>CM074738.1:48853592-48962382 GCA_037367245.1 Phrynocephalus guinanensis
CTCATTGACGCGGTCTCCAGTGCAGGTGCCACCGCGGAAGCCTCTTCCTCAGCCTCAGTCTCGCCAGTAGTAGCAGCTAGTTCCGCGGGGTGCTGGGCAGCCATCTGGGGGCGTTTGGCTGCCTCTGGGGTCGTGCTCACCCTGGCCTGGGCTGCTGGTGTCTCCTCCAACCTCTCCAATGCTGTAAAACAAGCAGAGAGATTAGCTGCAACATCCTTCAGCTGGGCACGCTTCCGGGACTTGGAGGGTCTGGATCCGGTCCTTGGGGCAGGGCCCGGCTGGTCCCCCACCCCCGGGATCCCGCGGGGTTCCTCTAAGGCCTAAAGGCGTGATTCCAATTCTAGCCAGATGGGCCAGGCTTCCTCCTCAGAGGGAGGCTCAGAGGGCTGGGTTGCCTGAGGTTGGCGGGCCCTGGCCGGCTGCTTTCCCTTGCAAGCCCTCTGGCCCTTTCTGGGAGCCATTGTACCAGCTCTCCCTTCAGGCCTCAGCTCGGGCCTGCACGAAAAGAGATGTGTGTGGGGGTATGAGCCCCCAGCCCAGACCCAGCAATGATGTGAGTCAGATGTGGGGGGGTGGCAATGATAGGGGGCAGGAAGCAATGGGGGCCATGTGCGTGGGTGATTGGAGGGAGGCCTACGTACGATTCCTCCCACTGGCTCCTGCCATCCGGCAGGAGCAGGAGTCTCCCAGGGGTGGGTGGGGTGGGGGCGAACCCTACAATACCCAAGCCAGCCGCACCCCCCATGCCCGCCTATGCCGCTCTGCCCCACGTCCCGCCACCCCATGCCTCCCTCCCTCCCCAAAGAAGCAATGTAAGGCAAATTGGAGACAAGCCCCTTGGCCCGCAGGATGTGTCTCACGTCTGGGGGAAGGCCTACGCCTCCCCCTTTGTCCGCCGCTTGTCAGCTGATGGGCAGGTTCTGCCGGGCGGGTCATCCCCAGCCGCTCAGATGCTGTGCCGTGCTGCAGGAAGAGCGCCACGGCCGCGGCGCAGATTCGAGCTCCCAGAGGCAAGGCCGGAACCAGAGGGTAAGGCGACAGCCATCCCCGGCTGCCCTGCCTCCCGGGAGCAAAGAGAAGGCCGCTCCGGCAGGGAGAACTGGGCAGCGATGTGGCCAGAAAATGGCGGCCTCCACGTGGCATCCGCAAGAAGCGGGCACCCAAAATGGTGGCCACCACGGAGCACTCGGCAGGTCTTTCCTTGCCGAACGCCCACTGCAAACAGCCTGTGGGAGGGGGTCAGAGCCACCCTTTTATTGGGCACTCCTCCCCCCTCCCTGCTGGACGCTCTCACACATACTTCCCCCCTCTTGCGCATTCTCGTGAGAGGGCAATGGGGCTGCCGCCGGGTGGAGGAACCACCAGTGGAGCCAGAAATGGAATAATTAAAATCAAGTGAGTGTTGAAAACGACCTTGACTTTTAAAAACCGTGTCTGAAGAAATGGGTCTTTAGTTGTCAGCAGAAGACTTTTCTCCTGTGGGAGAGCCATCCACTGTCATGGAGCTGCCACAGAGAAAGCTGTCTCTCATGTCTCCATCAGTTGGGCCTGCACTGGCAATGGGACTGAGAGAAAGGACTTTTCTGAGAATCTTAAATACTGAGTAGGCTCATATGGGGAGACACAGTCCTTCAAAATGCCTGGACCAAAGTTTTAGAGCACTTTATAGATACTAACCAACACTTAGAATTGCCCCCTCCCCCGCAACCAAATCAACTAGTAACCCGTGTACCAGGAGTGTTATATGATCCCTATAACTGATGCGGCCTGGGGACTTGGAGCGCCTTCAACCCAATACTTCAGCAGCAGTCCTGGGACTCAGAGGCATGCATAGCAATAGTGAGTTGTTGGTTGCACTGGACCCAACACAGACAATTGCATGGCAGTGGGCTTCAACTACACATGCCATGGTAGGCCCACCCAGGGTGGGCAGTGTGACCCAACCCAGTGGGGGCATTAGCGGCCAGAGGGGGCAAACACCAGCCACACTGAGTATGGTAGCTGCGCAGGTCCCTCAGTTAGGGAGTAGCATTGGGCCTTGATAGGGTGGCCTGCAGAATTTCCCGGGAGGGATGATGTGCTATCTGGTGGTGGTGGGGAGTCCTGTGTATGCTGGGGTGCCATATGCAGCACTGACCTATGGAGATTATGCATCTCCTTTGGGGGAACACCTGGTACAAGCAACCAAGAAATGTATTTGGAGGGGGGGGAGTACATTGACATGTTTATTCTGAAATGGACATTAAGGAGTTAGAGAAAAGGATAAGAAGCGTACACCTCTTGCGCTGCTCCTGGCTGTTTCAGAGTCTCTCACTGGCTCTGCTGCTGCCTCAGCACTGGTGCTGCTTCCTGGCTCTCTAACACATAGAAATGTGACAAGATATCATTGGCCAAGTCACACAGCTTTGCTTACTTGCACCCTCTGGATGGCCTTGTGGAAACCCTGGGTGGCATAACCTCAGCCTCCTGCTGTTGACCCAGCCCCCTCCTTCTCTCCAGAGCTTCCATCCTGGCCCTCAATTGCTCCTGCACTGGCCAGTCCTCCTCAACCGAGGGGAACTCAGACCTTCCTTGTCCCTTCTTGGGCCCCTTCGCCACCCCCAGCTTCCAAAGCAATCCTCTGGCAACTCCCTGCACTCACCCAACTGAGTGTGCCATTCACTTAATAATCAGGCACTGTATATTAGTATTCACCTTTATATCCTATGCCTGTCTGTATATCTACTATCAACCAAATAATCCCAATTTCCTCTCCTTCAATCACTGCTCCCACCACAGAGGCACCCCCTGGTGGAGCCACCCAAAAGACCCCCATGGCTGGTCACTACACCCCATGTCTGCAGGCACGCTCCAGCCCCAAACAGCAGCTATCCTCCCCAGCCCTACCCCCAGACAGGTCGGGCCTCAACACCCCCGTATTCCTAGCCCTGGCTCACCAACAAAATCTGTAAAAGAGAAATGACTAAACTGAGATTATGGGCCTATCATGAAAATTAGGGCTCTCGGGGAAAAAGACAAATATTCTAGGAAATGTACAAGGCAGTAGGAAAAGAGAAAGGCCTAACACGATGGATCAACTCAGTAAAGGAAAGGACTCCCTTTAGTATACTAATTGCTAAGTCACTAATTGCTAAAGTTGCCAGAAGCCAGAAGTGATATATCGGTACATGCCATCAACAACTTGAAGCAAGAACAAAAGTTTTGAAGCATATTAAATACTAGTAAGGTTTACTTAACATAAATGAATTGGATGAAATGGGCAGCAGTCTATGAAAACTTGTGCCAAATAAAATTTGTTAGTCTTAAATTTGCCACAAACACTTATGTTGTGAGAATCATTATATTAACACCAGGTTTGATGCTTTTTACCATAGCATACATTATGGTTTGCATAACAAAACCTTTAGTCTGTTGTGACTTTCCTTTACTCCCTTAATTTGAGAATTTCATCATTCTAAATGAACCAAAGAAATGCTGGTTGATGTCCTCCATTCCATCAATTGGTTCCAGTCCTCCACCTCTGCTAGAATATGATGAAGTAACATGAACCTGGAATACACAACCATGTTTCTCATCTACATACCTTGCAATCCTAGCTTGATGCTCCACAACTGCAAGCAGATGGTCGTAAGCTTACACGTTCATCAGAAAGACTGATTTGATGAATTCTTAGCGGAGCACAATGGGTGGCATTATTTTTGCTCCCACTTGTATGGCACATTTCGAGACTCAAAAAGTAGTTCATGAACCAGCTGGAAGCAGAAAGATTAATTGTCACCAATTCATTTTCTCTCACTGTTTTAATACCAATTAAGATCCCATCAAGTTTGTAGCAGAGGTTGTGGCAAAGGTAATATAAACAACAGCAAATGAAAAAGACCCTAAGAAGCCTATCAACATCATTTTTCTTTTCTCTTTTTTCCTTCCCCCATTTTATTTTGCAAAGAATGAGCCCAACTGAAGTAGTATGCTTTAATTGGTTATGATCAGAATGGCTTCCTTTTCTCTAGAGAGGTGTGTTTCTGTGTGTGAATGTTGTGGATCTTTAATTAGAGCGATGGCCTTGAGTCATACTGTTTCATGCTGTTCTCTGGGATTTTTTTTAAAAAAGCATAATTTTAAACGGCAACTTTAAAAACAACAGATGTAGTGCTTCAATACACAGTTACTGTTTACTTGCAGTTACAAGTAAATGATATGCGTGTGTGAATGAACAGCTTGTAAGGTCAAAGGAAAGGAAGCTGCACCGTTTCTGTTGCTGCTGTGGTTCTGCCTCCATTTTGCTCTGATGCCAGACATGTCCTGTAGCCATATAAGAGGGACTGGTGCGTAAGAATGTGACAGAGGCAGTGTAGAAGTCATGTCTGCCACTCCTTGTCTGGGGCAGAAAAGTGTCAGAGACCATCAGTGGCCTCTCCCATCCCTTAATGTAAGATTTCCTTAGCAGGACAGAAAGCAGTTGAAAAGGGAGAGGAGGGAATTTCCTTGGGAGGGAAAGAATGTTTAAAAAGCAGGTGGTGGGAAGAGGTATTAAAAAAAACCTTTTCCTATAATACAGTTGCTGATCCAAATTGATTCTTCATCAGCTCAATTGTTTGTGCGCTCCTTTGTTCGTTCACCCATACATTCCCACCATTGAAATCTCTATGCTTCTGTACTGGGCTCTGACTACTGTGTGGGTTGGTTGTACTTTGAAACACAGACTATTGCATACCCTACTGAATATACATCTACATATTCTGTTAATCTTTTTCAAAGACCTTTGAACTACAGTCTAAATTTTTATGGCACTCATTTTTCTTTAAAGTTCAAGAAAGAGTATTGAAAATATAGGAGCTTTGAAATGCTTTATGTTTATTCTGTTTTCCTGCTAAGTCTCCTTTTTTCCCTTGTTAGTTAGTTATTTTTATAGAAATATTTCAGTCTGTGTTAGCATGGCTCAAATGAATTTGGGACTGTAGTTCCCCACCATCCTGCCCCAGAAATCTGATTACTTTCACGACATCTATCTAGTCATTCATATTGTTTAGAATCAAGTCAAATGTGTTCATAGTCCTTACATACTTTGGGAAGGCTCTTTCAACTTCACAATAAGGGAATTGGGAAAAATAATGTTTAATAAGCTTTAATTAGTGCATCTGTTGCTGAAGTAGAAGCAGCGGATTCTTCCTTTCATCCTCTTTTTATTCGTTTGCTTGTTTGTTTACTATATTGTCCCATTAGTGCAAAAGCACTACTCTGGGTGGTTTAAAATTAGCTAAATTAGTGAATGAGAATAAAAACAGCAAAAGCAGACCACACATCAATAGATGTTAATAAAAACAGCAAATAACAGGCAGCAGATCAAGTGGTGGAAGTATGAAATGAAATACGGCACAGGTATATAGAGCAGCAGGAACAGGTCAAGCAGGGTTGCCAAGAAAGACCTCTCTGTACAGCAATGTTTTCAATGATCTTTTAAAGAAAAGGAAGGAGGGGGGTCAAGGGACAATTCCAATTGCAGTTGATTCCATAATATTGGGGGCCGCCACAGGGCCCTACTTCTGGTGGAAGATTTCTAGGCTTCCCAGTGGCAGCTACCCAGAAAATCGTGGCCTGGGATGACCTAGTGCAATGTTGGCGAACCTATGGCATGGGTGCCAAAGGTGGCACTCGGAGCCCTTTCTGTGGGCACCTGACATTGCCCCTTCATGACTGTGACGTCACCCCTTTCAGAGAATGGGTTTTCAAAGGCACAACTGGGTTTTATTTCGACATCCCACTGCTGTGCCACCAAATTGTGATGACACCTCCCTTTTACACGTGTAATTGTGATGAAAATGGTAATGCTGCCACCTTTTATTCACTTGGTAATGCTGCCACCTTTTAGATTGTCACCTTATGAATTGGGACCGACTCAGATGTATAATATAAAAATAATGACAAAGTGTCTGAGAATGGTATACGTTGCCTTTAACATAGAATAGATTTAATCAACTTTTCCAGCCCCCTGTCTTTAATAACTAGTAAACAGTAAAGCCCTCACTGCCTGACAGAACCCCAACAGAGCAGTGCTCTATCCCAGTACTCACTCTCAAAACTTCAACTTAACTGAACTGCCTCAACTGACTAGGCTACACCCTTTTATATCATACCATTCCCCGCCCTCCTGCTGGGATTGGCTGATGATTCGTATATTCATTACTCCTGTTTCCAGGGTGTTGTCACAACGACCACCTGTATTTAGGTTAAATTGCTGTATTGGTACTTTGCAAAAAATTAGTGGGTTTGAAATCGCAATTTGGGCACTCAGTCTCTAAAAGGGTTCGACATCACTGATCCAGTGGATTGGCTAGATGATTTTTGGAAGAGTCTCTCCTCTTCCCTCTCCTCTGCTTTCTTTACCCATATACCGTATTATACCATTATACCATATTTTTCACCCTATAAGACACACTTTTTTCCTCTTGAAAAGCAGGGGAAATGTCTGTGCACCTTATAGGGTGAATACAGCTCCACTGGGCACTTCCACAAGAGGCTCCTGCTACAGCTCATGGCTCCTTTCACTACTGGGTGGTGGCTGCCCTTCTCAGATTCAGAGATGGCTGCAGCAGGATACCCGGAGCTACAAGGAAATAGCAGCAGCCACAAATGCAGAAGCTGCCACTGCCGCCAAATTAGGTGCATGCTGGAGCCCATGGCTGGAGTTCTTTGTGCTTTCAGCACACCCGGCTGGAGGGCTGCGTGGAGCCTCCCCTTCCTCCTGTGCTTTTAGGGCCATCAGGAGCTTGCCTTCATGCTGCCTCCACCTTGCACGAATGCCACCACTGCTGCGCTGCTTCAGATGCTTCGCCAAACTTTCTGCCACCACCTCCTCCTTATCCTCCTCCCTCCAGCGCTTGCCTAGCCCACCTCCTCCCATGTGACAACAACAACAACACAGAAGGGAGAGTTTTCTTGGAAGGGGTACAGGAGAAAGGGAGCAGCCTGGCAGGAAAAGGGGAGGAAGGCTAACACACCCGGGCTTATCCATGGAAGATCAGTTGATGGCTGTTTCCAGGACCGCCTTTTTCCACCTGCGTCTGATTGCCCAGATCCGTATGTACCTGGACGAGGCCTCCCTCAGAACAGTCGTGCAGGCTCTCGTGATCTCGAGGACTGATTACTGCAATGCTCTCTACATGGGGTTACCCTTGACCCTTGTCCGGAGACTTCAGTGGGTACAGAACTCGGCGGCCAGACTGGTGGTTGCTGTGTGTCATTATGATCGTATCACCCCAATTCTGGCTCATCTGCACTGGCTGCCCGTTGTGCTCCGGACAAGGTTCAAGGTCCTGGTTTTGGTTTACAAAACCCTCCACGGTTTGGGACCTGAATACCTGTCAGAGTGTATCTTCCAAAAATCAACTGAGGCCCGGCCCACTAGAATGTCGCAGGTGCTGTCACTCCGAGTGGCCACGCCCAGGGAAGTGCAAAAATCAGCTACCCGTAAGCACGCCTTCTCGGTGGCTGGCCCCTCACTCTGGAACCATCTTCTGAGTGAGTTGCGCCTTTCACAGTCCCTGCCCACCTTCAAAAAAGTGTTAAAAACCTTGCTTTTTAGGGAGGCATTTGGCGACCTGGATTAGTTTTTTTTCTTTTTTGCCGTCTTACTGATGACTTATCAACTCCATTGCTGAGTTGTTTTATGTTATGTACTATATTTCATTTTCTTATATATCATTTTTTTTTATTTTGGGTTTGGGTCGTTTTGGGTTTGTCTTGCCCTTTTTGTTCACCGCCCGGAGTTCTTTCAGGAAGATGGGCAGTATAAAAATGAATTAAACAACAACAACAACAACAACAACAACAACAACAACAACAACAACAACAACAACAACAACAACAACAACAACAACAACAAATCTCAGCTCAGAAGCCTCGCTGGGAACACAGCAGCTGCCTTCCCACACAACAAGCCAAAGCTTGCGAGGCACTTTAGAGAGTATGAGTGAGAGAGAGCAGAAGTGGCTGCCAGGAACAGACTGTGTTTCATTAGGTGCCGAAAGAGTGGCGCTAAGTTACCTTGGTTGGCAGAGAAGCACATGGATATCAAGTGTGTGAGAATGTAGAGAACTGGAAGGTGCCCCAGGGATCCCTTCCAGCCCCTTTCAGGAAGACACAGTGGGGAATCAAACTCCCAACCTGTGGCTAGATGTGTGATTTAATAATTGCTGTAACACTTTTGTGAGATGATGATGATGATGATGATGATGATGATGATGATGATGATGATGATGATGATGATGATGATGATGATGATGAGCTTCCTGATTAACATTAGCTAGTCTCTCTTTTGTTAATGACAGTGATGATGGTTCATAATGCCACTGTTGACTGCTGTTCACTTTACAAGGTTAAAATACATCATTACTGTATTGTGTTACAGCTTATTAAATACTGTAGTTTAGTAAACCATTCGATTCAGAAGTTTTTTTTTCTAGTTTTCCTCCTCTAAAAACTAGGTGTGTCTTATGGTCAGGTGCATCTTATAGGGTGCAAAATACAATAACTTCCATTTCAACAGTGGATAAAATAGCAAAAAAAAAAAAGGGGGGAGTGGAGCAAATGGCAAAGAGAGTGCAAAAAGAAAGCCTTTAATAGGGTAATATGGAGAAGGGCAGTTGCGCATTAGGGAATTTGAGACAAGTGAGGTACATGAATGAAGAAAAATGCTTTAATGAATTCAAGGGTATTTCTGATGCATTTATTGCTGCTTCTGAGGCAATATATTGTAATGAATTAATATGTAGTGAAGAGTTACTAAGAACAAACATTGGTTTTGTTTAATGTAAAGAGATGAATGAAGACTAGGGCACAGGAAATATTGAACAACCAACATATGAAAAATGTGTCTAGCCTATGAAATATAAATTATCTGACAATTGAAATTGGACAGACATGTCCAATCAGTGCTGGGAGGGAGAAACTTAAAAATCTCCAAAATATGGAAAATGAAAGTATGAATTGTTGATGAGAAACTGATGAAAAATTGTAACAGCTGCCAGTCTTTCAATGAGCTGTGTATGAGTTAATAGGTTTCCTTATTGTAGGGCTAGAGTCAACATTGGGGATTAACGTTTTTCAGGTTCTATTAGATTTGGAGCACAATCTCCCTGATAGTTGTCTTCAAAGTGGTGTTATGGGGAGTTTGAATGCAATCATATCAAACAATGTTTGGAGAAACTGCCAAGGTCATTCTATATAGGGAAAGCTTAAGCCATTGGGTAGAAGCTGTGTGGTTATTTCTCACTGGGTAGAAGTACCTGCTAAAAGATTTTCTCTCTTATGACTGCAAGTGAACAACAATATTCACATGAAACTTTCTGCCTCCACTGCTGCCTTTCAACTTAGATTCACCGTTTGGTCCTCTTTCTTCTCCTTGTCACAGTACTCAGATAATGACATCTCCCTTACTTATTTCCTTCTTCAGTTGACCCTAATGTCTTCAAACCTGTTGTTTTTTTGTAGATATTCTGACAGTCCTTTTGCTGCTTGGTATTTGCTTGACCTCTTTATCTGAACCTTACTTTAGCTGATGTACATGTGACAGACACTTCACTAAGCAGACACCTGTGGGCCTCTTGAATAACTTCCAAAAGGAGCAAAAGGTCCTGGAATGGCCTCAGGAGTCCTAAGGTTTTACATGCTATTCTGTCAGGCAGTTCTTGCATCCCATTTCCCCCTTCTGTTTTCCCCCATTCACTTTGTTGGCACTTGAAGCGGAAACATTTACAAAACTATTGTTGAGTTACTTCTCTTTCAGTCAGTGGAACAAAAATGGAGAATGTTGAAAACATCTCAGATGCCCAGCTAGAATTAGGGGGGTGAAAATCTGCCCATAGCATTCTCCTTTTTTAAATATTTTTATTAAATTTTAAACTACATACAGACAACATAAGAAAATGAAAATAAGAAAACTACAACAAACAATATAAGTGCACCCCCATCCCACGGGCCCATCCATGCATTCTTATTCGTTGCTCCATCTTCTATTCTTCTAGTAATCTTCTTAAAGTTCTCTTCTCCAGAATTGTTGTGAGATATTGTTGGACTCTTTCCCTTTTCCTTCGACTAGTACATAATCTAAAAATTTACCCCAGATATCGTAGAAAATGTCTTTTTTCATTTCTCCTCGTTTAACCTTTAAACTGCAGGACAGTTTATCGTTTACAGCTATATCCCAAAGTTCATTATTAGAGATGGGCACGACTTAGCGGTATTCCCATTTCCGTTTCCGTTACTCGTATCCGTTACTCTACGGAAACGGTAACGGGAATTACTCTGCCAGAATTCAAGCTCGAACCGACGAACGAACAATTTGGTCTGATTTGTCGTGCTCGTTACTTGCATCGCGGCGATCGCGCAATGCCAAGCGGCACAGAAAAAAAGTTTTTAAAAGTAAAAAAAACCCCGATTCCCGGCCCTAAAAGTAGGTGAAAACTGTCTGAGGGCACCTACCAGGCCAGAAGGGTGTTTTATTTGGGGGGGTTCCCCGCCCCCTCTCCTTGGCTATTGCTACTGCTGCGCTGCTGGTACCAGGCTGGGAGGGCGCATCCATTTGCCATGCAGTGCGGGGGATCCAAAATGGCGACCACAATATTTTTTTTGAAATCGTTGCCCAAAACCCCACCAAAGCACCACAGAAACATGCGAAAATTAGCTATTTTAAATGCTTGAATTTTTACAGTAGCAGCAGTGGGTTTTTCTTGCAAAAAAAAGTCTCCGTTGATTTTATTTTATTTTATTTTATTTTATTACACCTGCACATTTGCAATGATGGGCTCGCCCATGGGAGTAGACCATGCAAATTTTCCACCAATCGCATGGCCACTTGGCCAGGTTGACAACAGAGACTTCTGGGATGTGCCAATCGGACATAAACAGCCCACTAATCGTAGCCCAAACCCGAACCCTAAGCCTAACCCATACGCCAGTACACTGTCCTTCTAAGTGGGTCAGAGAGGCACCCAGAGGTGCACCCCAATACTCACGCTAACCTCACCCGTAACTAGCCTAACCCTAGCCCTTGCGCTAACCCGTCTTAACCCTAAGCCAGATCTACTTGCATTGCACTACATGCAAGTACGTGAGACACAGCGGGTGCAAAGAGTCTGCCAGTCCGTCACTTGTGGCTCTGGCTGACTCCTGCAGCTCCCTCCAGGAGCCCGCTACCCCCCCAAACCAGTACAAACGACAACGAAAAAATGAAAAAACAAACCGACTAATTTTTGTGAAATTTTGCGAAAAACGGAAACGAGCCGAAACAGACTCCCTCCGACAAACGACAACTCAAAAACGTCATTTTCCCTAGTCGTGCCCATCTCTATTCATTATACCAGTCTTCCATCTTGAATTCTAGTTTTGACTTCCAATTTTTTGCTATAATTAATCTTCCAATTTTTTGCTATAATTAATTTGCTATTAATTCCTTTGTTGTAACATCATAATCTTTACTTGTTAACAATGATAATAATGCTATCTCTGGATTACAATCTATATCCATCTTAATCATATTACTTAGCTCTAAAAACACTTTTTTCCAGAATCTTTAGACTATTTCACATTCCCACCAAAGATGCAAGTAAGTACCAAGCTCTTTTTCACATTTCCAACATATCTTAGAGTAAGCAGGATTCATTCTATTTAGTCTAACTGGGGTTAAATACCATCTAGAAACCAATTTAAAGTAGTTTTCTTTTATCCTGACCGATAGTGATCTCAAAATTCTCATATTCCAAATTTTCTTCCAGTCTTCTTTCTCTATCTGTACATTAAGATCTTGGTTCCAAACTTCTCTCAAGGTGTTTAACTCCTTCATTTCTAATAATTTCCCTAGTATTTTATATATTTTACGTGTTATTCCTTTCTCTGAATTTTCCTGTTCAGACTCAAGTGATAATAGGAAGTGTTCAAATTTTGTGCACTCTCTGATTTGATTATTTCTTTTTCTCCAGTCCTTCATCCATTTTCCTAGTTGAATATAATTTAACCATGTTAAATCACTGGGTTGCAAAATATTTTTTATATCCTGAATTGTTTTAATCTTGAGCATCCAATCCTTTAGTCTAGCTATTTTCTTTATTTGGAGTTATTTAAAATGCTTCAAGTTGACTGGAAAGCTTTCCAAGTCAGTGACTAAAGCCAGTGGGGATCCCTTCGGAGACAAAATTTTTCTATATGTTCTCCATGTGACAATTAAACTATTCAAAAGGGGGTTGTCAATCTTTACCTTGTTTTTAACTTCCGTGAATAAAAATGTGTTTATTTCCCCCTTTATATCCAAAGACTCTTGCTCCCACCATATTAGCTTATGTGGTTTAAAAAGAATTTCCCCCAAAGAACTGAGTTGATTGGCTATATAGTAATTTCTTATATTGGGTATACCTATTTCTCCTTCTTTCTGAGTTCTATACCATAGACTTTTATTTATTCTTGATTTTTTCCCTGCATTACAAAACCTATTTATCATGTCTTGGAGAGTTTTAATTTCTTTTTCTAAAAACTGAACCGGTAACATTTTAAAAATAAAATTAATTTTTGGAAGTATTTTCATTTTTATCAATGCAATTCTGCCAAACCACGATAATTTTAGTTTAGAGTAGGATAATAATTTGTTTTTCATCTCTTCTTCTAATTTCGAAATATTTCTTTCTTTAGTTTTAGTAAATTCTTTATGGAGTTCTAATACTAGATATTTGATGCTTTTTCCCGGTTTAAGTCCGGATTTTTCAATCATCTTTAAGTCATGTTTTCCATAGTTGAACAATAAACTCTCTGATTTTTGCCAGTTTACACATAATCCTGTTATTTCTCCAAATTCTTCTAAATGAGTTTTTACTCTTTGAATATTCTCTATTGGGTTTACAATAGTCAAAAGAGCATCGTCCGCGAATAAACTAATTTTAGTTGCCCCATCTTTCCCTATACCTTTAATAGATTCATCGTCCCTTATAGCATTTGCCAGGAGCTCTATAACAATACAAAAGAGGACTGGAGAAAGAGGACATCCTTGTCTAGTTCCCCAGCCTAGGGTAATTTGTTCAGTCAATCCATCATTAACTATTATTGAGGAAGTGCCCCTTGAATATAGTTGATTTATTACTCCCAAAAAGGATTTCCCAAATCCCCATTTTTTAAACAATATTTTTAATGTGGGCCATGGAACACAATCAAAAGCTTTAAAAAGATCTAGAGATAACATCCCAGCTTTAGTAGTACTCTTTCCCATTTCATAAAGAACATTCAAATTCCTTCTAATAATATTTGCCATTTGTCTACCTTTGATAAAACCACATTGATCCTCTTTAATATATTTAGCTATAAATTTGTTCATTCTTTTAGCCAGAATTGCTGTGAAAATCTTGGAATCTTGATTTAATAGGGATATTGGTCTGTATGACCCAATATCCATTAAATTTTTATTAGGTTTTGGAATTAAAATAGTTAAAGAATGGGTCCAAGATCTCGGAATTTGTTCTCCATCCAAAATTTCATTATATAGCTTCTTTAATTTAGGTATTAATACTGCTTTAAAAAGTTTGTAAAATTCAGGTCCCAGAGCGTCCACTCCGGGCGTTTTATTATTCAAGCAGACACCTGTGGGCCTCTTGAATAACTTCCAAAAGGAGCAAAAGGTCCTGGAATGGCCTCAGGAGTCCTAAGGTTTTACATGCTATTCTGTCAGGCAGTTCTTGCATCCCATTTCCCCCTTCTGTTTCCCCCCATTCACTTTATTGGCACTTGAAGCGGAAACATTTACAAAATTGTTGTTGAGTTACTTCTCTTTCAGTCAGTGGAACAAAAATGGAGAATGTTGAAAACATCTCAGATGCCCAGCTAGAATTAGGGGTGTGAAAATCTGCCCATAGCATTCTCAAGTCCAGAATTTCTCAGTTTCCCATTAGCGTTCTTATTCCACCCTCAAGCTATTCAGGCAGTAGAAGTAGAATAGCTCTGCAGTTCTAGCTCTTCATTCCTGGTTATACCAGCTTCCTATAGGAGGAGTCTGATGAGTCCAAATATGGTGAGCTTTACTGTCTGTGGGGGCTCTCCATGTGGGACCCTGCTTTTCCCTTGACAACTTTCATGTTGGCTCTGCCTCTTTAGATTCATCCTTTTCTACATATAAGATGGAAGTGATGGGATAAGAGCGTGGAGCTACAGAACTCTGCTGTGTTCATTAGTTGAATTAAATTAAACTCCCTTTTCCATACTGGGGTCTGAGACTCTATCCATCCTCATTCAAAGATTTGTGTCAATTTTTAATAAGCATTTTTCTGGTATATACATTTTGGTACAGATTGACCCAATCTGTACCAAAATGTATATTGCTTATCTGCTCATTTTGAATTGTACACAATTGGAACCAGTTATTTTATTTTTACTTTAACTATGCTTTTGCGAACATTTCTTATAAAATACATTGTAAGCCTCACAAATGCAGAAATTTCTGAGGCCCGATACCTTCCATTGACAGCCTCTAGAGGTATGAAATGAGAATTTCTCTAAGGAAACGGAAATCAGATATATTCCTTTTCCATCTCTAGACAAAAAGATCTGCAGTCTTATATACCACTATTGGAGAATACAGAACAAGAATTTTGTTGTTAATATACAATGAATGCACTTGACGTGTCATAGACTGCAAATCCGCACTGTAGCACTATAGGGGCATTGTATTCAAGGGAGGAGTACAGACATTCATGAAATGCACCACGTGATGTGCAGTTGAAAATATGTGCACACTGAGCTCTCCTCTATTCAGCACTGGTTATACTTCTTCTTGAGTACTGTGTCCAGTTCTGTACACTGACTTAATGGAGAATGTTGACAAACTGGAACAAGTTCAGAGAAGAGCAACAACAATGATCGGGGAACAGGAAGCCAAGGCATATGAGGAAAGACTGAAACAAATGGGCATGTTTAGCCTTGAGAAAATAATACTGAAGAAAGACATGATGAAACATTTCAAATATTTGAAAGATTGTCATACAGGAGAGGGGCAGGATCTGTTCTTAATCACCCCAGATTGCAGTATGTGTGACAAATAATTAACCCATAGCAATGTCATACATAATGCTACTACTACCAGTGCATTTCTTATGGTGTACCCTAGAATGACCTTGACTTTATTGCCATTGCTGCTGCCGTTGTCAATTTGCTTCTCTATTAAAAAGATAGAGATATAGGCCAGAATTCTCTTGAGAAAGCATAAGATAGAAGGGCAATTGGGGAAGACATTTTAGCCCTTTGATGGGCTGTCATTTGTACTTATTTGTGGCTACATCAGGTTTGCAACCAGTTGTACAACCAATTGGATAGAGAGTCTGCAGAAAGGAGACAGCTTTGTTCTAATGCCTTTTCATGTATGTTTTTCCTTACAAGATTTTGCCTTAAAAGTTAAATGCATGTTATTTCCCCCTACCAGAGGAACAAAGATTGGATTATACTGAATGGTGGTCTTTCAGTAACAGAGAACCCCCACCTTCACCTACATCAGGCATGACCAAACTTCTGCCCTCCTGATGTTTTGGACCACAGCTCCCAGAACTCCAAGCCTGTATTCCCACTGGCAAAGGACTGTGGGATTTGTGGCCCAAAACATCTGGAAGGCTGAAGTTTGGACATGCCTGACCTACATAAAAGTCAAGAACATACACTTCACTAATCCCTCCTACACACTGCAACACTGTACACTCCTAGCATTGTATGCTTTCCCTGAAGACCAAATAACAGTGTAAAATACCAGGCAACTTCAGTAAATAGTGGATACAGGTGAAAACCAGGTCTCTCACCTTCCAGAAGTGCTTTCCTCTAACACAAAACCATGGTTTGACTTAATCCACAGTGTACTATGTAAACCTTTTTTTTTAAGCCAAGACAGTTTCAAGGGCAAAGAAGGAGAGGAGTTCAGGAAGACCTAATTCACCACAGCTGTATCTTAGGGTTAGCAAAGGTCAGTCAAAGTGAAATAAGACATGTAGCTCACCCCATGTAGTTTCCCAGCAGACTGTGAAAGTGAGTCAGGCATCAAAATAAAACCAATTATTTTCATAGATAGGAATGAAAGGTATTTTGCCATCATGTCAGGATCTCTTTTTTTTTAAGCAGATGATTTGTCTGCTGGGTTGATGATTATTTTTAACAGAGCCCCTGGATGATGAGGGGTTTTTTTGTGCTTTTAGTTGCTGTTACTAGCTTTTTTCTTCTTTAAAGAACATTTATATTTATTTTTCCAATATCATTTCAAAAGGCATAGTAAGTGAAAGACTGGGATGTAAATGTATGCATGAACAAACAAATAAGATCTTAATGAAGATGGATAATTAAGAGATACCTTCCCGCACCCACCACCCTTCCCACACCCACCACCAGTCTGGCTGCCACATTTTGTACCCATTGCAGCCTCCGAACAAGGGTCAGGGGAAGCCCCACGTAGAAAGCATTGCAGTAATCTATCCTCAAGCTCATGAGCGCCTGCACAACTGTTCTCAGAGAGACCTCATCTAGGTACTGGCAAATCTGGGACATCAGCCAAAGATGGAAAAAGGCTGACTTGGAGATGGCTGCCACCTGAGCTTCCAGGAACAATGCCAAATCCAAGATCACACCCAGACTTCTCACTCTATCTGCCAGCTGGAGGGAAGAACCCTCCAGACTGGGCAGAGGGCCACTATGCCGAGTAGAGGCAGTCCCAAATAACAGAACCTCAGTCTTCTCTGGATTGAGGTTGAGCCTGTTTGTCCTGGTCCATTCCATAACTGTGTCCAGGCAGCAGTTGAGGGTCTGAACTACCTCCACTGCGGAGCTGGAAAGGAGAGATAGAGCTGTGTGTTATCACTGGTGACAACAAGCTCCAAATCCCCTAATGTCCTCAGCCAGTGGCCTCATATAGATGCTGAAGAGCATCTTACCACATGTATGCTTTGTGGAGTTTGCATATTATATCTGTATTGTCTTTTCCTGTGGTGGAGCTAAACACACACACACACACACACACACACACACACACACACACACACACACACACACACACACACACACACACACACACACACACACACACCAGCAGAAAATGTCCTAACCTGCAATGCTTCTACTTTTTAATAAGCAAGGCAAGAAGAAAGCAGTTATTGTCATTCTTTATTAATTAAGAAATCATGCATGTATAATCGTTTCACCCAGTGCTGGCAGATTCTGCTGATATCTCAATCACTGCAAGAATGGTTGATCAGTCAATCAACAGAACAATGACCTGCAAAAGTAGGAGAACATTGACTCAGAACACTTATCCTCTATAAGTAGGATAAATGAGCTACTGGCCTTTATATTTATACACATTTCATACCACATACATTTTATTCCCATATGAGGGGGAAATGAAAGGATAAAACAGATATTTTATATGTTACTTAAATTACTAGATTAGCTGTAGTCTTCATCTGATACAAGATGTATATGTTTATATGTAGATGTAGATGGGGCGTAAGTATATCTCAGAGTGGCTCCTCCCCACACAAAACTGCTCAAGTCACCTGTGCATCCCTGGCAGGACAGTTGAGGTTTCTAAGGCCCGGAAGGTATTCACAAAGAGCTGGGACTTCTCAGTGGTCACACCTCAACTATGGAACACCCTGACTATACAGATCTGTCAAGAACCCCCACTCTTGTCATTTAAAGTTTGGCCTGTGTCATTCGTTCATCACAGATGGGTCATCTGAGGGTGCCAACACCGAGGGAGGCCCGCAAGACAACAACAAGGAATCGGGCCTTCTTGGTGGCAGCCCCTACACTTTGGAACAAACTTCCCTCAGAGATCTGCCACCCCCCCCCAATTGATGAACTTCAAAAAAAAACTTCAATTTTTTTTTGAAGACATGGTTGTTTAAATCTGCTTTCCTTGTTTCGCTGTTCCACTGATTTTGTCTGGCCATCTAATTCACTTTAGACCTTATGAAAGTTGCTGACTTACTATGCAACAATTTCCAAGGAGAAAGGTGGGCTAAAATATTCTAAATAAATAAAATGCATACATACATACATACATACATACATACATACATACATACATACATACATACATACATACATACATACTTCCAGCCAGCCACATACTTTTAGAGATGCTGGTCTATGTTCAAAGGTTCTATCAAAATAGCTTTCCTCTCCATCCATAAGATGGAGAAAAAGAATAGGTATAATGTGATCCTTGCAATAGTATCCGGCATATTTTTAAAAGCCTGATTAGTGTTTTTATCGTTTGGAAGACTCAGCGTTTAGTCCTGCAAACATGAATTGCAGGTTCTAACAGCTGCAGCCCATGTAGACAATGAAGAGAAATATTGTGTAAGTTATACAACACACTGAGGATTCTTGGAGGGCCACCCCTTTCCCATCCATTCAATACAACATTGTAGAAGAATGGTCTGCTAAACAAAATGGGTGGATTTGGTCTCCCAAATTAGTAAAAATGATGTTTAAGTGTGAATTGCTATGGAAAATTACTTATCAGCAGGGTTTCCTTACTAAATGCAGAAAACACAAATTAAAAATAAATGAAAAGATGCTTCAATCACCAAAGAAAATTCAAGGCAAGGATCTCAGCTGACTACAATTTTCTCATTTGTAATAGGAAAAAAAACTACAATATTAATAAATCTGGAAGTTGAGTCATGGCTACTGGACTTCTTTTTTGAGAGACACCGATGAAGCTGTTTGGATGAACAGCGAAACGTTTCTATCTCTCAAAAAAGAAGTCCAGTAGCCATGACTCAACTTCCAGATAAACTCACCTGGATGACTGAGAATCTTCACAGAAATATTAATAAATCTTAAATCGAGTATTTCCAGACTTTTGGGGGGGGGTCCATCCTGAACAATTATAGCTTGTGTAGTGAAGCTTCAAGTTCAGTTGAGTAGAAATTGGGTTAGCAGAGCACAAGTATCTGGTAGGGATGGGCACGACCAGAAAAAATGACGTTTCGAGTTTTCGTTTGTCGGGATGGGTCCGTTTTGGGTCGTTTCCGTTTGTCGTGATAATTTTCAAAAAATTGTCATTTCCGTTTGTGATTTGGGTTGGGGTTGGGGTTGGGGTGGGGTTGGGCTCTGGGAGGCACCTCTCTGGGTGCCTCTGACGTCTGACCCACTAAGAAGGGAAGGGAAGGGAAGGGAAGCGTAACGTGAAGCCGCCACGTACCATGCATTACATTAGCATGGGGGGTAAGTGGCAGAGACACCTCTCTCTCTGGGTGCCTCTGACTCACTAAGAAGGGGAGCGTACTAGCGTACTGATGTACAGGTTAGGGAATGGGATAGGGGTAGGGGATAGTGGGCTGTGGGAGGCACCTCTCTGGGTGCCTGTGACCCACTAAGAAGGAAAGTGTACTTGTGCACAGATCTGGGTTAGGGTTGGGGTTAGGGTAAGGGTTATGCTTAGGGTTACGGTTAAGGTTAGGGTGGGTTAGTGGGCTGCACCTCTGGGTGCCTCTGACCCACTAAGAAGGACAGTGTACTGGCGTATGGGTTAGGGTTAGCATTAGGGTTTGGGTTAGTGGGCTTTTTATGCCCTCTGGCACATCCAGAAGTCTCAGTCAAAACCTGACCATGTGATTGGTGGAATGGGTCCAAAAATTTGCATGGTCCCATCCCATGGCCAGCCCATCATTGTGCAGGTGTAAAAAAATAAAAATAAAAATAAAATAAAATAAAATCAATGGAGACGTTTTATTGTAAGAAAAACCCACTGCTGCTACTATAAAAAAATCAGGGATTTAAAATACCTAATTTTCAAATGTTTCTGTGGTGTTTTGGTGGGTTTTTGGATCACGATTTAAAAATAAATATTGTGGTCGCCATTTTGGATCCCCCCCGCCACTGCATGGCAAATGGAGACAACGAGGATGCCCCCCCCAACCTGGTACCAGCAGCCCAGGACAGGAGAGGGGGGGAAGGCTGGCGACCCCCCCCCCAGAAACCACCCCTCTCTGGTAGGTGCCCTCACTGAGGCAGGCATATTTTCACCTGCTTTTTTGGCGCTGGGAATCGGGTTTTTTTTTAAAAAAAAATCTTTTTTTCTGTGCTGCTTGGAAATGAGAATTTCGGCGCTCCGTGCCCATGTGTAGTATCTAGCATTCTGGAATCTCCCAGGAAAACCCAAGGAAGTCATTTTTAAAAAGATTACATAAAAGAAACAAAGTATAATATCCCTCCATAAAAAGATTTTGCAACCTTATTTATTTATTTATTTATTTATTTATTTATTTATTTATTTATTTATTTACAGGATTTTAAAGCTGCCCCACTACCAAGTGGTCTCTGGACTTTATAAATTGTTCAATTATTTTGGGGTTGCTTTTGGAAATCTGTGTCAGTGATGGGACAGGGACCTTGTGGCCTTTAGTCTGGTAATAGTAGTGATAAGCATCCTGCCACAAAGAGGACTTAGAGAATGCTGGGCCTCAAGCAGCAACAATCTGAGAAAGAAACTAAGAGGAGTTCAGCCCTGGGCTCCTACTGGTGAGGGATTTCCTTACCAATATTCCAATCAGATAATTGATCATCAGTCATTTTGTTGATAATGAAGGAATGGACTGTGATATTAGTCAAGATGTCAATATTAGCTGCCCTGATAATATAAAAAGGCCAATATTTGGTTCTACTTTTGAGTTTCAGGATAGTATGAAAGGTTGTTGTGCAGTCTCTGATGATATGGCTCCCCATAATGGATGTGTGAGCTTAGAATGGAATACAGTAATGCTGTCACTGATTCCAAGGGCTCCCAGTGGCAAAAGGGATTTCAGGTCATATCTTTGCTTTGCTTTGTCCTGTTGCACTACAGGATGTATTTTATACCAGGGCTGTCCAAATTTGAACAACCTGCGGCCTACCTGCCGCTCCTGAAGGCCCCCCATGGTCAACTTGTGGGCACGGTGGTGGGGGTGGTGGCAGGGACAGTGGGGGGCGATGTCTGTGGTGTCGGTCGGTGGTGGGGGTCAGCGGTGCAAGAATCGCGGCAGCGAGGGTAGAAGCAGGGCTGATGGGGCTGATGTTGCAGTCAGGGTGGGGGCGGCAGGGGCGGCAGTGGGGTTAGTGGGGTCAGGAGGTGGCGGGTGACAGCAGGGACAAGAAGGACTATGTTGGCGTCGAGGGCATATCAAAGTATAGTTCATATCGAAATGCTACTCATATGCTCTTTGATATTCTAATAGCAACAACAAAAACAACAAATCTATTAATGAAGGCTACTGACAGATATTAAACTATAGAAAAAAACTAGAAAATAGGTGTATGGGATGCAGGAGTGTGGGTGTAAGAAACTTCACCAGGAGTTGTTCTTTGAATTAAGCTTCGTGGTATATCAATCAATCAATCAATCAATCAATCGTCCCCAGCCTAGTTTGATATAGCAAGTCAAAGCCCACATAAGCATCAAGCATCTCATGCCCATAAGTGTTGATGAAGACCAACCTTTCTGTGTACAAGTTGGGAGATGTAAATGAAGATTTCCCAAATAATTGTTTGCAATTCACTTTTCACTATATTCTCTTAAGATATTTTTTCCGTCAAAATGTGGAAATGGGTTGCCTTTTTTTTAAATCTCTGTTTAGCAATGGAATAGTTTACAATCTTTCATGTTACAATTATTAGAAAGATGCCCTTGAAATCAAAGGGAAATGCCACAGTACATCTCTTTCAAGGAGAAACCATCTTTCAGGTTCTTGGCAGAACCAATGATATATTGCTTCAATAGCATACAAGTGGTTCTTCATTATTGTACTATTTTTATAACTTGAAGCCACACGTGTCCTGTATCCTTTAAAAGCACACACACACACACGCACACACACACACACACACACACACACACACACACACACACACACACACACACACACACACACACACACACACACTTACTTTGGAGCATAAAATCTCAGCTGCCCCAAGCATTTGGCCAATGGCATTGGCTATTTCCCCTTACTATTGATTATTTTTCAGTGAAAATGCAGAATTGTCTCTTTCATAAATTAGGGATTCCTTGAAGTCCCACCAAGGGCTGGACTTTCTGTTTTGCTTCTCTCTCTCTTTTATTCTCTCTCTCGTTTTCAAAAGGTCAGGATTATGCACATATTTTAATACACCAGCATGTTATTGATATAGAATAACATTTTCCCTAAGCACACATTTAATTTAGCACCTGTGGTATATCTGGCATTTGCACTGATTGCTGAGCGAAACAAAAATTAACATTACCTTTTGTGCTCCATTCTGTGAGGTTTGCACTCGGCTAAATTAAATGTTAGACAGGATCGACAGCTCATTTAAAATGAACATTTCCTAACTGACACACATATTTGAGGCTAAGTTTGGAGACAACCTAATTAGTTTAAAAATATATGCAAAGCTAATAACTTGTCTGCCCCCAAAGAACTCTGTACCTGGAACTCAGATGACATGGATTTAACTAGGACTTTCCTGTTTGGGGACTTATAATGAAGCAACTGGCTATAAAATGGATTGTACAAAGTTAACATTCTGCTGCTCCTTTGAAGCCTTCATGGAGTCAGAAGTGAAAGAGACTAAAATTTTCAAAAATGCTGAAATCATATTTTAAATTATAATGGACAATGATAAGTGTATGGCAGGAAGTCTGGCTATATTACATCTTTAATATTTGTTTCCAAGAATAATAGCTTTTATACATAATGCTGTAATTTGGACAACTGCTATCTTCAGCTTTGGTGTTATACTGAGGAAAAACAGAAATTACTCCATGATACATAAGCCACCCTCCCCGAAGCCTGAACATTTCAGGTGTTTTGGACTACAGCTTAAAAAAATTAAAATAAAATAGGTAATTGCACAATTTGCTACAGAGGTGTTCTTAATTTATAAGCCTGGTCAACCATATTTGAAATTAGGAACACGAGTCCTTTGTCTCATTTATTTTATGCAGAATAACCCATGTTTTCCCCATGTATTCAAGGATTTTTTTTCAATATGAAAATAAATATGAAAATAAATATAATGATTATTTTTTTTAAAAATCTTAAATGATAAATAAATTAAACAATACAGCATTCAGTTCATTAATACAAAATAAAAATAACAATATAAGGCATGGTGAAATGGTGTAGCTCTATTGACCAAAGCTATGTATTTATTTACAGAACTAGCGGATTTCAAGTATTTACAGAAACTGTAGAAGCACTCACTTTTAGAAGATAAATATTAAGGGTTAACTTGAAATAATTATTTTAAAGATCCCAGTTCCTGATGTTTCTTTCCAGAGCTAGCTGTTCCCATCTGAAGACCCCAGGTGATGGTAGAAGATTTGTACAGAGATAAAAGTTCTTTATGGTATATCAGAGCCAACCAATGTTAGTTGTGTTGTGATCCTCTTCAATATTTTCCTCAGTTCACTTGCTTGAAGCATCCCTTGCATTATGTACAGTACATTGGTGTATCTGTGACAACTATGATTTGGATTTCATGATATCAGAGGTAGTCAAGAAAAGTGAAACATATATTTGGTCAAATTAAGTGTTTTTAATCTTTATGTGTTCTTATGGTTGGCCAGTGCACTAAATTGACATCAAGATGATTATGAATGTTTGGGGGAACTAGAAGGCTTTTTCAGATCCCCTTCAGTACTATAATTCCATTAGTTTATTCAATGAAAAACTGATCTCCTATATATAATAGTTTATGTAGTATTTACTGTATTTAAATTTACTGTTTATTGTTTATTATAGTATAGATTCTATTTTCTATGTCTAGTTTATGTGCAGGAGATATCTTCTACTATATAAATGTCATTGAATGTTTCTCCTCTGACTTGACTTTGTCCTCATTTTGTTCAATAATTAAGTGAATTGCAGGAGTCAGCAGTGATGTCTGAACAATTTAATTTAATTGTGGGAAGTGCCTGTAACAAATAACGCTTCTGTAGACTGATTAACTGTTTATTGACTTTGTGATGCCATAAAATTGTTCATCTGGCAAGCATTATATATGATTTTTAAAAAAACCTTTCTTTGAGCAATGTCAGTAAATATAAAGAAGCCGTTGAATCTCCAGATTTCCTAAGAGATAATGGCTGAAACCTTTTAGGTAGTGTAATAGGTCACACTGAAGTATTCCCATTGAATCAGCAAGAATTCCGTGAGCCAATAATGATAATCATGTGCCATCAAGTCAATTCTGATTTATAGTGACTCATTTTAGGATTTTCTAGATAGAGAGTATTCAGAAGTGGTTTACTATTCTTTTCTTCTGGGGGCAATCCTGGGATGGTGCAGCCTGCCCAAAGCTTGTCCAACTAGCTGGCTCTTATCCTTGGAGGAAAATCAAATTCTCGTCTTCTGGCTCTGCAGCTAGATACCTAAACAGCTGAATTAAATCAACTCCTCCATACATTCTGTGGATTAACTGGGATTATTCAATTTGCAAATAACTATGCTAAACAACATTATTTCACTCAATGGTGTTTTTTTAAAAAAAATGATAATGCTCTCTCCCATTCATTCATTCATTCATTCATTCATTCATTCATTCATTCATTCATTCATTCAGAGACAAGTGTATTTAACATGAAGTGAAATAAATGTTTTCCAAAATACTCTCAAAGCCCTTTATTTATTTATTTATTTATTTATTTATTTATTTATTTATTTATTTATTTATTTATTTATTTATTTATTTTGCTGCCTTGATTGGCTACTGCCTTAGCCTGTATTTATAGTAATAGCTACATCTAGCTTCAGTTCATTGTTCTTTTTTTAGCAATTATTAGCAATACCAGTTGACTGATCTATCTGTGTATTTGCTACTTCCTGCTTTCGGGAATCACCTCCTCTAGATTGTTAAACACTTTTCAGATTATAATGTTAACTTTTTGTTAATCTGCTACAATATTCACTTATGCAGCAACACAAACTAGATGGCAAACTGCTAATGCAAAGAAATAAATTTCTCCAAGGTAACGGCAAAACACACATTGTAAGATCTATGACTGCTGTTTGTATTGTTGGCTATCAGCCAAAGTATGGTTGGCTGAAATCCTATTCATAGCATAATCCAAAAGACAACATTTGGTCCCTTTCTCTCTGATAAACAAAGGGTCTTTGATGCAGTTCTTGAGGATGTACAAGAACAGTGGCTTGAGGTGTGTGTTCCAAATGTGAAACACTACATGGATGCTTTGCTAATTGGGAGGAAAGGATTGAAAGTAAAGACTTGGTTTATGTTGTGATTAGGATATTGGCCACTGTGTTTTTATACAAATGTAGCCCAGTTGGTATGTATCCTGGTGGTGAAATGCAATAGATTAACATGCAGTTAACATGCAATTAATATGCAGTAAGTTAACATGTTAGTATAAGCAGCAAATGTTGATGCTAACATCTTAACTTGCACCAATTCACTATCATGATGTATATAGATTGTGTTACAACAGTGGGCATAGCTACCAGGATTTTGGCAATTACATTATGGTTTAAGAAATACATTAAAATACATAAAAATGATGGTAGACAGATAAGCTCACAGGTAGTATTTTGAATGAACTCAGCTTTAAACAGGACTAGAGATGGGCATGAATTATATGCTACTTCATATGAAGCTCTCCATGCAGCACCACAGGTGCTACACATCCCCATCCCCCATCTCCTGACTGCTTGGCTGGCCCATTCATTTTGTATGGCACCTCCAAGTTCCTTCTTCTCTGGCACTCCAGTATAGACAGGAGCTCAGGCTGTCCTTCCCCACCTCCTCTGGCAGCTAAATACACACAAGGATATGGGATGGGGATTCTCCCTGCACAGCAATGTGATTTAATTTTATTGTTTATCTTTTGGCTCAAAGCTCTATCCCAGGTATCAGGCTCATGGTTGACTCGGCCTTCTAGCCTTCCGAGGTCAGTAAAATGAGTACCCAGCTTGTAGACTCCATTCAGAATGCATCAATTTTCTATGCACAGAAAAGGGAATGGTTGAAAAATCAGTAACTGCTATTTTCCTCTTGGTTTTCATGGACTGTACATTTATAAGCAGTACATCTGGGCTACATATGTAGTGCAATTTCATTTATATAAAGAATACGCCAGTACTGTATTAGACCTGACATTCATTAATGTGCTATTTGTCCCTAATATAGTTGAAGAAGATGCTTTGCATTTTAAGGTATGGTATCATTTAGTATCAGTTACAAGTGTATCAGTAGAGAATCTATGGCCATATAAGGGAATGAAAATAAAAGCTTGATTGCAGTACTAGAGTTTTGTGATCTATTAAAGAATTTTTAGTGGAAATATAAGGGAAAACTTATTTTAATGTAAATGAGCTAAAAAAATCACCAGGGCATTGAATATACAATTGCTTTCTTGTTGATATCTTATATAATGTGAGAATCATTTCTTATTCAAATACCATTTAACACAGCAGTGGTTTAATTAGCTATCATTTAACATTAATAAGGTCAGAATTTTTAACAAGTGTCTAATTAACTATTCAGACTTCCATGGAAATATACTTTTAACTCATGCCTATACTTAAACCTCCACACAAAGCAGTTTCTTGTTTTGATCTTTGCATACCAAACATTAAAAACATAATTGTGTAGTTGTTACTCCCAATTAGTGAGCTTAGTCTTTTCATCACAATATATATGGTTGATATGCAATTTTTAAAAACCCACTTTCAAGTGGGGGAGAGAATCAGCACAAAATTTGTGGTAGAAGACATCCCATGGAATGTGCCATTCACTTCTGTTTCCTTATAAGAGTAAGTTCCTTCTGGGTGTTTACATGTGTTTCCCGTCAGCATATATTATGCTATTCAATTCCAATGATGCAATCCATCACGGCAATGTTGCAGCTCTTGACCCCTCTATCTGTCCCCTCCCCTCTCACCAGACCCAGGGATGGTCCTAGAAAGTCTTCTACAGGAACAACAGAGGAAGATAGGGAGTGATTTAAATCCAAGGAATTGTCTTGCTCCCACTTTTTTGAGAAATATTTAAAAGGCCTGAGGGGATTATGAATTACTGGGAAAAAATAAGTGGGGAAGCATGAAACAAACAACTCAAAATAGGTTTTTCTATTACATATATTATATTATATTTAGAGATGGGCACGACTCAAAAAAATGGTGTTTCGTTTGTTGTTTGGTCGTTTAGGGGTCCGTTTCGGTTTGTTTTCGTTTTTGTGACTTTTTTGCAAAAAATTTCATTTTCATTTCGTTAGGTGATGAAACGAAAAAATGAAAACGAAAATGAAAAATTGCTGTTTTGTTAGCATTCTTTTTAGTTCAATGCATCTGCTGCAATGAAAACGAAAAACACGGCAAATTTGGTCGTTTTGTTTTCGTTTTCGTTGTTTTTTAAAAAATTTCGTTTCATTTTCGTTGCGTAACAAAATGAAAAAATGAAAACAAAAACGAAAAATCGCTCGTTTTGTGCCCATCTCTAATTATATTATATTATATTATATTATATTATATTATATTATATTATATTATAAAAGCTGATACATAAAAATGAACCAACAAAATGAAAATGAACCAACAAAAAGAGCCCCAAAATAGAAAAAAAATGGTAATTATCTGAAGAAGCCAGCTTCATGGGCATATGATTAAAGGCTTTCTCATATGCTGCCTCCAGACAGTAGAACTCACAATCAGATACTAGAGATGGGCACGAAACAGAAATATAGCATTTTGTTTCATTTCTTTAGTAGCTTCATTTCATTTCATTTGTAACAAAATTTTAAAGTAGTTTCATTATGTAACAAAACAAAATGAAACGTGTGCTCCCCTGGGTCCTAGAGGGACCAAAAATACTGGAGCGCTTCTTTAAGCTCTTCCCTGTAAGCACCCGAAATTTGGAGAGGTTTTTGGGTTAGGGAGCAGAGTTATTAAGCTCCAAAGGGGGTCCTAGTAGTTAATTGAAAGTGTGCAGTGCACACCACCATTTTAGAGGTTAGTAACAGAGCACACTGTACACACTCTTTCAATTAACTACTGTGACCCTCTTTGGAGCTTAATGCCTGCAATCCTTATTTTCAAGTACATAATGTTTGTAGTTTTCAAGGCTTTCACGGGTGGGAATTTGATAGCTGTTGTGAGTTTTTCAGGTTGTTTGGCTGTGTTCTGGGTCACTTCAGAGCACAGAGAGAACTCCTAGTTCCCTGAACTCCTTGCACTCTGAAGATGCCAGCCAAAGGGTCTGGCAGAACATCAGGAAGAAAAACTTCCAGAACATGGCCAAACAGCCCGAAAAACTCACAACAGCTACATAATGTTTGTTATGTTTATTTACTCAAAAATATGGATCACAGCCATGTATCAGCACCAAAACTACTGGGAAGCTTCCTAAAGTTCTTCCCTGTAAACTCCCCAAATTTGGAAAGGTTTGGGGCTCAGGGTACTGAGTTATTAAGCTCTAATAGGGGTGCCTTTAGGAAACAAATCTTTCTAATTGATTGAATCGGGATTCAGAAGCCAAGCCACGGCAGTGCTAATCGCTCACTTGTGGGGGTGGGGGGTTCCAACGGTTACTGGTTCAAATATTAAGATTTTTTCCTAGGGACACCCCCTTTGGAGCTTAATAAATAAGCCCACAGACCCCCAAACCTTTCCAAATTTTGGGGGCTTTCAAGGGAAGAACTTGAAGAAGGTCCCCTGCCATTTCTTCTTGGATGAATAGTTTCATTCATAGAGGGGGAAAATGGCATTTCATTTCGTGAGGAAATGTGTTCTGC
The DNA here is from genome assembly GCA_037367245.1 of Phrynocephalus guinanensis. Taxonomy (NCBI): domain Eukaryota; kingdom Metazoa; phylum Chordata; class Lepidosauria; order Squamata; family Agamidae; genus Phrynocephalus; species Phrynocephalus guinanensis. The sequence goes on from CM074738.1 coordinate 48,882,370, forward strand.
CATTTTGTTAGTAACTAATTCATTACATAACAAAACAACAAAACAGTATTTCGTTTTTCGTTTTGAGATCATCGGTATAAGGTACCACTTTCACTGTCTACAGAAAGGTTCATGTTTTCAGTCTGATCTTTCAAACTTTTCTATTCCATGAAATAATTTCAATATGGTTCTATTTTTAATTATTTTAATGACATTTGTTACTTGCTATGATCATTGTTTTAATTGAAAAGGCTGAATGAAATAAATTTAAAAAATCCACTTGCAGTTCTGCAAAAATTGGAATCCACTTATCACACCATGAATTCAGAACAGCTTAGTTCTGTTTGCCACAATTATCACCAGCTTAAATTGCTGGCACTATTAGTGACCCACTGATAAAGCAACAATGGCCAACTTTAGAGAAATAAAGCTGAAAGCCTACACTCAGATATCTGATAGTAAGTCTCTCTAAAAGATAATTGACATATATGGAACTTCACTGTAAAATACTGGAGTATTTCAATATTCATTTTGAACACTGTGACAGTGTATTATTCATTAAGAGTTAAGCCTAATCATTTGCTACTACAGTATTGTTGGGGTAGCTTTTGATACTTTCAGAATAACTCACAGTGGATTGAGTTGCTGTAGTAACCACAAAGTTTGTACAGATGTTTTGTCAAATAACAGCAAACAGGAATGAATGCTCTTTAAAATATTCAGCTCGAGGGCTGGCAGAGGCAGGGTCATGGAGTAGCTGACAAGAGGCCTGTATTTAATGCTTAAATGACTGAATGTCCCTACATTATTTCAGACATTATAGACTAAAGACAAATGCAAATATCAACCCAAATTGCACGGCCTGAAATGCATCTAGTTTTTATGTGTTTCTTGCATGAAAGTCAGATAATAAATTAATATTAAAAAGAGCTGGAAGAAAGACAAAGAAAAAAGAAAATGGTAAGTAGCATATTTCCAAACTCAAATTTGATACCTTAAAGAATATGTAAAGTTGGCTGTAGAAACTTGTAATGTTCAGACTAGTAATGATGACTGTTTTCCAGCTCTCAACTTCAACTAACTTTAAATTTATTGATTGAAATCCATTAGTAAGTCCCACAGCTTCAGTGAGTCTACACTGCTTGTGACTTACTACTGGATTTCATCAAATATTTCATAAATGAAACATGGTAATTGTTCACTGATGGATGTGTATTTTAGGGATAGCCTTAATTCATGACAAATATATCATAGAATCACAAACTTGTACAGTTGGAGGGAGCTCCAAAGATCACTGAGTCCAACTCTCAACCAAAGTAGGACTTCAACAGCAATCATATATTTGGCAGATTGCCATGCAATTGTTGCTTGAAAACCTCAAGTGAAGGAGATGTCATCACTTTCCAAGATAATCTGTTCTGTTGAAAATCAGTTTTACTCTTAGGAAGTTCTCCATTAGTTGAAATATCCCTTGTTGTACTTTGAATCCATTAGTTTGGATTTAAACAGTACAGGACACTACAAAACACTAGAAAAGAATCTTATGACAAGCCTTCAAATATTTGAAGGCATCTGTTATATCACTTCTCAGTTGTCTTTTCCTCAGACTAAATATACGCCTTGGTTTCCAGGCCTTTTGCCATCCTGACTGTGGTCTTCCAGAAACATGAATCTTGGGTACCTAGAACTGGACATAATCTCCCAGATGAGGAATCACCAAAGCAGAATGAAGCAATATTATTATTTCCATATGATTATATGATGTAGAGATGCACTGAATCAACTGTATTTGCAGCCACATCACACTGTTGATTCCCGTTTGTGATCTACTAATAACCCTAATACTTTTCAAACATTTTCCTGCTAAACCAAGTATAGCCCATACTGTGTTTATATGCCTGATTTTTCCTGACTAAATATAGGGTTTTACATTTTTCCCTGTTGGAACATACTTTTTTGTTGTTGGTTTGGCCCTGTTGTTCAATCTGTTAATCTTGAATCTTCATTTTGTTTTCAGAAATTCTAGACAACCCTCCCTATTGGGTTTTATATGTACATTTGATGAGTGTCCCTTCTGCTGCTTCATCCACTTCATTAAAAAAAGAGGTTGAACAACAATGGATCCAGAACAGAATTCTGGATCCACACTCGTCACTTCTCTCCATAGAAGGAAACATCAGTGAGCATTCTTGGGCTATGGCTCACCATGCACCTTCAAATATGGAAAATTTATATATTATATTATATTTATATATATTATATTATATTATATTATATTATATTATATTATATTATATTTAAATATAAAATATATGGAATGCTCTCCCAAGTGAGACCCACCTGGCACCGACATTGATGACATTCCAGCACCAGGTAAAAACCTTCCTGTTCCAGAAGTTTTTAAACTAATTATTGTGGGTCCTGATGGCAATTTTAGTATAGTGTTTTAATGTTAATAAATAAATAAATAAAATACACCTAATAGTAGATTTGTCTGTTCTACATTATGCAGTCTTCATCACAAAAATATCAGGGAGAAAATTTATCAACTCTGGCTATATATGCTGAATATATGTTGAACTTTAATGTAAGCAGCACTTTGAAGTCCAAAATTCATGTAATCCTACAGCCAGCCTTGTATTTCTTCTGTACAATGAATCCCAAGAGAACGGAGTCACTCCAACCCAAGGTTCCTGCCATATCTACCAGCTTGATCAGATCTTCAGATCTTCTGAAGTCCAATTCTAGAATAACTGATTTTCTTGTCACTTTTTTCACCTTTTGGAAGATGGTATCAGCTAAAGTACTGAGAAAATTGTCAGTTCTGTGCTTTGTTGAGTTATCAATGTTGATTGATGCTCCTATTACTACTATGACAACTAATATGTTACTGCTGATAGAGTGTGAGATTAGGACTCAGGAGGCCAGGGTTCATATTCCCTGTCAGCCATGGGAACTCAGTGGGGTACCAAGCAATAGTAAATCGATTCTTGAACATTTTACATACTTTGAATTGTTCAAATCCCCATACAAGTTGGTAAAAAGTTGTGTATCTCAGCACAAGTTAGCTACCTAGATGCGCTAAGCACATCCGATCTCTCCTGATTTCGGAAGCTAAGCAGGGTTGGCCCTGGTTACTACTTTGATGGGAGACCACCAGGGAATACCAGCGGCTGTAGGTGCCTGGAGTAGAAACTGACAAACCACTCCAGTATTCCTGCCAAGAAAACTTCATGGACATGGAGTCACGAAGAGTCGGTCACGACTGTAATTACACAACACATACACAAGCACAAGTTAAACGAAAAATTCAAGTGCCCACAAACGCTTACAGGCACCACACAGTCCACCTTTTAAAGTTTATAAATTCAGCACTGCATCTCTATACCAATGCAAACCTAATTTAGTTAGCTGTCTTGGAATACTTGTATCCAACTATTCATTACAGAATGATCACAGGGGAGTATAGAATAGAACTAGAGATGGGCACGACTTGAAAATTTTTTTTTTTCGAGTTGTCGTTAGTCGGGCCGGTTCCGTTTCGGGTCGTTTCCGTTTTTCGCGAAAATTCACAAAAATTAGTCGGTTTGTTTTTTTGTTTTTTCGTTTTCGTTAGTACTGGTTTTTTTGGGGGGGCGGGCTCCTGGAGGCACCTCTGTGGGGTGGGTGCCTCCTCTGGCCCGCTATAAAGGGAAAGTGGGCTCCTGGAGGCACCCGTGGGTGCCTCCGATCCTCACCCACTAGGAAGGGGAAGCAGGCTCCAAGAGACCCCTCAACATGGTGGTCTCCCCTCCTCACCTGCTGCTGCTGCAAAATGCTATGCAATAGCCATATGGATATTGCATGCCTATTGTGCAGACAGTGACTTTGAAGACTAGTGGATGGCACTGAACCCAGAGCCATAGGTGAGATGCCTAACTAAGGCTCTCGCACCACCATGTCTCACATAGAAGGGAATTTTACTTGCGTGTAGTGCAATGCAAGTACATCTGGCTTAGGGTTAAGGTGGGTTAGGGTTAGGGCTAGGGTTAGGCTAGTGACGGGTAAGGTTACGGTGGGCTAGTGGGTTGCACCTCTCTGACCCACTAAGAAGACAGTCTGTGACGTATGGGTACGGAGTCAAGGGTTAGGGTTAGGGTTAGGGTTAGGGGGCTAGGGCAGGTTTTAGGGGGCTTTTTGGCACATCCCAGAAGTCTCCATGGCCAAGTGGCCATGCGATTGGTGGGATGGCTCCAAAAATTTGCATGGTCGTCCACTCCCACATGGCTGGCCACTCGGCCAGCCCATCATTGCGCAGGTGTAAAAAAAATAAAATAAAATAAAATCAATGGAGGACAGAGGAGGAGAGGAGAGACATTTTGTTGCAAGAAAAAACCCACTGCTACTGTGAAAAATCCAGCAGTTTATAAATTTTCACATGTTTCTGTTGTGCTTGTGTGTTTTTGGACCACGATTTCAAAAACAATATTGCGTTCGCCGCCCCATTTTGGATCCCCCGCCTGCACCGCATGGCATGGCGACTCGAGTCCAGCTGCCCAGGATGGGGGGGAGGCGTGACCCCCCCTCCAGAAACCACCCCTCTGGTAGGTGCCCTGCGCCCTTAGTCAAGCATGCATTTTTCCGCCTGCTTTTTTGGCCCGGGAATGGGTGAGGGGAGAGTTTAAAAGTTTTTTCCTGTGCCGTCCGTGCCACTTGCTTGCACTTTAATTGCGGCGGCCGGCGGCCGGCGAGACTGGGCTTTTTGCTGGCTGGCTGCGAGCCTGCGGCGAGTCCCACCAGAGCAGCCCAGGACGGGGGATGGGGGGGGAGGCCGGGGACCTCCAGAAACAACCCCTCTGGTAGGTGCCCTGAGGCACGGCAGGCATTTTTCCGCCTGCTTTTCGGCCGGGAACCGGGTTTTTTTCATTTTAAAAACTTTTTTTCTGTGCCGCGTGGCATCGCGCGATTGCGCGATGCAAGGAACGAGCACGGCAAATCAGACCAAAATTGTTCGTTCGTTGGTTCGAGCTCGAAGTCTGGCGGAGTAATTCCCGTTACCATTTCCGTAGAGTAACGAAAACGAGTAACGGAAACGGAAACGGGAATACCACTAAGTCGTGCCAATCTCTAAATAGAACCAGTTATGCTTATCTTGATGTAGGATATTTGCTTATCTTGCTGTAGGAGATTTCCCCCCACCCAGCATAAAAATGGACTAATAATGTACTAGAAAAACCTGCAAGGGGAGAAAATTCTATGGGATGGGGAAATGGTTTTGTCTTTTTACATTTTATTGACTAGTGCAATCCTATGTATTAAAAAGTAAGGCCTCTTGAGTTCAGGGAAGCATGCTTCATGTGTTATTACTACTTTCCCATGATAACCTCACTGAACTCAGGTGGCTTACAGCTGTGTATAGGATAGTATTGTAGAGCAATCAGCAGACATAAAATCTGATTTGTAGCTGTTCCACCTAATGGAAATTAAAGGAATACTTGTAAAGAAAACACTTCTAGGCATATTTTATGAAGGAAATAGGCTTGGCTTAGTGAATATTTCATGAGTAACACACCTGAGAATTCAAATAGGTTGCCATTTGTAACGTACTATACAGTATATACAGAGTCCAGAAGGGCCCACTGAGAAGGCAACAGACTTCCCATTAATCAGAGACGAGCAAGTAAAAGAAAATGCTAAATGATACCTTTCAAATTGAATAAGTGTCCATTACTCGGCTAGAGTTTTCATGCAGATATGTAATTGGATTTCTATTCCAAACAAACGAGATAAGCTAAAATGAGTCATGAGGTCATAATGATAGCAATATTCTTGAAAGAAAATATGTTAGGGGAAAAATCTAGTAACAGAACTGAAATTGCAGAGAAGTTGTACATATGGAGACAGAATTTCCTGGACCATTCATCTTGGACATATTGTTTTAAATATGCTCAGCTTAGAATCCAGTTTATATCTTAGCATATAATTAGGTTTTATGCTGAGTAATACATCGAAGGCTTTTCCTACTCTTGTTAGCTGCTCTTAACACAGATATTGCTCACCTCTGGAAATAGAACTCTGGAATTTAAATGGCAAACTGCCAAGATGGGACCACTGAAGCTGGAGATGATTTAGAGCAGGAGTCAGCAGAATTTCATCTTCCTGTAGTTGCTGTGCTGCATCTTCCAGCATATGTTCTGGCTGGATACACTGACTAGGTAAACATTACCGTCAAAATCTGGAGGGCACACATGTTGCATTCTGAGATGCTTCTTAGCACCTAAGGCAAGAAGAATTATCATGGCATGCTGATGAATACTGGTGAAGTTCATGTTTGAAGAGGCATAAAACATTTAATATACACATGTCCAGAATACACATGCACATGTGAAGCCTATGAACACAACTGTGTGTGGATTTTCATTCTCATACATGGGCTCATTTACATTGTTGCCCTACTGTGTTCATCTCAGCCTGTTTACAGTAAAAATTTGTAAGCAAACAATCCAGGAGTAGTGAGTTGTGGTGCCAATAGAATAATAGAAGCGACCTGCATGTCCCTTTCTCAGCCATTTTGGCACAATTTCTCCACAATTATCATTTACTTCAGACTATTCGGATCTCAGTAAACTGAGGTCCAAATTGATAAGTGTGATGACCGGACAGTATCACATGGCCAAATGGATAGTGAAATCATAGAGCCAATTCAGTTTCTATGCCGTTCAACATTCCAAATGAAGGACATTTCACAAAGACTCGGGGTTTCTTTGTGAAACCACTCTGTTTTAACTGGCTGTAGCAATAGCTAGACTAAGCTATGTCACATCTCTGAATGCAGAATGTTTGCATATTCTTATTAAAATACTCTCATGGTCCAGAGCTTCATATTATGCCCTGGGCCATGACAGGAATGAAAAAGACAATAAATGGAAGTTCTGAGCAACCGTATTGCCCCCCTGCCTGGCTTTGTGCAGACTAGGTGCTGCCCAGCCAGGACCAGAATCTTCATAAGGCCTCACCACATGGTGAGAGGCCTCTTTTGTGATCTAGCTGTCTTTTAGAGATGACATGTTTAGTCTCTTGGCTCCCCATGGGCCTGGATTTACTGCTTTCACTGTGCGAGCTGCTTTGCCTCCGCTGGTTCACTGAGAGAACGAGGGATGCTGACATTACTGCAGAATGGGCTTGTGCTTCATTTTCATTCTTTCACATAGTATGAATGACTTAAATGGTTTCCACTAACATTTTTTGTTAGTGGAAATCTTTTCCAACCTTTTCCATTTTTGTTAATTTCAACAAGCAAAGGAACACCTTTTTGGTAAAACATATACACAACGTATTCATAGAGCTTTTGATATACATAGCAACATTTTATTCATCAGCTTGCTTAATTAAAACAAGGGGGGAGGTGGAAACTGGATCAGTCAGCATTCTCCTGAGTGGGCATGGCAATATTAGTTTAACTGCTGTTTAAAATCACCACGTAAGGTGCCATTACAGAGTAACTTTCTGTGGTAGATACCATGGGGAAAGTGCGCACAACTAGTAGTCCCGGGCTTAAGAGAAGAACTGCTCCTGACTGAATAGTGTGGAATGCCAGTAGCAAGCCACAGCTAGGACACTTTCAACACTGAATCCCAATAAGCAGAGAGAAACTGTGCCACACGGCTTTGGAGGTGATACTCAGCAGAAGACAAACCCAATGTCTATTCACGCATCACAATGTGATTGAGGGAGGAATGGAGCACATCCATGATTTTGCTTGAGCCCAGGGATCTCAGAGAACTGGAGTTGGCAATGGCCAACCATGTTTGTGTGCAATCTTTCATCGGTGATTCTTTTGGTTTCCAAATTGTCCTATGATTCTGCTCTTCTTTTAAAATGATGTAAATGAACAATAGCTCTGTTTTTCAGGCATTGCTGATTTGCAGAGATTTTAACTTTACTTCTCTCTTCTCTGTTGTAATATTTTGCTTCCTACTTTCTTTTTTCCTCATAGACCCATTTGTTTAGATGTCACTTGTAGGCTGAGATTTCCGTTGCTTTTATTCTAATCATGGCAACTGGACTTCTTTTCTTGAGAGATCAAAATGTTTGCTACTCATTGAAGCAGCTTTGTCAGTCTGAGAAAAGTTAGTGGTGAGGTTGCCAATTTATAGTTCACATTGGTTTCAGATCACCCTGTTCTGAATAGGCTCATTAGGTGGACAGTGGCCTGAATAGGCTTGTTAGGTTGACGATGGATTGGGCTAAGTGAAAGTCCCACCTATGCAACCCTTCCCAATACCCATTAAGCATAGGTCATTAGCTATGGCTTTCCTGGTAGAAGTGTGAAGTGTTTCTGATTTGTCTGGGCATCAGTGAAGGGGCAGCTTGATAGGTAACAGACTGATTGTGCCTGAGTCCCCCACTTCTGTTGAGAGAGGGGTTTTGAATTAGGTGGCTACTGTCCACCTAATGAACCTATTCAGAACAGGGTGATGTGAGATCAAGGGGAACTATAAATCGGATGCCTTGCCACTAACTTTCCTCAGATTGACGAAGCTGCTTGGATGAGTAGCGAAATGTTTCGATCACAAGAAAGGAAGTCCAGTTGCCATGAAACAACTTCAGAGAACCTCACCTGGATGACAGAGAATCTCCACAGAGTTTTGTTATAATATTTTAGTGTAGTTTATTTGTCTGTATGAGTTTTTAAGTATTTAAGAAACATTTATTTATTTATTTATTTATTTATTTATTTATTTATTTATTTATTTATTTATTTATTTGAGTTACAAACCACCCATCTAGGCAATCGTTCCTCTGGGCAATGTATGAAAAATAAAAAATAAAAATTGCTGCAGATCCTCAATAGTAGCACAATTTTAAAAATAGAGCAAGATTGTTGGTAATGCCCATAATGGAACATCCTCTACAGTATTCATCTCCTGTATCCAGGGCCGGCACATCCATTAAGGTGAACTAGGCAGTTGCCTAGGGCGCCAAAATGGACAGAGGGCACTGGCCAGCCTGCTGCCCCCCCGCCGCTGGCCACCGCCGTCCGTCCCTGCCACCCACCGCCGTCCACCTGCCGCCCCCATGCCCATCGCCACCTACCCCTGTGCCTGTCGCCACCCCCGCCATCTGCCGTCCCCTGCCACCCCACCCCCTGCCCCCACCCTGCCCCCACCCCTGCCACCCCACCGCCCCTCTGCCCCCACCCCCTGCCCCTCACCTAGGGCGCAAAAAAACCTAGCCCTGGCGCTGCCTGTATCCACTGTCCTAACTTCCTGTGAAGAACCTCCTAGCTACGTATGGCGAATCTTTCTGAACAGCTCAATTTTTGATAGCTTTTTAGATATATGAAGGGAGAGTGCCTGCTCTACCTTCTGCAGGAGATCATTCCACAAGGATAGTGCCACTGCAGAGAAAGCCGAATTTCTGGTTACTGCTTACCAGGCTTCTCTAGGTGCCAACATCTGCAGGCATGACATCTGTGAGGACTGTATCAGATGGGGAACTGAACTTGGCAGAAGACATTCAAAAAAGCACCAAGGTCCCCAACTATTTACGACTGTGTATGTCAGAAGCAAAACTTTGAACCTGGCACAGAAGCAGACTGGCAGCCAGTACAGGTGAACCAGAGTTGGGATGATATGAACTTTCTCAACCCAGCAACCAATCTGGCCACCATATTCTGGACCTCCTGAAGTTTCAAGGTAAGCCCCATGTAGAGTGTTTTACAGTGAGACTATTGGTGTTATTAGAATGGGCAAAATTCTGTTGCATAAGTTGGTGTTGGCATAACCTGGGTTGGCTGCCAGAAGCTTTTTATTTAAAATAATGAGAAGTTTCCCATCTCCCGCCATTCAGATTCCAAAGCTTTGTTGAGCTCAAGCTCTTTTGCACTGGAAAGACCTTGGGGACCCTTGGGATGGGGGAGAAGCCTGCTTGTGGCTGTTTCCCCAGTGAGCAAATTAGAGTAGCAATCATGGGGAGGGGTGGGGCTGTGGTTTTCTAGCATATTTCCCATGTGCAGGTCTAGTTAATGGCCGACAACTGATCCTGAATTGTTTCCCTGGAGGAAGCACTAAATACTATGTGGGGATGGTGCAGGTCTGTGATGAACCCTTTGAAGTATCCTAAGGTTCCTCTCTTGAACCTTAAAGTTTTCCCCCAGGTAAACAGCATGATCCCACTAACCACACCAGCCTCTGTCTAATACATCATTTGTGGTATAGAACAGCTGAAAGAAAATACAGTGGTACCTTGTATAAAGGAATTAATTTGTTCCAAATGAAAGTATGTTAAGCAAATTTTCCTTTATACAAATTTCCAGTGGAATGCATTGAAAACAGAGTAATCCCTAATTGCGACAATTTTTATGTTGTATGGATTTGCCCCATAGATAATTAATGTTAAGCAAATTTCCCCTATCTCCAGAATTTTTTATGTTGTACAGATTTTATGTTATACAAGCCATTTGTTATATGAGGGTCCACTTTACAGGTTTTTATAATGTGACAGTCTCGGAGTCGTTTGCAGCATAGATTTATCCATAGTTGAGTATAACTAACTAGTAGTCCAACTGATTCATATCTGGGAAAAGGAACTCTTTATGAATTTAAGGGGCTTAGTCCTAGGCAACCTGAGGGTTGAAAGAACTTAGTCTACCTCCTATACTTGTTCATTTAGTGTGGTTATGTTTTGAGTCAAGAGAAAGAATGGGCAATGTTCTGAAATTCCTTGTGTGTGGTAAATAGTGTATATTAATGTTTTTTATTTTTTTTTTAAAAAAAATGTTATAGATTGGAGAGTTTCTTCTTTTTGGGAAATCATTTTGTAACAAGGGGGTGACCTCAAACTTTTCTACAAAAAAAAGAGATGGAACTTTATTTTCACAGCATAAATATTTTAATGTGAGTTCTACAACCGTACATGGAAAATGCAGCTGTAACTGGCTGATAAAGCTTTATAGGGCAAAATTGCCATTTCCTTGCATCTGTTGAAATAAATTATTGAAAATAATTGCTATCAGTCTTGAGTATTGTGCATATAAGTGGCAACGGCTAAACTGTTACTTGGTGAAATTCTTTTCCTCATTTCTTTAATCTGAGAGTTGAACATTTGTACATGGTGATCAGCATGAGTAAATTTATGTTGCTGTTGTCTGGGACATGTACTCTACTGTGAATAAAAGAGAATATTACATTTTCAGACTCTCATTATCTTGAAAATCTTCATGGACATTGAATTCCTTCAAAGTAATTACAAAGAAGGACAAGGACAGAACAGATGCCATAGATCTGAGGATATAGCCCTCTGGAATAACTGCAAAACCATCAGCAACTACTCTTAATGGAAAGATTGTAGTTTAGAGACCAACAAGGATTTCATATTTCAGTGCCATTTTTAACATGGGATTTTTCTTTTGAAATAAAGTTTGGAATGCAGAGAACAAGAAGAATAGAATCACTAATGAAAGACAAAGCTGTTTTCTTCAGTAATACATTGTTATTGTCTGAACTGTATTAAAAGCAAAGCAAAAGCAAATGTTCTGCTTATATACTGCCCGAAGCCACTTCAAGTAGTCTCTGGGTGGTTTACAGTTTTAATTACAGTATGCAGGCTACTCATTCCCCCACCCCACCCCACCAGCAAGCTGGGTACTCATTTTAACAACCTCAGAAGGATGAAGGATGAGTCAACCATGTGCCTGCTACCTGGGATTGAACCCCAGGTTGTGAGCACAGTTTTACCTGCAGTACAGGCATTTAACCACTGCACCATGGGGCTCATGAGAATAGTGTATATAAATGTATCACCTCATATCTTTGAAGGAGGTTCCAAGATTTCCTCATAATTCATTTTCAGGTGTGTCTCTGCTTGAACTTGATGGAAAACTTTCTTTTTACTTGGATTTCTAAGTTTTCTAGACCAACTATTTGTCCAAGGCCAATTTTAATTGCCACAGTTTCTTTCTGAACTGTCATTTTCTCTAGGGAGTAATCAAGTTTCTAGATTTCTAGTCACTCCCCTATGTCACAAATATCACAAAAATTCTTCAGAGTCAGGCTAATATAACTATATAGACTGAGCACTGTATCCTCTCACAAAATAGAAAATGGCTAGCAATAATGAGATATAACATTGACCTACACATATCATGCCAACATAACTGTAACTACATATTCAGTGCTTGTATGCCTGAGGTAAGAATGTACTTTAAACAGTGCTATCTTATATTTTCATAATTGTTATTTTCGTTATAAGCCTCATGCAGTTGTTTCTAGGGATGGGCAGGGAACAGAAAAACAATGTTTCATTTCATTTCATTTCATGCTCACCCCGTTTGTTTCATTTTGTTTCTTATGAATTTTTATTTTAAATTTTGTATGAAATGAAATGAAATGAAATGGCTCCCCTGCATCCTAGAGGCACCAGATTTGGTGCCCGGGACTCTGGAAGCCATTTTTAAAGGACTCCTGCCAAGCTGTCAATGGCTGGAGCCCTTTAAACCTGGCCTAGCTGGGCAGGAGCCCTCTGAAAATGGTCAGGTAGGCAGTTCTGTGGGATCGTGCTCCATCCTGACCATTTTCTGAGGGCTCCTGCCGAGCTGTCAATGGCTGGACCCCTGGCCGAATCGGTACGAAAGGGTCCCCCTGGTACTGACTGGGCCAGGTTTAATGGGCTCCAGCCATTTACAGCTCAACAGGGGCCCAAAAATGATGGAACAAAAGAGTTTGTTTCAATGTAAAAATGACAGTTTTGTTTATAACAAAATGCTGCTTCCTCGTTTCATTTCATTTCGTTTTGTTTTGTTACATAATGAAATGATGAAACAGCATTTCGTTTTTCATTTCCTGCCTATCCCTAGTTGTTTCTATCTGGGTAAGCTCACCAAACTTAGGAGTTGCTAGTGTATTCCATTTCTGTCCATGCTTTCTACACAAAGAAATTATGGGTTCTTGCTTGTATGTAGAGCCTACATGTGAGCAGGAGCATCCCCCCTGCAAACTTGACACATGGGGAGTGCGATGAGCTCACCCACATATGGAACAAATGAACAGAACAGATTAAACAATGCAGCCTTTCCCAAACAGCATAGAGCCCTTGCATATTGTATATACAGTACATATGCATTTCTTTGCCTGTCATCTTGGCACATGTAAGGCAAATGCTTCACTGGCTCCACTTGTTTTGAGTTAACCATGAATGCCAAATCATTGTTAAATAAAAGCAAAGGAAATGCTCTGGGATGAATATTCCTGATAATGGTTTAAATTTGTTAAGAACAGCAGGTAACATGTGGCCCTCCCGATGTTGTTGGACAACAATTACTATCAACCGCAGTTAGAAAAGCCAATGGTGAGGGATCATGGTGTTTGTAGTCTAGAATGCCACAAGTTGCTAACCCCTGGCTATCGGGAAACAAATATTAATACAGCAGATTTGGAGAGCACAAATGAATGAATGCAATCTGTTCCATCAGACAGCTGTATTATGTACACTCTAACTGGTGTTTGTTTAAACATTTTCCCTGGTCATCTAGTGCCTAGGCTAGTACTATTGACAACCCCAATGGCAGCAGTCAGGATGGTCTACACAGGATACCCTCTTCTGCTCACTACCATTCACATTTGTTGAAAAACAGCCTTGATGTTTACTTTGAGTTTCAGTGAGAAGTGCTTAACTGCTGGGGGGGGGGGGGGGGGGAGAGAGTCAACCTCTGGGATTGTCCCTTGTGTGATGCCACTTTTGTGAATGGTAGTGAGCATAAGAGGGTATCTTGTAGACTATATTGACTGCGGTCAACGTTCAGTTTGCCCTTTCTACGTAAAACTTGGCATGACTTTTTCTTGCTGGCAACTTGAGCACAATATTGTACAGCACTTTTGAGCCATTTCCTGGCTTTTTGAATCTTAGGTACTCAGGTACAGTATTCCATATTAACAAAACAGAGATTTCTTTCTTTCTTTCTTTCTTTCTTTCTTTCTTTCTTTTTCTCTTTCTTTCTTTCTTTCTTTCTTTCTTTCTTTCTTTCTTTCTTTCTTTCTTTATTTATTTATTTATTTATTTAGGGAAAATTCAGCAGTCCCTGGTCTTTGGCCAGAGTTCTTAAAACACACAGTGAGAAGTAATGCCTGACTGCTAAAGGGATTGTTCTCAGATAACTGGCCAGAAAACAAGTTAAATGTAAGGGAAGAGTTGAACTACATATATTGGGTGACTACGCCTAAGTCCTTTTGCAGACAGTGGCTATCAATCTTTCAGATGGCAGAAATGTATTTCCTTGTTAGTCTTGTGCCCCCAAACTCTATGCACTACCTCATGCAGGTTAGAAACTGTAACCTAACTGACCCTTGGATACTGAGGCACCCTATATCCTTGTTCATAGAACTACTGCCAGCACCATGATTTCTTCATGCTAATGAGAGAAAAATATAACTTCTGACTAGAGTTCAGTGGTTTAGGTATGTGCCTGTGAAGCCAGAGTTTGGGAGCTCGATTCCCCTCTGAGCCTCCTTGACAGGACCTGGATTCAATCATCCATAGGGTCCCTTCCGAGCTCAGCAATTCTAGAATGGTTTCTATTAGTACTTCAGTGAAACCATCTATTATGACTTCCATTAGGAAACAAATACGTGGAGGAAGAGAAAGGGGTGGGAAGGCATTTCATTTTTAAAAAACTTTGGTATTAAAGTGATCTGCTTATATACCGCCCCATACCACTTCAAGTAGTCTCTGGGCAGTTTACAGTTTTTAATTACAGTATGCAGGCTACACATTGCCCACCCCCCAGCAAGCTGGATACTCATTTTACTGACCTCAGAAGACTGGAAGGCTGAGTCAACCATGAGCCTGCTACCTGGGATTGAACCCCAGGTCATGAGAACAGTTTTACCTGCAGTACAGGTATTTTACCACTGCACCACGAGGCTCTTTTATGGAATATTATGTTCATATTACAAATGTATATACTTGAAGTTAAGATAAGAGCAACAAGAGAACTCTTTTTAACACATTCAAAATATGTTGATGGATGATGCTTGGATTTTATATTGTCTTTTTTAAAATAAGTTTTACAATTTTTTTTTTTGGCCCAGAAGGAAAATTCTAGTAGTTTTAAGGAATATTGAACATACAAGGCTGATCTTATGCACTAACCAAAGAAAACACGGTGGAACTATCTGGGATCATTGCTTTTAGCAAGCTGTTTACAAAAAAACAACAACATTAAAAGCATATATATGTATCAAACCAAAGTATAACAAAATCTCATAACTTAACAGAAATGTGTCCATCACTTAAGAAAATACTACATCCCTTTTAGTCCCCTAAGCAAGCCCCATGAGCCAGCTGATCAGCGCTGGCTTTGGGGACTAAAAAAATGTTTTAAAAGCCCATGCTTTCCTCCACCCAATTAGATGTGCTGGGGGGGGGGAATGGTGCTGGCTTAAAAAAAAATTGCCGCCGAAGCAAGCGCCAATCAGCTGGTGCATGGGGCTTTGGCAGCAAAGAAAGTTTTAAAACCATGCACCATCCCCCCACCTGAATAAAGCGGTTTCCCATAGGAATGCACTGCTTCAATGCATCCCTATGGGAAAATGAAAAACAAAATGGAATGAACCAACATTTGTCATTTCATTTCGTTTCATTTTTCTTTGAAGGGGCAGTTCATTTTTCATTGTATGTATTATATAAATTAGGGATATTGTGAAACCCTTGCTGACCTGCTTTGTATCTGCACAGAGGACACAGAGATCAGATCCGACCCAACCTGTATTCTTTAGGGCAGTGGTGATGACCCTTCAACACTCCAGAAAACTTATTGACTCGAGTATAAGCCTAGGATGCCTTCTCCAATGGGCAGGACTTGCCCTCCGCCACCCTCTCCAAACCGGCTGAGCACTCGGGAGGTGACAGAACAGGCAGGACTAGTCCTCTGCTGCTTTCCCTAAGTTGGCTGAGCTCTTGGGAGGTGGCAGGAGTGTGGTAACTATATTCACTCGTATTATGCCAAGGGCATTCCCCCCCCCCAGCCAAAAGTAAGTGTTGAAAAACTCGGCTTATATTCAAGTATATACAGTAAGCTGAATGTGAAAAAAGGGGAAAAAGAAGAATGCAAGAAGACCACCTGAATAGTGACACAAGTCTTTTTCTTTCCCCTAAAACTCTATGTAATGGCTGACAGAGCATCAGCAAGGAGACAGAGGACTGCATGGTCAAACTCAGTCTTTGAACCCTCCCTATTGCCTCACAGCTGCTGCATTCCCTCCTAGTTCCCCTTTCCATTTTACTAATCTTGTCAATAAGTTGCTATTCCACCTCCTAAGTCAACAGCAGATCCCCAGTGCACATAAAAATCCCTGGTGTCGCCCATTTTTGAACATGTATCTAAGACAGTACGTGTTGCTAGTTCTTATGCAAGATGGAGGGTGTCTGCTCTACTAGAAATGAGAGATACATTCTGGAAAAAGTGAAAAAGTTGGTAGCTCACTGAAGGCTGCTTAATGTGACTGCTTTATTTTTTTTCTCCCTTGCTTTTTCATTTTTCAGCTCTGTGTGGTGTACGCTCCTCCTGAAAGAAGTTTGTTAAAATACAGCATTTGATTGTCATTGGTATCATGACTTATATGCAAAGTCAGGCTACATCATAGCAGGGAATGTAATTACGTTTGTGGCACACTGTAATAACACAGCTATCGTATGACGGATCACAGTCAATTTCACAATGCTTCCTGATAACACCATTTTCTCTACCTCATAAAATGGAGTTAAGGAGCAACAGATTCATGCCTGCCAACCAACTGAGGTCAGCAGACAGGTATTTCAGTTCAGATTTCATAATAACTCACACTCTGCTTTCCCTAATATATAACCAATACCAATTACCTTGTTATCAAAGGGGGGATGCTGTAATCAAAGAGGAAATGAGTTTTGTGTTGGATGACAGCATTTGAAGCACGCATGTGGCAGTTATGAGGCTTTTTGTCAGGCAAGTTTGATGCCTTGTCATTGGAAGGGAAATTTGCTTTTGATTCTTCTAAAAGCTTTCACAGGCGTGAACAAGGAAAGTCATCTAAGAAGCTAATAAAGTTAAAAATGGTCAGTTCTATTGTCTTTCATTAAGCCTGATTGTAAGTTAATTGGTTTGCATCTAAGGTTTTAAACAGAAATAGAAGACCACTTTAGACTGTAATCCCTGGACATAGCTTTGAAGAGGTCATGCCTAAAGCTGATCAAGTGTGAGGAAAGATGTTAAAGAAATTGCCACGACACTCCTTTCTTTTCCTTTTCCTTTTGTTTTTCTTTTCCCATTCATTTCTTTTTTCTTTTTCAATCAGTTTCGGACTACATCTCCATCTTGCAGTGCACCCCTAGTAACCATTATTTTTATTCTATTTTATTGTGTTCAAACCTCACATTTTTTTTCACCATGGAATTCAGGATGGCATGTAGAGGATCCCCAAGCAATTTTCTGTACAGATCAAGGATGAACAGTATGTGAACCCTGGGCTGTATGCACCCCTGACAGTTTTTGCCTCCCCAGGCCCCCATCTGCTGCTGCAACCAAGTAAACTCATACTATGGAAATGTTTGTCTTCTCAAAAGGAGAAAACCCAGATATTTTTTGCCTTTTTTATTTTCCATACAACAAATGGAGAAATTCTACAGTGTCTACCTCTGGGACTCTATGGGAGAGGAGAATGATCAGTATTATCCTGTACCATGGACAGCTGCCAATGTTGCCTCTGAATTTCAATAGCTCCTGGAGAAGCTGAAGCCTCTGTGGTTGCTGTAAAATTTTGGCAGTGGCAGTGCAATGCCAGCAGTGGGTGGAGGAGTTATTTGTTATTTGAGCATTGACATGTTCCAGAGCTTCATAGCTTTAGTAAGGCTGTTGTGTTACATTGCTTGCTCATGGGCATCCATCAATTTCTTGAACTCAAAAACACTTTTTGTGTATCAATCTGTAGCCCCACGGACCTTACTTGGGTCAATGGGTGGTTTCTTCTCCATTCCCGGGATCATGATTCTGATACCAAATAATTCCAATAAAGGAGACAAGAAACCACAATACACAGAAATATGTCTCAAACCATTTCATTTTACCTGAACACTCCTTGAAGGACTTGAAGGTCACCGTTTTGGAACAGAATCATTACAGATCAAGAATACAAAGAGAAATAGCTGAGATAAAATTCATATATGCATGATGAACACACACAAGAATGGATTAAACATGTCAGGGTCTCTTGAGTCATTATCAAATGTAATATTACTATATTACCACTTTTTTCATGGACTATAATGTTAAAACTCCCATTATCTTCCCCCTCTCTTCCACCCTCCCACCCTGCTCTTATCTGATCTTGTTTCTGTCTGTTGAGGAATTTACCTTGGAACCATAATACCACACTTATGATATCAACACATCCTGACCTCAGAGCCGTAAAACTATACTTAAGATATCTACAGATCCTGGCCAAATCCTCCTTCCCACCATCTCTACTAATCAACTCTCCCTCCTCTTCTTCTCCCTCCTTCCTTTCCCCCTCCCCTATCCACCCCCAACTCTATATACTACAGCCAATGAATATCTGGTATGAAATGTATGTCCCATCACATATTACTGGTATATTGCATACCTCATTCATCTGCTATATGTCTGAAATGGACATCTCCACAAAACATTACCTTAATATATGAAAGTTAGTCTTTAAGGTGCCACATGTTTTGTGTTTTTTGTTTTGTTTCATTCTGTTTTTCTTTGATTTTTGCCTGAAATTCTTGAAAAGACTAACATGGCTATCTTCTCTGAAACTTCCAGTAAAGGAGGGTGCATTGTTTCCAGAACATGGATGCCAAACAGATTGTCAATATGGGAGTCCAACTGGAATTTCTTCATGTTGCATTCACCAGCCCTGTAATCTACTTCACCTTCCCCACTTTTCTGGTTAACAGCATTATGATGTCTTTATTTCCAGATATGTGCTAGAATGTTCCAAATCTGGAGGTCCAAAGTAGCAAGGGCTGGTATGCCAGATATGTGCTAGAAGGTTCCAAATATGGAGGTCCAAAGTAGTGAGGGCTGGTATGCATGCCATGAACCAGGTTCCTTGGTTCTTACATGTCCCACTCTGGACTCCTGGGTAGGCTTGTAGGGCTTGGCTGTTCCTGCTGAAGTGTCCTCAGACCCCCCTTTTTGGCACTTCTATTGGCATTGGAGATGTGCAGTGGTTGGATCTGCAAATATGGCCCCTTTGAGGTCATTGCCCTCAGCTCCCCCTGCTCCAAAAGCTAGGATGTTATGTCAGGGCAGAGTGTTTTCTCCTTCACTACTAAGGACCTGCATCACTTCATCAAGACCTGGTCTACTGATCATCCATGATCACATATCCCATTCATCCTCTTCCATGCTTAGGCATTATCTATGTTCTCTTGAGTAGAGGTGGGCATGACTCAAAAAATAGTGTTTCGTTTGTCGTTTGTTGTTTAGGGGTCTGTTTCGGTTCGTTTTTGTTTTTTGTGAATTTTTTACAAAAAAATTCATTTTCGTTTTGTTACGTAACGAAATGAAAAAACGAAAACGAAAATGAAAAATTGCTGTTTTGTTAGCATTCATTACAGTTCAATGTATTTGCCGCAATGAAAACGGAACGCACGACAAAATTTCTATTGTTTCGGTTTGTTTCATTTCATTTTGGAGACAAAATTCGTTTTTCATTTCATTACGTAACGAAACAAAAAACAAAAATGAAAATGAAAACTTGCTCGTTTCGTGCCCATCTCTACTCTTGAGCATCACTCCAATCTCCTTACTCCTTCCAGTCGGAAGGCTTTCCATTTTATTTTTATTTTTTCTCTACTTATGTCCTAGACATCAAGCTATTTCCTACTCTTGACCCAGTCCTTTAGGGGGATCTCTTCTTCCTGTTCCCTTGCTACCTGGCTTTCCCCACCTCCTTAGAATAACTATGTCTCAGTTTTGGTGTGTGCATCTTGAGCTCTATCATCCTCCTGCCCAGTATTTCTCAGAATTGCCACTGTTTCTTGAGCTTCTTGGTACAGGATAGATCCAGATGGTACACGTGACCCCTCACATACTCTACGATCAGTCTGGGAAACGTCTTTGTTTACGGATCTTGAGATTTCCTGAGTCAAAGATTGTTAGCCTTGCCAGCATTTCATTATTTGAAACATATATTTTTATACATTAAAGCTGAACTGTGGTTAATTTTTGAGCTTTTCTGTATCTAAATGACACCACTCATACAGTAAGTTAGTCACATATTTTTCTCTTCTCCCTTGTTGCTAATCACAGTTTCCTATCACTGGAACTTCAAAAGGAAAAGCTAATTAGCTTTCCTTCCCGCTAATCCAGTTGTCCCATGAGAAAACCCCCAAATGTGTTTCTGCCTGCTGGAACAAGTCTAGACATCTCTCTCCGTATTAGACCAAACAGTCAGGTTCGTATATTTATGTATTTCAGCTTGAAAGGTCTAATGCCTTTCTTGTGTTTAAAAATGTGTGTAGAATTCCGACTTATAGCTGTTGCTTGTGCACTTTTACGAGTTTTCTTGAAAAATGCATTCTTACCATGGAAGTGAGAACTGCTGATAAACATTGCCTATGTTTAGACCATGCATTAAATCATGCAATGAAATGTTAGAATTAGAGATGGGCATGAAACGGAAAAATAGCATTTCATTTCATTTCTGTAGTCGCTTCATTTCATTTTGTTTGTAATGAATTTTAAAGTAATTTTGTTATGATACAAAATGAAATGAGATGAAATCCTATGCTCTCCTGAGTCCTAAAGGATTAAAATGGCAAGGGAGCTTCCTCAAGCTATTCAAGGTAAGACCCCCAAATCTGGAAAGGTTTGGGATTAGGGGGCTGAGTTATTAAGCTCCAAATGGGGTGCGTCTAGGAAAAATCTCTCTAATTGAGTCAGAAGCCAAGCTGTGGCAGTGCTAATCGCTTACCCAATTTGCTTCTGACTCAATTAGAAAGATTTTTAGAAATGAAACTTGAAGAACAAATCAACAAAGAGGCAAATTCAGCACTTATCTCCTACAAGACACACTTACAATGCAGTGCACAAAATGAGCCTACCTTTTGGGGTGTTCTAATCACTGTTTTAATTCAGCAGGTCTTTAGAAACAAGGCACTCAATCTTAGAACCTGAATTTGCAAATATTGGCTGTTCATACAGTCCTGTCCAGAATTTGCAGACTTGTGGTAGATATATGTGTGTGTTTTAAAGTTCTTATAGGGTACAACTAGATGGCCCAATTATCTCATCCTAGATCAGTCTAGATTGTGCTAAGCATAGCCACTTTGAGATAATGTACAGTATAACACAGAAGGGAGTACACCTCCTCACATTTTGTAAATATTTTAGTATATTTTTTCATGCAACACTTTTCATGTTACACAAATGGCACTTGGCTACAATGTAAAGCAGTGAGTATCCAGCTCATATTACACTGTAAATGTACTGTCACCTGAAAATAATGCAACACACAGCCATTAGTGTCTAAACCGCTGGCAACAAAAGTGAGCTGGATATCACTGCTTTACACTGCAGCCAAGTGCCATTTCTTCAGTGTTATCACATGAAAAGATACACTAAAATATTTATGAAATGTGATGGGGTATACTCACTTCTGCGATATACTGTATGTCCATTGGGGTGATCCCTGCATCCACAAGCAAGGATTGACTGCAATGCATCTCAGGCAGCCTTGTTCCATTATGATTTAAAGCAATCTTCTATTCCTTTAAAACCCTTCCAAAGCATTGCTGACGGACTGTATCAATTAGCAAGTAAATTGAAATTTCTTTCTTTTTTTCCTCCACAGAGAAGACAGAAGGAAGCTTTCCATTTCTCAAAACAGTTGCTTTGTTTTTTTCACAGTGATCATGAAGCAGTAGCACCCAACACAGACCCAAAATGGTGTGAGTAGTAATATGTCAGGAGTGGGCCAATTTGCATTGCCATGTATACTGTGTGGTCGCTGGGAAAAACAGAGAGACACCCCATCCTCAACCCAGACAAAACCATGGGATATTTTAAGACGTTAATTTTAAAGTCTTTCCACCCACTAACTTCTTCCTTGGCTCTGTTCTTTTTTCACTAACAATACTGGATCTCACTCTGCCTTCACAATGTAAGGCAACCTTTTCAATCTCATTTGTCTATAATGAATAAGATTAATACGAGGAAAAACTCAGGAAAAGGGGTGGGGACAGATCTCTCCACTGCACCTGCAAGACGTTCTTAATACTCAAAAGATGTTTAGTATCTGTCTTTTTAAAAACATGCCTTTTTGTGTTCTAACTTTTTCCTCTTTTTCCCATTTCATCCTCCATCCACCACTAGATGGAAGACCAGACAGTGTTTTCCTTGGGACTTTTCTTTTTAATGAAATCTTTGGTTATATCTGTAGAGCTCAAAATCCCCTCAAACATTTTGCGTCCCTCGCTATTGTACCACATATTCTTATATGTTTGATATTTTCCCATAGTATGAGCTTCATTCAGTTATTTTATTCAAGCAGTTATACTTTCTGTGAGGAAGGGAAGCAGGGTACCTTATGCCTTCAGTCACAGAGTTTATATGTAGAAGACAATTTGAAAACTTTTATTGAGACTCTCTGCACAAATTGGAGTGTGGATTGTTCTGAGTTTAAAGTAAATGGGGATTATTTGAGAATAGCAACAGTGGCCTTCATATAGTTATGAAGACAGGGACAGGAGTGAGTAAAATAGAGCAGGTCACGGCCTTTCCTGGTTATTAAGCCCTGCCTGAAGAATAAGTAAACCACATCTGAAAGTCAAACTGTGGGGTATGTGCAAACCTATTTATGCATCTTTTAAACTGCTTGGGATTGTTGACAGATCACTCAAACCCATTTGTGGTCTAGAACGTCAACTGCATGACTAAGAGCACACATATCTGTGAAAGATAGGCTAGGCAAAGCATGTGTGTGTTTGGCAAGGAGTGATCTGGAGCAGAACAGCGATAGTTTAAGCACTGTTTTACTGGTCTCCCTCCCCCTCAGTCATTTGAGTCTGTTTTTCCACACAAAGAAGTCATTGATAGCTTAAAACAGGTTCATCTGTCTCTGTCTGTCTGTCTGTCTGTCTGTCTGTCTGCCTGCCTGCCTGCCTGTCTGTCTGTCTGTCTGTCTGTTAGTTATTTATTTAATATGTCACAACATTAATGTGATGCACTATCTGGGGAGTTTACAACTATAAATAAAATATGTGGTGATAAACTACAAATAATCATTAACAAATTTAAATATAGTATCTAATTTGGCTTTCTGCTTGGAGTTTAGAACTGGTTGTTTTAGAAAGCGATTACAGTTAAACAATATCTTCTAAACATGCTGTTCTCCTGCTTTGCTAAAACAAACAAACAAACAAACAAAAAACCCTAAAGCTGGATCATTCCAAAATACACAAATATTTTAATGACTGAAATCCTTTTGTTAAATGTAGTAAATCACACTACAAGGGGCCCATTGAATCAATGGGGATTTAATGCGTCAATTCCTCTGTAAGTTCAGTTGTTTCAAAATGGCCTATTCTAGTTGTGACTTGTCATCCTAAAGGAAGAGCTGATTCACAAAATCCTTATTGATTCAATGGGTCTTCTTTAGTGTGATTTACTATGCCAAGAAACAGAATTTTGGCCAATTCTGTCCAATCAGATTTACAAGTACTGTACTAGCTTATTTGGTTGCCTACAGCAATCCAGAATCTCTTCTAGAGGAACCGGCATGGAAATATAAACTTCGACTTTCCTTTCAGATGAGTAATGGGCAAGCTAGCAATGTTGTTTTTTGTGGATTATGGATTTTTATAGTTTGGTAACTTTTTTGTAGTATTACCATTAGTGCAGACCTTCTAAAGTGATAACCCAGTTCCCTATAAGTTTTGAAGCCACAGCAAGCTACTAAATATGGCCATGAAAGGTTTTTAATGGCTCAGAACAGAAAAGGCATTTATTGAACTTACTCTGGCAATGTGATAATGAAAGCCTTGCTCCAAGTCGCAACACCTTCTGAGATGACAAGTTTCAATAGGAGGCAGAGCCTTCTCAGTTGTAATGCCTCACAACTTTGGAATGCCATTCCAAAAGAAGTCATTTTCCTACCTACTACCTTTGACTTCTTTCAGTTGTCAAATTACAAATTTTCTCTCCCCCTCCCCCATGTTTTCTGAATTGTTCCTATTGATTATTTTTATCTGATTTTGTTGGATGTATATCAGTTTGGAAAAGTAATTTCTTGGCACAGAATCCTCACCAGTGTGACCACTGGACATTGGAGGCCCCTAAATTAACTTTTTCCAAGCTTTAATGTTTCAATTAGAGATGGATATGAGGTTTTTTAAATGATGATTTGTCATGATTCGTAATTTGTTGGGGCTAGTGAATTTATATATCAACAAATCTATGAATTTCCAGTGACAAATTGATGATTTGATGAATTGATGAATTGATTCATCTCCACTTTAAATGCTATAAAATGTCCACCAAAGCACCTAGAGACACCAAATTTGGAGATAACCATTCCCTGTCACTCCCCTACAATGCCCTTAAAGTTTGGAGGGAATTGGGGTTCATAACTCTGATCTATGCATTCCCCAAAAAGAGTCACCCAGGAAGGTTCCCCCAGACAGCTAGAGATACCAAACATGTAGAGAGTGTGACAACACCCTGGATTCAGGAGAAATACATATGTATTTTCATACCATACAATCCCAGCAGGAGGGCGGGGGATTGTATGGTATAAAAAGGGTGGAGCCTGGTCTGTGAGAGTTAGTTAAGAGTTAAGAGTTAAGAGTTAGGAGAGTTGAGAGTTGAAAGCTGAGAGTGTTGAGAGAGCACAAATCTGTCAGAGTTCAGTCAGGCAGGTTAGGTGTGAGGGCTTTACTATTTATTGTTTATTAAAGATAGGGAGGCTTGAAGATTTGATTTAATCTATTCTATGTTTAAGGCAACGCATACCAACTTCAGTCATTGTATTTATTTATTTTCTCAGTAAACATCATTATTATTTTTATATTATACATCTGAGTCTGTCCCAGTTAATAAGGCATCGATTTAAAAGGTGGCAGCATTACCAAGAGGATCCTGTGCAGATTAATAACTTGATTCTTTACACTTCACGTTTTCATCACAATTACATGTCTAGAAGGTAGGTGTCACCACAGAGAGGCTTCTTGCAACTCACCTCTACTCCTCACTCAAAGTTTTGTGAAGGCTGGGTTTCAGATATCTGAGTTATACACTCAGAAATTGCCCCCCCCCAGGAAAGTACCCCGTAGCAACTGAGTTGAGGAAACCTAATCTCCACCAAACTTGGAGGCATTGTAGGACAGTCAGAGGAATTTTCCCTCCATCTTTAATGTCTCTAGGTGCCCTAGAAGCCATTTTATGCCCTGATGAATTAGCAAATCAGAAATTCCTAAAATTCATTGATTTGTTATTGTCAGGGGACTTTGTTTATTATGTATATGAATTGACAAATTTTGATAAATTGAACAAATTAGTTAGAAAATATGGTTCATTTTTCAATTTGTCCCCATCTCTAGTTTCACCTCTGCTACTGGTTTTATGTGTGTGTTGTATTGTACTGTATTTTTTACTGTGCAAAGTTGGAGAAAGCCAAATAAATAATAAGCAAAGCATAGATTGGAAGATATATAGACACAGTCCTAGAATATTTGCCCCTAATTTAGCAAATCTTGCCATCACTACTAGCACTGCTGAACTCTTGAGAGATGAAATGAAGCATATGTGGGTCTCAGTAAAATATAAATTTTCAAACATGGTTCAAGTTGGCACCATATGAATGAACATGATATTGAGCCATCTGTGACAGGATTCAATATTTTTTCTTTGCCCTTAGGCAGAATGGTTGGGTTAAGAACCAAAGCATTACATATTCACTGGGGAAATCTTATTTTTATTTTGTTAAAATAACATGCAGAAAGGAGAGCCACTTTTAATCACAGGAGACAAGCAAAAACAAAGAATCTGGACAGCACAGGTAGATGCTCTGAAGGAGTCATTGGTATGGAAATGTAATTCCTTTCATTTTTCTTATTTACCGTTTCCACAGAGGGTGAATTTGGATGCTGTTCCAGCATTGATAAGCAAGCTACATTTCTAACACCGGGTTTTAATTAGGACTATTTCACAGAATCCACTTGCTGTTTTCAGTCCAACATTTAACTGGGGTAAATAACACCTCCCTACTATGTTAGACCATTAACTTTTCTTTTCAGTTCTGTATGTTTATTAGGAACCGATTACACAGCTCATATAAAGCATGTTGTCATGGACCCAGCAGGTTCATTTGGATGATGTAAGATTGCCTTTTAATTCAATATGCTTAGCACACAGTAGAAATAATGTGAAGCTATAAAAAAGATAGAGCTAGAAGTAGATGCACTGCAATGAGCAAACAGGGATGGTACCTACAAGGACTGTATGTGTTTGAGTTCTGAATCAATAGGTCACACGGTTAGGGTGTAGTGTAACTCCACCTCAGTCATAGATACTTTCATTTTGTTTTTCCCATGGGAGTTGTTAAATATTAACCAGCTATCTTGAAATATTCAGATGATGTCACAGTGAGTCAGAAATGAGTCAGAATGTCTCCTGATGGATGACATTGGTGGAGATGTCATCCCAGATTTATATGTAGAGATGGGCATGAAATGCTAAAATGGCATTTCATTTCATTTTTTGTTTTGTCCTCATTTCATTTCATTTTGTTTGCAATGATTTTTTTAAAAAAATTCATTTCATTTTTCATTCCTTCATTTTTTTGTTTTTATGTATTTTATCTGTTTTATGTGTTGTGTTTTATGTAACTAACTGTGTGTTTAATATGTTTTTTAGGATTTTAATTTTGTGTTTCGGGGGAAAAGCACAGGCTTTTGAAACTTTTCTTTAGCCACCAAAGCAAGGGGTGATTGCCGCTGCCAGTGATTGCTTTGGGGGCTAATAAAAGTTTTAAAAGCCCATACTCCCCCCCCAAATGTGCCCGATTTGAGGGGAAAGGGTGGGCTTTGAAAACACTTTTTAGCCCCTGAGGCAAGTGGTGGCGGCGGCCATCGCCGCTTGCTTTGGTGACTAAAAAAATAGTTTTAAAAGCTAGCGCTTCCCCCTGCCATTGGGCATGTTGGGGGGGAAGCATGGGCTTTTAAATCTTTTTTTAGCCCTTGAAACAAGCAGCTATGGCCACCACCACTGCTTGCTTTGGTGGCTAAAAAAAAAAAGTTTACAAAGCCGATGCTTTCCTCGCAATGTGCCTGATTGGGGGGAATGAAAAATTAAATGGAACAAACAATTTTTTGGTTCATTTTGATTCATTTTAAAAAGCAAGTTCGTCTTTAATTTCATTAGGAAATGAAACAAAAAATGAAAAGTGAAATGCAAAAAAAATCATTTCATACTCATCTCATTTATATTCTTCATGCTCAGGTACAAAGTCTGTTGAGTATTTTCTGCACACTTCTGTTTGGTATATAGATCCTAAAAATGTGGTAAGTCATTCACATGAATGTATCTGGCTAGACTTAGCCATGCCTTACACTTTTTGCGAACGTCTCCTATATATTATTTTCCAGGTACTTCCTATAGAGGACAGCCAAGGTAAAATGATCAGTCTCCTGCATTATTGAACATTTGGGACACAGTGAACTTTCTGAAGGCTTTCAAGGTTGCCACATATCTCCTTCTACAGGAAAGATATATGTTCTTATGATTCTACAAGACATTTCAGCACCCTGAGAGATTTTTAGTGCCTCTGCTTACTCTTTGCTGCCAGCAACACTGTTTTAACATATATTTTATACAGTTCAGGGACAAGAAATCATTGGCTGTCTAGATGTTTTGGACTTTTACATCCCAGAAGCCCTAGCCAGTATGGTCAATAGAACAAGTTTATGGGTTTTGATGCCAAACATCTGGTGGGTCCATGGTTGTACAACCTAGTGTAATTCATCGGGGTGTGTGTGAAAGGTGGAGGTTGGTAATTTCAATGTATCTGATCTTCACTGTTTAAACATTTTCACTGTGAAGGTAATGCAATTAACTGCTGTGCTTCAGATGTAAATATTGCAGGCACAAAATGTGTGCATACCTGTTTTTATGTTCCCACATTCCCAGGTCATGCCATATTAGTGCAAAGTTCTTCTATTCAAATGGAAATTTCAGAAGGAGAATTATTTCACCAATAGAGATGGGCACGACTCAAAAAAATGGTGTTTCGTTTGTTGTTTGGTCATTTAGGGGTCCGTTTCGGTTTGTTTTCATTTTCGTGACTTTTTTTGCAAAAAATTTCATTTTCGTTTCGTTAGGTAATGAAATGAAAAAACGAAAACGAAAATGAAAAATTGCTGTTTCGTTAGCATTCTTTTTAGTTCAATGCAACGAAAAAGAAAAAACACAGCAAATTTGGTCGTTTCATTTTCATTTTCGTTTTGTTTTTAAAAAATTCATTTCGTTTTCGTTGCATAACAAAACGAAAAAATGAAAACGAAAACAAAAAATCGCTCATTTCGTGCCTATCTCTATTCACCAATGGTATAGGTAAGAAGTAAGTGATTGGAGACCAATTATTTGGGTTTACCTTTAAAAGGAATCAACTTAATGTGTACCTTTTGAACTAGTACACTATCAAGAACACAATTGTCTTTCAGTTTATAGCACTCTGAATGTACTGCAGCATTGCAGCTCTCCAAAACCTCCATGTAAAAATATGTGCTTTTATAGAAGATAGCACACCACAATATGTTGGAGAAATAGTGTAGAAAGGATAGGTACTGGGGAAAATTGCTAGGGGGCAGGGAACCATTCTGTATTTTAGAAAAAGGGCAAGTAATATTTAATGTTCATTAAATGTATACACAAATAAGCACAGTTTTTATGCATAACTATTTTTACAAGGCTGTCTATTGAGAAACCAGTCCACTCCCCCAAATCACAAAAGCTCACATTAAAATAAAGTCATCTTTACAGTGCCACAGTGTTTTGTCTTCTTTATTTTTTATTTTTGTTTAAGACTGATATGCTACAATAGGTTAATTGTCATCCCAGAGATCAGAACCTGTAATAATGGGCTCAAGCTGCAGGAAGATTTTGGCTGAATGTAGCCTTCTTAACTATTAGAGCAGTAAAACAACAGAACCAGTTCTCTTGGAAGATGGTGAGTCCTCCAGTGCTGGGGGCGATCAAGAGAAATTAGGCAACCGCCTGTCAGACTTACTTCAATTTGTATACCTGCACTGAACAAGGGGTTGGACTTCATGGCATTCTAGGCCCAACTCAATTATTCTATGATTATCTGATATTAAAATGTGAAATGGAAGCTAAACAAACCTGTGCTCGTCAAAATGCAAACAAAAAGATAAAAGACAACATGAAACACCAGCTTCAACCATTCCTGCAAGTACACATGGGAACTCTGAATAATCTCTCAGTAGCTCAGGAAGGACACTAAGGTAAAAATAAATAAATAAACCTCTCCAGCACTAAATCAGAAAGTCACAGGAAGGAAAGTCTAACCAAGAACTTATTTAGTGGGACAGTAGAAAACTTGATGCCAATATGTTGCGTGACTTATAAAGAACATAAATTAAATCTACCTTACATAGATTGGTTTTATTTTCAATCTACTTCCAATGCAATCTTCTGTGGCTTACCTGGCAGGGTACATGCTGCAAATCTGTCATGCCTTCTTTCAAAAATGCTAGGAATTGTAGCCTCCTAACTTAGGGTTCTGAAAGAATCTGGTAATGTTTTCTATCCCTACCTCCTTTTCCATATAACTGGGGATGGAAAATGGATGATGGACTCAGCTGGTACATGGGTTGAATAGGTGCCAGCCAACAGCATGAAGAGGCTATTTTTTACAACCTGACATAGAATTAGTTCATAAAGTCAGTGATGAAGAAAGCATCCTCTTGTAAAAGCTTTGATAACCACTATTATAGGCTTGCAGTTTTCTCCTGAAGTGAAGAGGTACCTGTGGTCTCAAGTCTGCCAAGACGTAAAGCCTAGGCAATCTAGCATATCACATCTTCATCTACTTTCTCAAATTATTTGGGAGCATCTTAGCAAGAAATATGAATCCAATAATATGCATATTTTATAGGGGAGAAGATATAGCTAGAAACATCATAAATTATTTTCTCCATAAATATAGAAGCATATTATCCACTCCCAAATTAGCAAACCGCCTGAACTTTTGAATGTTGTGTTCCAGTTTCTACTTTGTCCTGGTTTATGGTCAGACAGAAAGTATGCTGTACCAGCTAGTTCGATTTGAATTAATTCTGGACGTTCTAGAAGAATGTTGAGATGAAGAATAGTGTTAGATGTGATAAGAGGGGAAATACAATTGACCTCTATTTGCTATCCCATCTGTGCCTTGTTTGACATGTGGAGATGGGCAGAAAACCCTGAAAAGTGCTGATCTCTTATTATGTTTTCAGAAGTGAAGTGTCCTGTGTTCTAACCAAAAGTACCTAGCAAACTGGGAGATATACTCCTGAGCAGGCTGGTCTTTGAAAGGTTAGTGAGAAGGGAGTTCATAGTCACCCCAAGTAAAAATGCAAGGTAGACATTAGGAAACAGACAACAAATATTTTAAGGTGAAGTCACAGTCAGTCCATAAATCATTACCATCTTGGATCAAAGGTCTAAACATGGAGCAGACATGGACATGGGAAGAACCAGGTCTGTTGCTAATTCCTATGGATTATTCTGGGTGTTAAACCATCTCCGGGACTTTGAAGCAGTCTTAACACCAGCCTCCCTCCTGATACCATCATGTGGTGTATTCCATCTCACCCAAAATATTCTCAGCGCCTGATAGACAACATGTTCTATCAAGACTGCATTTTGGTACAATGCTTTGATAAAGATAGCATGTGGCTATCGAAAGCTTAATTTATATTTTTTGTTTTAGTAGTGACCAATAAAGGTATCACCAAGCCTCTTTGGAATTTATTTTTTCTGGTCACACAGCTAAACCCACTTTTTTCTCTTATGTGGACCATGCTGCAGTTATTAGTGTAAGTGATTCTTTCTTTGTTTGTTTGTTTTACTATCAAGTTTAGAATTCTGTAGCAGGGGGCAAGTGCTATGGTGCTTCCAAAAGGTAGATCCCTATGGGAGCAGACAAACGTGGGAACACTCAGCAGTCTTGGTCATGTCTGAGAAATTTATTGAGCAAGGAACAGGTGAAGCACTGAGGTGGAGTTTGAGCTGTGTGTTCACCTGCTACTTCCGTTCACAGATGGAGCTAATCAGCTTACCTCTCCATCTGGGCCAGCCTTAAAGTTTAACATTCCATTTGAGCAGTGCCCAGTAGTGCAGGGAGATACCATTTTTCTTTTGGACTGGAAGATCATTGCTCTCTGCAAGCTCTCCTCATTTGAAGGGATTGGGCCCTCTCTGGAAAGGCCAAGTTCTGCCGTAGTCTCATGGGTCTTTGCCCACCCAGAGCCGGAATGAACGCACGAGACAACCATATTGGGATACAGATGGGCCAGGTTTAATGCAAACAGTCAGCAACCAACGATACAGCATGGCAAATTATACATCACCAGAAGGAGGGGGCTAGCGTAGTGCGGACATGAAAGCTCTTGTTGCAGGTTCGGGCGAGCTTCAGGACCCCTCCCCGTTAGAGGGAAGCCCACGTTAACTGGCTTCCCCTGGGGCGGCGGTCACGAAATTACTCCGCCTGTGCGGGGGTGCCATCACGTGACCTGTCCCCCACCCAGCAGTGGCGTGCGTTTCCCCTCCCCTGACTGCAGGAACCTCTTGGTCAGCCGCAGCCGGGTTTGGGGTTCGCTTGTATATATGCTTTACGTCCTCACCACCTGCTGACCAAATCCGCACTACCCGCCATGGCTGGTGCGAGCTTGCTACGCACCGAGCCCGCCCAACAAGCTGCTAACCTCAGCTTGCAGCCCCCTCCTTAAGTCCCCAATAAAGATGTCCAGGCCCTCGCTGTTGAGGTGTACACCGTCTTGCCGGAAGAGTGCCGCGTCCTTCACTCCGATGCCAGGGTGCCCGATCACCGTTCCATTGTTCATTGCTAAGTAATGTGACACCTCCCGGTTCACACTCCGCCTGGCCCGATTCAAACCCCCACATGCACCCCCGGGTGCCCATGCCATCCTTGGGATAATTGTTGACCACATGATCTTCATGACAGGGAAGGCGCTTCTCAACTGCTCTAGATCCTTGACAATTTCCAAAATGAGTGACTTGCCCGTCTGCTTCCCGATGTCGTTGCCCCCGGCGTGTACCACCAATATGTCGGGCGGCTTTCCTTCCGCCAGCCTGTAGGCTTCGGGGAGGATCTCCGCCCACCGCATCCCCCGCCTTCCGTGCCATTCGATGAGTGCTGACGCGCCCAGGCCCAAATGGGCTCCCCAAGGTGACCTGCTTGCGTGCCTTGCCGCCCAAAATATAAAACTGTGCCCCAGGATCACCACCCTCAGCCTTCCCTTGCCATGCGCACTACCTGTAACGATAAATAGGCGTGTGGTTAAAGCATTATGGCACTGGTAACTTACGTATGTAAGTTCTGTAGCGCTCCGACCTCCACCGTCCAATCTTTTTTATGCCCTCGGGGCTGTATCCCAGGGCCGCCGCCGTGGAGGCGGCGCCTATGCGGAAAGAGTGTGTAGCAAACCTAACGCCTTTCACGCCTGCCCTGTCTAGTGCCTCGGCCATCACTTTCCAGAACTGGTACCTAGTGAGTGGCATCCCGTCCTTGTGACGGAATAAATACCCCTTTTCCTCACCTCTTAAATGCAGAAATTGCCCCATCAACGCTACCGGGCATAGCCTCTTCTGCGCGTAGGATCCCAAAACCACATCCACCCCCTTGCCCGCCTGGTCCGTTTTGGATCTCCTAATCCGCAATTTCAGATTATTGTTTAGGATGGTCACATCAGTGACCTGCAGGGCCACCGCCGATGTGTCTCTTTTGCCTGAGGCAACCAACTCCCCCACCCTGAGTGCCGCAAAAAAGGCTGTAGCCGCGGCCGCCCTGAACAAGGCTAATTCGTAGCTGTCCGAGCATATCTTGTGCAGTTGGTCCATCATCCGGGACAGGATCTCAAGAGTGATGGGCGACCTGTTGTCTCGTTGGGGCCCGCGCTCCCTGCCATACACCTCCACCATCTTCCTAACTCTAAAGTCCCCTGTGGTGTCTGCGCACCCCAGTGTTTTCGCGTAATATGCGAGCCCCGCTAATTTACCCTGTATTGACCCAGGGGCCAGCTCTTTCCTGTACATATGGACCACGTAGCACTGGATGTGATCCACCGGGGCTGGCCACACCGCCTCCCACCCGCACTGGAACCTGAAGTTTTCGAACTCCTTCACTGCTGCACCATTTGCCCGGCGTGTTCTGGGTGCTAAGGCTAGTCCGATGGCGCGCTCTGCCTCCCTTCGCCAATCGCCCATACCTCGTCCGGCAGGTCCACTGGTTGTGGGTGGCATCCCGGTGCCAGGTCCCTGAACCTGTCGATCTGCTGGCGGGAAAGGGCATCGGCTAAGCTGTTGTCAAGGCCCGGCACGTGTTGGGCCGCAATTACGATATTATAGCGCAATGAGCGGAGGACAAAGGCCCTTACCAGCCTCATTACTCTCTCGGATTTCGCCGACACGTTATTAACGACATGCACCACCGACAAGTTGTCACACCAGCATCGGACTGTTGAGTTTGCCCATTCCTCCGCCCAGAGCCAGAGGGCTCCCACAATCGGGAAGAACTCCAGGAATGTTAGATCCCTAGTGATCCCCTCCTCGCGCCATCGCTCCGGCCATTCCCCGTGGCACCACTGGCCTCTACAATAGATGCCGTAGCCCACTCCACCGGCTGCATCGGTTTGGACCTGAAAATCCGCCTGTAGGCGTATCTCCGTCCTCCAGAATGACGTCCCGTTAAAGTCCCGCAAGAAACAGAGCCACACCTCCAAGTCCTTACGCATACCCTGGGTTACCCTGATCCTGTGGAATGGCTTTGTCAGCCCTTGCATGGCCATGCAAAGCCGTCTAATAAAGGCTTGGCCCGGTGCCACCACCCTGCAAGCGAAGTTCAAATGGCCTACGATCTCCTGTAGCTCTCTAAGGGTGGTCTTCCGCTTCCCCCAGAGGGCCTCCACGCGTTGCTTAAGGCTCCGCAGCTTATCCTCGGGCAATCTAGACGACTGCTGCCACGTATCCAGTTCAATGCCCAGGAAAGTTAGCCTCGTGGCGGGGCCCTCAGTCTTTTCCTCGGCTAGGGGCATGCCCAATGACGAGGCCAGTTTGCGGAATGACTCTAGCAGCAACTGGCACCTCCCTGATCCCTTTTTGCCACAAAATAAGAAGTCGTCGAGATAATGAGCCGTTGTTTTCAGCCCCGTGACCTGCCTCAGCTTCCATTCCACAAATGAGCTGAAGCGCTCGAATGCCGCACAGGACACCGAGCAGCCGAATGGTAATGCCCTGTCCATGTAGTACGAGCCTTCGAACTGGAAACTGAGCAGCTCAAAGTCGTCTGGATGGACTGGGAGTAATCTAAAGGCGGACTTGATGTCTGCTTTGGCTAACTCCGCGCCCACCCCACAAGCTCTGATCATATGAACCGCTGCATCGAATGAGGTGTACCTGACCGTGCACAGCTCATGCGGGATGGCATCGTTAATGGACCGGCCCTCGGGGTATGAGAGATGGTGAATTAACCTAAACTCCCCCGGGGTCTTCTTAGGTACTAACCCGAGTGGGGATACCCTCATATTTGGCACTGGTGGTTTGCTGAAAGGACCGATGATCCTACCCTCCCTCAGCTCCTTTTGTATTTTTTCCTTTGCTATCCCTTCCAACCCTCTGAGTGACTTCAAGTTTCTGGCTGTACTCGGTAGCCTTTCCCCCACAAATGGTATTCTAAAACCCTCCCTAAACCCCCCCCCAGGAGAATGGCGGCCGCCTCTCTATCGGGGTAACCCTCGAGCCAGCGCTTAAGGACCGGCACCTTGATTGGGCTGGGACCCTTTGGGAATACCCGCCCCTGCCTGGGGGGGTCGGCCTTGGGCTCCCGGTTCTCTACTCCCCGCCTTCTGAAACCTGCCCCGGTTACAGTTAACTGCTGCGTGGTTTCCCCCGCAGTTGGTGCATTCATGTTTAAATTTGCACATTTTCCTGGCGCACCCCCCTTGGCCATTGAAGTCCCAACAAAGCAAACGGGGTTGAACCGCCTGCCCTGTATTGCCCCTGGCCTGGGTGGTTTGCGCTGGTCTACTAATGAGATGGCCACTATCGAACCGGTCCCCTGCAGTAGGCCTGGCGGGCGTCATGATTTGGAGCCACAACGATGCCAAGGGTTGGTCCCACCTAATGGTAGGGTCTAGCGCGGCGCGTTTGCGGAACTGTTCATCGTACTGAAGCCAGGTGTACCCTGGGAAATCAGTGTAGGCTTTATAAATCAGGTCCTGATACTGCACCAGTGATTGTGCTCGCCAGGGCTGCGCCCGTATGATAACGGACATGTATATCGAGTAGGCCGGCAGCCAGTTTTTCCAATTCCTATCCGGCCTACGCCTCAGCCGCCTCTCCCTGTCTTTCTCGTCCTCTTTGTCCCCCTCTTTATGCTCCACTTCCGTATTCAGAAGACTGAATAAGTCAACAAACTCCCCCCGGAGAATCTTGTCCCTTGTTGCTGCAGTTAGGTGTCCCCCCAGTGGCAAGGCCTGATCCCCAAACGGGATTGCATGGGCTGGCATACTGCTTGGGTACCCCCCTCCTGCTACTGGGCCCGACCAAGTCCCTGGCGGTGGCGCCCCTATGGCCTGGATTGCCCCTATGGGTTGGTGGGGGGCAAACCATCCCCCCACGCTTGGGGGTGCACCGCCCACGCCCACCCCCTGTAAGTGCTGAACCACCGGCGCCCCCGGCGAAGGCCAAGGTGCGCACGGGGGGGAGAGGGTAATTGGGGCTTGGACTACTGGTGCGGGGGGCCTTGGTGGCCAGACGCTCTGTTGCCCTCTCCGGGGGATGTTGTCCCATGGCCAAGGGCCCACTTCTACCCTGAGCCCCCCTGCGCCTGCCATAGACCCGAGCGGTCCCGCCGCCCCCGTACCAAAGACCCCCATAGCAGATATCTCACCATCGCTGCCGCCCGCTTCTGCCTCCTCACGGGCCCTGTGCCTATGTTCGGTACCCGGTGTCGGCTCGGTGGCTTCGCGAGCCTCCGCGGTCCCCGTGGCCTGATGCTGCTCGCTGGTCGCCTCCGCCCCCGGGCCCCCGGCCGTGTCTCTCTGGGCCTCGCCGCTTTCCAGGGCCGCCAGCCTACAAGACATCTCGTTGAGAACTTCCATGATCCGGGCACGTTTGCGCGCCCTCTCCTCCTGCTGCTGGCCCCCGGGTTGGTGCTGGGGTGCTGGCCCTCATCCGCCCCCGGCCCCCCGCTGTCTCTCCAGGGCTTCCAACCTGGCCATGCAGGTTTCTAACAATGCCATTTGGGCCTCCTCGTGGTCCTGCCCCTCAGCCAGTTCGAGGGCCCGCCCACGGGGCGTCTCCTCCGCCCGCATCTGGGCCCCCTGCCCGGCTAAGTCCCCTGCTGATGTCTGTGCCTGGGCCCCCCTCTGGTCCGCCTCTTCCCCCGGGGCCTCGGCCCCCTGTCCATTCATCTCACCCATGAGTGTCTGGGCCCGCTTCCCTGGGCGCTTGCCCCTCCCTTTCTGGGCCTTTGGTGCCATACCACCCGCCTGCGTGGCCTCCTCTCCTTCCACGCGACCCTCCGTGCTCCCCCCCTTCCCTGGGGTAGCTGTATCGCCCGCCCCGGTTTCGCCAAACCTCGGCGGGGTTTTGAGCCCCGCCTGCTGCCGCCGCCGCTGGTTCCTTGCTGCCCGTCCTGGGATGAATGCGCCCACGCTGAGCTGAGTCTTCGGCTGGTCTTCTTAGGCCCCGGCGCCTGGTCGCGTTGCAGCGTCCGCGCCCGGCCTCCTTTCGCCCCGCCGGCTCTCGCTCTCTGTTGCTCGGGCCGGCGGCCTCCTTCCAGCCGCCTCGTGGGTCGCGCCGCCGCTGGCCGCCGCCTTCGCCTCTTCCTCCGCCTCGCTTCTTCTTCCGCCGCTCGGGCCGCTGGGTTCTTCCCGCCGCCTCGCTGTTCCCGCCGCTGCTCTCCGCCGCCTTCGCCTCTTCGCCGCGCCGCTGCTCGTGCCGCCGATGCCTCAGGTCTTCATGCCGCTGCGCCGCCGACGAAAAGAGGCCGGGAAGGTAGCGCGGCCGCGCTTTAAGGCGGGCGTAATCTCGCGCCTTCCCGGCCTCGCGAGAGCCGCGGCTCACGTCTCGCGGTGTTCTCCGGCCCGGGGGGGGGCAAAGAGGCCCCGCCGCGCATGCGCGCCGCGGAGCGGAGCCTTGGGGAGGGTTTGCCACCTAGGGTCTGACCCTTTCTTCTGACCTGATTCCTCCAGTCAAAGCAGAGCACTATGGCTCACATCCTCCTTGGGAGACTCTGCCAGGGTACAGCATGACACTAAACCCAATCTGTTTTCTATGTGAAAGCAAGAACACTGGAGATCTCCAGACAGGGAAGGAAGAATTCTGCCTGTAAAACCTGGAAAGCTGCTCCAGCCAGAGTTGACAATACTGGGCTTGGCAGGCCATAATTGACTCATTGTGTGGGAGCTTCCTAAATTTCTATCCTCAAGTCATCTCAGGAGCTGTATGCCATTCACAGAGCAGCTTGTGAAGTTAAAATGTGGGGAACTCAGATCCAGAAAATGTTTGCATATTGCTCTTGTCTTGACAGTTCATCTGTAACATTGGAAACAGGCAGCTTATGGAGAAAGACATCATCTCTCACTGCTGCCTTTATATGCACATCTTGAAGTACAGTAAGTACAGTTATGAGCATTTCCCCTGTGAATATTAAGGAAAGTGTGAAAGTAACTGCTGCATGTTATTTATACATCTCCCCATCCCCCTTCCTCTGTTTTGCTGCAGTATCTGAAGCCAGATTCAAATTTACAGTGAAATTCCACTGGTTAATGTTACTTGAAGCTGCAGGAACCAATGTTTTACACAGGTTGATATGAACTCATTCCCTGGATTGGAAGCTGTTAATATTTTGAACATTTATCCTGCTGTGGCTTTTAACCAGGGGACATGATCTGATTGCAAGTACAGATTGAAGTACTGAGATAAAAATGACTGCTGCCATACAAAAGTATCCTGAAAATGTATCACAGGGAACTCTTCATTAGGGATTTGGTGTTTCAGGCAAAATGTCACATTTAATGACAATCAATGAAGTACATTATTCTTTTCTCAACAAAAACTGCAATTTGTAATTTTCTTTGTCAGTATTTACTAGGGCATTGGTTCACAACTTGGGGGTTGGGACCCCTTTGGGGGTCGAACAACCATTTCACAGGAGTCGCCATGAGCCAGTGAAGAAAAAGGAACAAATGGCTTGGGTCTGGAGGAGGGGGGAGGAAGGGGGGAAGAGTGAGTTACAGCTTGATAGGTTGGAGGGGATGTCAGTCAATGGCACCGGAGGCTGCAATTGGCTGAGGGTGCCTGTAGAGGGAAGTTCTCTATGGCACCTGTGGCAGTGGCCTGCCAAAGGGCGTTTGTGGCCTCTTTCAAGCAGGGCAAAGGGTCACCACAACATAAGGAACTTTATTAAAGGGTCGCCTCATTAGGAAGGTTGAGAACCACTGTACTAGGGGAAAGATCCAATTTAAGAGACACAATGATCAAAGAAGATCTTCAGGGGACATTTAAAAAGGACAGCTGAATCCCCTGCAGCTGCTAGATGCCCCCAGCACCTGCTTCTTCAGAGTAAATTTTTTTTTAGTGGCAGGAGCTAGAAGGAGGAGAAAGAGAAGAACTCGTGTGACTGCAACAGAAGCGAAATGGCCTCCTGGTAGAGCTACATGGCCGGATGTGTGGCAGTACCACTCTTGCTTAAGCTCTCCATGTACAAATGCACCTATACTAGATTTGTACAAGAACTGCATTGTATGTCTATGTAGTGGGCATGTGCTAGTGTGACTGGAAGTTCAATGATTGAAATTGGTTGGTAGTGAGATTTTGGGGGAGGAAGAGTCTGGTTTGGAGATGGGCACAGAATGAACATTTTTTCATTTCCGTTACCGTTTGTCCTTTCCGTTACGTAACGAAACGACAAATGAAAATTGTGATGAAAATGAAACGAAACGAACAGAACCATGAAAATTGTGGTCATTACGTTTCATTTCCGTTAATGGCGACGCACAATGAAATGAGCTTTTTTAAATGTTAAAAAACGCCCTGGACATCCATAAAAATGCAGCGATAATTATTTATATTGTCTGATAATACCTACCAGGGGGGTTGGGGTACTTAAAACGTTTGTTTTTGTCTTCTCCCATTGCGTTGTATTTTTCTCTTCCCTTTAAAACGGATGTCGCCACCAGCCACAAAATGGAGGCAAGCCATGTGATGTGGGATCATGTTCAACCAATAGCATGCCCAGGTTGCAGACTGGGTGGGCAGGTCTGGCAGCCACAGAGGGCATAAAAAGCTCTGGCCGCCCCCGTCCTTCTTGCAGTCTCTGGTGGGGGTTAGGGTGGGATTGCTGTCTCTGCAACTCTAGCTTCAGTCCTGCAGCCTCCCTGTGTGCGTGTGTGTTGCGTACCTCTCAGTGAGTACCCTGCCCTGCCCTGCAGTGCAGTCACTCTGCAGCTGCCTTACACCCTGGGCAATGCCCGCCGCTGACTTTGCAGCCTCCCTGCATACCTAGTCTATACTGTGTCTCTGCCAGCATCCATTTTTTTTTAGTGTTTTCCCTCTGGTCTGGGGCGTTGAGGGATGCCTGTGCATGGAAATGCTTTAAAAATCACGCAAAAAGTGGGTAGAACCGAAAAATGAAAAAATGAAAAACGGTAACGAATTTTTTCAAAAAATTCCCGACAAACGGAAACGAACCGAAACAGACCTCTCAACGACAAATGAAAAACTGAAACACCATTTTTCTGTTTCGTGCCCATGTCTAGTCTTGTCTGTATGTCAGTTGTGTTCAGACTCAGAGTGTTAGGTTGCAGAGGTTAAAAAGAAGGAAATCTCTTTAAAAGTCACTCGGGAGAAGAAATATGCACTAGAAATTATTAAGTGAAGTCTTTTTCCAACAGGTTGGAAAAGCTGTGAAAGGATGCAAAGGTGGAGAATGTTTCATGTGTGTAATTATATAGGATTACTTTTATTGGCAGATATATAGGCTGCCAGCCTTCCTAGAAAACCATGAGGTAACACAGGTGTATGTGTGACAATGATACCTAAATAATTTTTACTACAATTAGATGTTTGTTTTCATTGATCATACATAATTTAGTGCAGCTAACTTAAACACTATAGGTAAATAAGTAAAACATTATATTTGATTATTGTCTGTGAAGATTCTCAGTCATCCAGGTGAGTTTATCTGAAAGCTGAGTCATGGCAACTGGACTTCTTTTCTTGACAGATCAAAACATTTCGCTACTCATCCAAGCAGCTTTGTCAGTCTTCAGATGTTTTGATCTCTCAAGAAAACTCCAGTTGCTATGACTCAGCTTCCAGATTTCATCAACATGTCCACAAAATGTTACACAAAAAGTCCACAAAATGAAAGTTAGTCTTTAAGGTGCCACATGTTTTGTCCCAAAGAAGACTGTTGGATATTGACTTTCAGAAACTGTGGAGTGCTGCAAATAAGACCTGCTCTCCCCGG
This sequence comes from Phrynocephalus guinanensis, assembly GCA_037367245.1. Classification (NCBI taxonomy): domain Eukaryota; kingdom Metazoa; phylum Chordata; class Lepidosauria; order Squamata; family Agamidae; genus Phrynocephalus; species Phrynocephalus guinanensis. The sequence continues at coordinate 48,923,100 of CM074738.1, forward strand.
TTCTTCCACATACCATCCAAAATTGGCCAGACAGCTACTAGCTCTCTTGACTCAGTTGTCTCCAAAACTGGAGAGCATTTTAGCTTGCCAGATGTAATGTCATGTCTTTTGCCTTGTTATGGGGCAGATTCAGGGGAATACCTCTTAATGCAAGATGCTGCTCATGTGAGCACGGTGCTCTGGAAACCCTAGTGCACATGGTTTGTATTGCCCACTCCATCATGACCTCCAGTCAAAGCATCTTGCACCCATTTACAAGCCCTGGAGGGGAAATCTGACCTAGACAAAATTCATGTTTATGTTAACTGTAGACTGGACAACCTCTATTGAATCTGTGGCAGACTTTCTCAGTGAAATTGTGAGGGAACTATTTCACTGAAAGTTTTCTACAAATCTCAGCATCAAGATATTGCTTTGTCTGCTTTATTGTTATATATACAAATAAAGGTTCTTCTTCTTCTTCTTCTTCTTCTTCTTCTTCTTCTTCTTCTTCTTCTTCTTCTTCTTCTTCTTCTTCTTCTTCTTCTTCTTCTATTTTCTTTTGTTTTTCTTTGATTTTTGACTGGAATTCTTGAACAGACTAACACAGTTACCTTCTCCAGATTTCATTCTTGAATTTTGCAGAGGGAAGGGTAAACGAGTCATGCTCCTAAAGGGTATAGGCTTCACACAGACACTTCTTAATTAAAAAAATACATTTGATTGTTAAATTATATAGTCTCAATTTTTCTGTCAATAACTTAGAACTCACATATATATCTTTAATTTTCAGTAGGGGGCACCATGCAGCAAGGCACTGTTCTACCATGGAAATCATTTCAATTTTTTTTACTTCTGTTTTCATGTTGCTCCCCCTTTTAAAAATATTTTTCCTTTTCTTTCTTTTTTCACTTAAAGGATTCTGGGCCAAGTCAATGACACACTAAATATATCAGCTAAAACAAATTTATTTTTAATGTTCAGGGTCTTTGGGGAATATAGATTGCATCTTTATGTTAACAACCTTATGGTGATCAGCGTCTTTTGCTCCTACATGTAAATATGTTACTGTTCTTGAAACAAGACTTTTAGAATTGGCAACATACAACTGAATTTTAAAAAGAAATACTAAAAATATTTCCTATCCTTCCTCCCATCTCTGGCCAAACAGGGACTTGTATGTCTTGAAGAGCCAAATGGAGAGGAGGTGTGAGTGGGTGTGCTTGACCTGTGCCCCTTTGTTTGAAGAAGTGGGGTGTGAGACTCAATCTTTGACTTCATATGCAGGTTTACAACAACCGTACTGCATTCTGCTTCATCTAAGACAGACGTGCCTGGCAAAAATCATCTTGCCAGAACTTTACATCTAAGAATAACTTCCTATCAAATCACATCTTTGACGCTAGGACTTTGGGTACATGCTTTGAAATTGCCCTCAAAAGCTTGCAGTTGTTTTTTTTAAAATTAGTAGCCTATAGCCTAATTTTAAAAAGTACTGTTGTTGCCTAGGGTTTCACTGTAACTTTATGAAACATTTATTTTATGAAAAGTTAATTATTTCCAGTTCTAGTTCCAAAGCCAAAAAGTAGGTACTTAGTATTATAGTTACAAGTTTTAAAAGTTCAGTGGTACCTCAAGATATGAAGGTCTTGAGATATAAAAAGAAATTTCTGGGAATGAAGATGTATAGCTTTAAGAAAATTTTCAATAGGATGACCCATTTACGGTTCCCCCCCCATAAAGCATTGCTATAGATTTAACGTTAATATGGTGAATCATCCTTCCAAGGAGTAGGGATATAGAGCTTTGCTTGCCTTGTTGTTGCAGGGATAGACAAGGAACAGCAATTTCTTTCTTTCTTTCTTTCTTTCTTTCTTTCTTTCTTTCTTTCTTTCTTTCTTTCTTTCTTTCTTTCTTTCTTTCTTTCTTTCTTTCCTTCCTTCCTTCCTTCCTTCCTTCCTTCCTTTTGTCCTCTTTGCTCTGTGACAGTGGAAAACAATTTCATGCTCTACTGACTTGAGAGTTTTGTGCAAATCACAGAATTTGTGCAAAACTGTGATTGCTGCTTTCAATACTCTGAAGCAACAGATGCATTATTTGCAATTAAGCAACCACCACTTGTTCCATGCTTGCTGTAACTCCTCTCCCCGCCTCTCTGTATGTGTACAATTTGTTTCATAAAAGTAAAGCTGTACATGCTGACTACAAAGGCATTTGTTATTTTGGGGCTGGGCTGGTTTGCTCCTTTGGCTGTCAACTACATGATGTAAGTGCTGATGCAAACCAGCCCAGCCCCAAAACAACAAATGCCTTGTAGTCAGCATGTACAAAACTTTACAGTATTTTTCCATGTATAAGACTATATTTTTGTCTAAAATTGCTAGACTAAAAATTGAGAGTTTTCAAACACAGAAGTAAGCAAGGAGAGAACCAAGCAGTTGTAAAACTGTGGGTGTCTTATAGACTGAAAAATATGATAGAGTAACCCCCCCATCTATTGTGGGGGTTAGGGACTGACCCAACCCATGATCATTGAAAATCAGTGATATGCGGATGCAGGTTGGGTCGGGCCTGGGACGAGTGGTGCGCAGTGTTTAAAATGACTTTCAGCCATGGTGCCAAGCACTTGGCTCTGTGGCTGAAAGCCTTTTAAACATCACACACCGCTTCCCAGAGCCCCATGCAGGCAAGCCCCGGGCTCCAGCTGATTAGTGCTGGGGTGGGGGAGAAAGGCCTTTTGTTTTCCCACCCCAGCGCCAATCAGCTGGAGCCCGGGGCTTGGGGAAGTGTGTGGGGGAGGTTTAAAAAGCCCTGGCTTTTAAAACTTCCCCCTCCCTCAAGCCCTTTTGGGGGTACTGTGGTCCCGCGATATAGTAGTACCACAGTATATGAACCACAAAAGGGTGGGGGGACCACTGTATCACTAATGTATCACCAATGCTTTGATTTCTTTCTTTTCATTTTTTTTTGTTAAAAAAAAAGCCTTGCCAAAGCATCGCTGGTGTCAGTTAGTAAATACTAAAAAGAAATGTAAAACCTCCCCTTCCTTCCCCTCCAAAAACAAATGGCAAGGAAAATTAAAAGGGAAAGTTTCCAGCTTTAAAGATCCTGATAAATTGAAATGTTTCCATTTAAATTTTCCTTGATTTCCACCATTGGTGGGGAAAGGATTTATTGAGTTTTCTTTGAACTCTGGTGGTCATGCCATACCTGCAGAACATGTTCATGGTGTGTATGGGGAATGAAAAGAAAGAAGAAAAGACCTTCTGCTACCCAATTCAGCAACAGAAGTATTCAATTCTGCATTAAGTCCCTTTCACCACAGGGAAACACACCGTTTCCGCCCCGAGAAAAGACTGTGTATTCGAGCAGAAAAAGTCATGTGGTCCTTTGGCCTTCATCAGGCTGAATACCATAGAACTGTAGTACAGAGGGAGGGAAAGATGTTTCAGAAAACATGGCCAGGCCAGGCTCCTCCGTGAAAAATAAATTTCAAAATGGGGACTGCAGGTTTAGATCAGAGGAATTTGTTTGCAGATCTGGCCATGGTAGGGTCCAGCCAAGCCCCTACAGCTTGGTAGGGGCCAGCCCAATGAATACCTTATGCAGGCATGACTAAACTTCAGCCCTCCTGAGGTTTTGGACCACAGCTCCCAGAATTCCAAGCCTGTATTCCTACTGGCAAAGGACTGTGGGAGTTGTGGTCCAAAATATCTGGAGGGCCGGTTTGACATGCCTGCTTATGGGGTCAAAAGTTAGCTTACCTCTATTGTTTTGAGTGGTCAAAACAAAGATATAACCCACTCTTTTCTTCAGATTGTACTGAAGCAAAACTCAGGAAAAAGAAAATTTACTTTGGTAAGACAGAGGTGATTGTGGGACACCATGTAGTGGCTATCTACAGTATACCCAAAGGTAACAAACTCTGGAAGGAGAACTTTTATGTGACTCCAAAACACATCACATAATTGTTGCCTTTGATCAATATACTGATTTCCCAAATGGTACACACATCAATTGTGCAGTTGTTGTTGGCTGCTGAGAAATAATATGGCAATGAGAGCATAGAGGGAACTCTTAGTTCCTTGAGGTCATTGCCCTCTGAAGATGCCAACCACAGAGTCTGGTGAAATGACAGGAAGAAAAACTTCCGGAACCCGGCCAAACAGCCCAAAAAACTCACAACAACTATCATAACCTGGCAAATTATTCACAAATCTCTTGTGCAAATTGAAGTTATAACAATTAGCTGCAGGAATGTTATGGAAAGTTTTGTGCCAGCATACCTCACAGGAAACTTCCAAAGATGGAAAGGTATGTGTGCAATGCTCTTCACAGTAGAAAAGTGAAATAAGATTATCATGTGTTCTATGTATAATTCAACAGATATTGCAAGTGTTTCTCCAACCTTGCGGGTTTTTTTTGTTATTTATCATACTGAGAATTCTTAGGAAACCAAACAGGAGAAAAAGGAAAGAATTCAGAGGATCTTCTCATTTGCATGCAGCCCATCCACTTCCTATTCATTTCTGCTCCTAGCTCTTTTCTTGTTCTCCTGCTGTATATTTTCACTGAGCTCAGACAGTCATATTGATTTTTGAAAAGTGATATATGCTGAGATAGGGATGTGAAGGAGAAAGAGTGAGCACACATGGATTAAGCACAGCAGCCGATGGCCATTATTAGATGACCAGGAAGAAAAGTTCATATTCTGAATATTTTAACCTTTTAAATATCCATTCCAGAAACTATGTTCTTCTGATTTCTAAACTCAATATTATTTATGGGGTTGCCTAAAGGTGACCTGAAGGTATAGCTGTAGCCTTATCCTCAGGCTATGAAGGCTTATTCCCAGAAACTGGTGGCCAAATAGTTCTTTGGAGTAAACAAGAACAATCTATAGACCTAATCTTCTACAAGTTTAATAAATCCAGTAGAGTGAATTTAAAAGATATGAGATCCCTTCAGAGGATCTCATATCTTCAGAGGAAGAGCATGGCCACATATTCATTCAGACTAGGGATGGGCACCAAATGAAAAATGAAACACTGTTCTGTTGTTTTGTTAGCTAACAAAAATGAAACAAAACGGGAAAGCAGCATTTCATTATTAATGAAACAAAATTGTGTTTTTTGTTTAAAATGAACCAATTTGTCCAGCTGTAAAACAGCTCCCTTGGGTCCTAGAGGCACCAAGGGGACTATTTTTATAAAGTAATGAATCAGTTTGTTACTGTTTCATTTTGTATATTTTTTTTAAAAAAATGTTTGTAATAAAATACAGTGGAACCTTGACTTAGTCATTAATCCGTTCCAGTGGTCTAGACTTAAGTCAAACATGACTTAAGTCAAACGAACGTTTGCCATAGAAAGTAATGGGAAAGCGGATTAATCCATTCCAGATGATGAAAAAGACCCCCGAAAACAGCAATTTAACACAAATTTGACTGGGATAGGGGATTCCTTCTGGGGATGTAAATGAAATGTCTCTTCAAAGAGAGGAGGAAGCAGTGGAATTATAGTCCACAAGTTATATGCCTCCACTTTTTAATGTTCAAAGCAACAATGTCTAACATTTAAGTTTTACTGATTTTTAACCTGACGTTCCAAGTTCTGAACAACTCTATGCTTACCATTGGAGTCCCACAATTGTACAGCTCCCCAACTAAAATGCTTCCATTGTGGACCAGACTTCTGCAGCCAGATTTTTTTACAAGACTGAGCCGACTGTCTAACCAGCGAGGCCAGTCCCGAGCTCCCGGCCCTTCTTCTCCTCCGGCAGCAGCGGCGGCTTCGGTGAGGCCGAGGACCAGCTCCAGGTGCTCGGTGCTGGCCTCGCTGAAGCCGCCGCTGCCGGAGGAGGGGAAGAAGGCAGGAGCAGTTTGGAGGCGGCAGCCGCGATGCTGGGTTGTGGCTGCTGCCCGATTCCAGTGCCTTGCGCCAGGGCTCCGAGATGTAAGTCAAAGCCTGCGACTCAAGTCAAACAGCCCCCTTCTTGCTGCAAGTCAAATATGATGCAAGTCAAATTGCTGTTTTCGGGGGTCTTTTTCATCATCTGGAATGGATTAATCCACTTTCCCATTACTTTCTATGGGAAACATTCATTTGACTTAAGTCATGTTTGACTTAAGTCTAGACCACTGGAACGGATTAATGACATAAGTCAAGGTTCTACTGTGTCAGTTACATTGTACTTAACATTCCATTCTCACAGGCAGGTCTCTTTCATTTGCTCTACTTTATCTAATAGTACCACAATGTCAACAATGGAGGGATATTTTGCTTATTGTTTGGTGATTACAATGTGTGGATGTTGGTGTGTTTGGTGGAGACTCATGATTCCCTTATTCCTCACCAGTTCCTTTGGCTTCTAATCTGGGCTGTGGGAAAACCTCACCAATGTGTGTGACAGGAGTTTTTGAAATAACTTTGTTGACCATTGGTAGCAGCTTTGTGCTTACTGTGGCAAATTATGCAGGTTTAGGTTGTATTTAATAAATAAATAAATAAATAAATAAATAAATAAATAAATAAATAAATAAATAATCTTTATAATCTGTAATGTAGCAATCTCTGTGGCATCAGAGCAGCAGTTGTGAACTGACCTATGGGATACCATCCCAAATTTCCTTAGCAGCTCAGAGAAAGAATGACTCAACAAAATAGGTTCCAACAGTATCTCCCTCACAAAAGACTTTCTGGGATGTTTTAATGTAGTAGTTAATCAAACTTTTACTGGAGAAGGAAGTTTTGTTTAAGACTTAACATTATGGAAGGATTTGTGAGATTTTTCTTGACCATTTTACTGGAGCCACTATCAGAAGTGGTTCCTACCCAGAAGACTCTCCTGGGGAAAGGAGTGGAGCAAACATAAATATCAGCCTTACTATAACAGAAGGGAATTCAGGAAGGATACATTTGCAAGGCCAATATTAAGGATTATTCATCACCTGAACTGCATTTGAATGGAAACTATCCATCCCATTTCCGTCCTCTTGCTCTTTGAGCATGGCTATGATGAATCCCCAAGGGTGAACTATAATAAATACTAGAATATACAAGAACTACTTATTGGGCTCTCCACACCATCAGGATCCTTCCCTAGTGTTGGTGCACCAATCTATCTATCTATCTATCTATCTATCTATCTATCTATCTATCTATCTATCTATCTATCTATCTATCTATCTATCTATCTATCTATCTATCTATCTATCTATCTATCTATCTATCATCTAACCTAACAGTAATTGTATGCTACCATTATACAAAGGGGACAATCCTGTTGCATTCTCGGGTGAGTAAAAGATGTGCCTAAATTCTTGCTATTTAACAACCTGGTGGCACTTGATGCATATTCTTTTCTCCGATGCATTAATCTACTACACCGTGTAAAAGAGCACTGAATGGCTTTTAAAAGTCCATGGGAGATTTTGGGCTTTTTTCTTTAATCTTGCCCTTATGAAGGAAAAGAAAATGAGCCAAAGATGGCAAATAATGACCTTCAAAAACTTGAAGAGGTTGATTTGTCATTTTAAAGGCTCCCGGGGCCTCTTTCAGAACCAAAATAGCTTTTCTTAGAAAGAGAGCAAAAATAAACTATGCTTTGAAAATCTGTGACTTTAGAGTGCCTTTGTTTATGGTAGATTGTGAATTTTCTTCCTATATGGCTTGGTTTAATTATTCATTGTTCAAATGTCAAGCACATTTAAATATACAATATGTGAAGGCTTGAACTAGGAAATAGGGCCAGCTGTGCTTCCCCTGTGGTTTTCAGTCCAAACCTCCTCCCTTTTCATGACATTGCAGTGTTGATTGACAAAGTCTGAAGGGCTTCTGTCTGAGTTCATTTGAATACAATTAAAACACTTTACAAAGTCAAGGATCCTGCTTTATCAGACTCCCAGTAATGTTGAAGACTGTATTTGAATAAAACATAAATCTACCTCAGACTCTGTGGGTGGGTGGGTGTAAATGGACATGGGTGGCACTGCACTGTAGGTTAAACCACTGCACTTCTGGGCTTGTCAGTTGAAAGGTTGTTGGTTTGGATCTGCACAATGGGATGAGCTTGTCCCAGCTCCTGTGAACCTAGTACAGTGGGCCCTTGTATAACAAACAGTTTGTATAACATAAAATCTGTACAACATAAAAAATTCCAGAGATAGGGGAAATTTGCTTAACATAATTGCCTATGGGAAGAATCCATACAACATAAAAATGAGATTACTTTGTTTTCAATGCATTCCTATGGGAATTTGTATAAAGGAAATTTGTTTAACATAATTTCATTTGGAACAAATTAATTCCTTTATACAAGGTACCACTGTAGTTAGAAAGCACATAAAATGTGACTACATGCATAGATACCACTTTGGTGGCAAGGTAACAGTGTTTGGTGCACTTGCACACTTAGTCATGCCAGCCACATGATCAGATAAGTATGTCCACGGGCAAACACCAGGTCTTTGGCTTACAAATGGAGATGAGCACTGGCCTCTAGAGTCAAGAAATGACTGTACTTAATTGTCAGGGGGAGCCTTCTATGTATAATCAATGCAGTAGTCTTAGTGCCACTAAATCTTTAAAATCCTCATATAACCTGGGCAAAGATTATTACCTTGCTTTTAATTATTAATCCCTTAACCTCATGTTCTAATAACAGAGTCCTGACAAGTCTGTTCTTTCAAAAATATAATGTTCTATATGGTAACAAACCACTATATCCTGCATGTTAGGTCAGAGGTTGCATATAGCTCATAATAACATTATAAGATTGACTTTTACTTTATTTTACTTTACTTGAAATTTTTATACCACCAGCTTGTATAAAACAATTCATGGCAGTTTACAAACAAGTACAAAAAGCAGATTACACAGAATACACCATGAACCAAACAAAACAAATCAAAACCCCACAACCCATGAATTGAGCTGTCTCACTGTTTTTTTCAAGGCACTTCTGGGAAATGTGCCTGCCCAGAATGAAACTAAAATTCAGCATTGATGTTTCCTTTACTTGTTGGGGGGGCACACATTCCTGGTTAGACAGCCTGGAGCCACTTAATCAGTTCTCAAGGCAACACCGGGTTGGATCTAGCAAACATTTTGTGTAGGACTGAATGTCAGGTTAGGCAGCCAACCATAGAATTCCAAGTTTGCTCTCTGAGAGTAGCTATTAGACATGGGCACGACTTGGTGAAATTCTCATTTCCGTTTCCGTTCCTCGTTTCCATTACGCAACGGAAACGGTAACGACAATTAAGCCGTCAGAACTCGAACTCGAACCGAAAAAAGAAAAATTGGGTCTGATTTGTCGTTGTGTTGCACAGAAAAAAAGTTTTAAAAGAAAAACCCCCTGATTCCCCGCCAAAAAAGCAGGCGAAAATATGCCTGCCTGAGGGCACCTACCAGAGGGGTGGTTTCTGGGGGGGGTCCCCACTCCAGCCTTCCCCCCTCCCCGTCCTGGGCTGCTGGTACCAGGCTGGGAGGGGGCATCCTCGGTGGCGTCTCCATTTGCTATGCGGTGCGGGGCGATCCAAAATGGTGACCACAATATTTTTTTTTTAAATCATGGTCCAAAAACCCACCAAAGCACCACAGAAACATGCGAAAATTAGCTATTTTATATGCCTGATTTTTTTATAGTAGCAGCAGTGGGTTTTTCTTGCAACAAAATGTCTCCACTGATTTTATTTTATTTTTATTTTTATTTTTATTTTTTTACACGTGCTCAATGATGGGCTTGCCATGGGATGGGACCATGCAAATTTTTGGACCCATTCCACCAATCGCATGGCCAGGTTTTGACTGACACTTCTGGATGTGCCAGAGGGTATAAAAAGGTGAGGCACTCCGAGAACATTCGCAGTCTGGGTTTGGATGTGGATGGACAGGGCTGTAGCTGGCTGCTGTGCTAGACTAGTTTCGATTTCACGGAGCCTTTAGATTTCAGTTAGGCAGGCAGGGAGGGAATAATTGATTCACTTGAATTTTTAGGAAATATTTCATTCCGTGTCTGCTGTGGGGAATAGCAAAACAGTTTATTCCTTTATGCTCCTGCAGTTTGTCAGGATTTTTTTCTGATATTGGTTTAGGGTGGCCGGCTGGTTCATGACCAAGTCAAAGAGAAAAAAAAGAAATATGCATTCTGCCCACTTTGTTTGCTTTGATAGGATGCATGCAGTCTTGTGCAATGTGCAGCAGCAATCACCCAGTTTAAAGTGTTTTCCGCCTGCTCTGGGTCATTGCGGGACCCGCAGCCGCCGCCCGTGCGCCCGCCCGCGTGCCTGCCCGTGCACCCGCCGGTGCACCTGCCCCTCCCCCCTGCCGCTGTTTCCGCCCGCCCATGCCCCCCGCGACCGCCGCCTGCCCACACCTCCCCGCCCCCGCCCCCCCCCCCTGCCCGCCACCTAGGGCGCAAAAACATCTAGCGCGCCGGGCCTGATTGCGCGGGGACACCAATGGGACGTCCGGGACTGGGACGTCAAATCGCGCTAAATCGCGTGGAAATGACAAACAACAAACGACACGACGAAACGACAAATTTTTGAAAAATTTCGTGACAAACGGAAACGACCCGAAACGGACCCGTCCCGAAAAACGACAAAAATTTCATGGTCGTGCCCATCTCTAGTAGCTATTTATAGGAGCCACACCCAGGCAGTTCTGCTAGTGGTTTCACTTTTGTAGCAGCAGGGGTGAGGAGGAGATGTCTAGCTATCCAATCTTCTTACATCTGCCCTTTTCTCAGAAAATATTGATCCATTGTGGAAAACATGTCATGAATTAACAATGTTCTGAGCAGGATGGATAGGATTCTGGTTGCTGTGCTTACTTTTCCTATAGTCTTCTTTTACTCCTTTTCCTAATGTTTTCCACAACTTCATAATTTTTTGTCCTTTCTTTCCTTATGTACATGGAACTGAGAAAAGGGGCTGCTAGTACATGTTGTAGTGAAATCCAAACATGAGAATAATAACTGGATGTGAACATTTTTTAAAAATGACACTAGTCATCAGTTTGATTTTTAGCTTAAAACTGTAACTCATTAAGAAGAGAAGAATTAGGTTTTATATAATTATATAATTCATATAATCTCATGAAACTTCAAGAAATAATTGAAAAAGTGCTAACTAGGTACATCATGTAGGAAATAAAAAAGATGAATTTAGAAAAGAATCAGATTTCCGCTTAGGATGCAGAAATCTCAGTTTGGTTTTCAGCTGTCCTACCAGCTTATAATATAACGTACAACAATTGTTAAAATGGATTTTCACCTCATTTTTCTCAGCATTTGTTGCTAATTAAACAGTCCCACAATTGCAAAATGTTGACATAAGTGTCAAATTCTTTGCATTAAGAGTTACACTATAATGAAATGACATGAATCTTCTAGGTTCAGAGAGTATTCTAAAATACAGTAAAGTGTTCTACTTTACTGCATTCCCATGACATGCTCACAGATATTAGAGAAGGACACATTTCTTAATATCTTAGAATGTAGCTTTTCAAGCCAGATCAAAAGCATATTATGAGTATTTTCCATGTATAAGACTATACAGTATTTTAATCTAAAATTGTTAGACTAAAAATTGAATGCTGTCTTATACACGGAAGTAAGCCAAGGAGAGAAACATGTGGATAGTAAGACTGTAATTTTGGGTTGGAAACTTGGGGTTCATTTTATACTTAGGGGCATCTTATAGATGGGAAAATATGTTAGATAGTGTCAAGAACCATTAACATCAGCCTCCTTACTTGGTTCTTGCAAAGGACATTTTTCTCCTCGCTGGCCAGTTTCTGATGAATTTCCCAAAGTTATCTACAAAATTCTCATTTTTTCTTTCTCAAAACTACCACATTACTGTATAAAATTTCATAGTATTTCAAATTCTGTGAATTATTTGAAACTAGAACCTACCTGATGCTTTGCTTTATAATTTGAAGTACCGGGTAGTTTGTTCACTTCTACTTTAACAAATAACCCAGTCTTTTTTGTTTCTCTACATATATTAAACAGAAAGATTTGCTTCTCAAAATAAATAGTAATGACACATATTGCATGAAGAATGTTTCCTGAGGAGAAAAAAGAGAGAATCCTTTGTCTTACTCTTGGCTGGATATAAGAAATCATTGAAGTGCCTCATGTTGAGACCAATCAGAATAAGAAATTTAGTAGAAATTATTCTTGTTACTTCCTTGTGATATGATATTTAACTGGAATTCTTCAAGTACTACTTAGCCCTTTCATACAGAGGGATGTAGCACTGCATAGGTTTTTCTCCCTGGAAATAATACATGCCTGTGGTTTTATTTACTCATCCAAGATGTCCATCAGCTGCTGTCTGGGAAGAAGGAAGGTAAGGGACTTTCCTGCCTCACTGACTCCTTGCTCAAGAAACAAAACCTCTACTACTGCTTAGGGATGCTTCCATATTTTAGTTACCCTTTGGCCTCAATTTATTTCACTTGTCCTCTAGGCCCAACTCTTGGTTTATTAGCTGATTCTTACAAATGGCCAACTTGGATATGTTACTCGTTGCCCGCTGCAGACTGCTGCTCTGGGTACAGTTCTGACAGAAAAGCTATCCTCTATCGATATTTCTACAGATGTTTACCAAAACACCTCCTTTTATACTTCCTATAAACTCCTTCATGCTCATCTTGCTTCTCCTCTTTCTGTTTGGCAGTTCTTCTAAATGGCCATACATATCTTCCATCAGTTTCTGGTGATGTAGTGGTCAATCTTGAATGGTAGGCCGTCAGCATAATAACCCCATAGCAGTATGCTTCCAAACTGCCTTGACCCTTATCAAGCAAGCTATTCCTACCATTTTTCATCTTTATTGCCAGCCTAAGCTGCATAAACCCGGTCTGAGTCTCTCATTAAGGTTCAAGTCACCCCCAAATACTTCACTATACTTTTCGCCACAACTAAGATTGCTCTGAGTAATATACTACTGCTAAGGCAATTTATGCTTCTCCACTGTCTACTGTGGAGTCTGCAGCTCTCAGGGGGAACTTGGAAGACTGAGGTTTGCAGCAGATGATGTCATCTTCCCAGCTAATCAAAAAGACACAGTGCTTTCACCCTGTGATCTCTGGTACTACTGCATTAATGTCGGTCCAAAGTGGTGATAAAAATCCCTTTTGGACAGACTGAATGCTCAATTAGGTTTCTAGTCATTGTATCTGAACTATTCTTTGTCTTTTGCTTGCTTTTTAAAAAAAATATCCCTTTGTTCTTATTAAACAATCCTATTTTTTTTCTTTCCAATGCTGCATAACCATGCATTCTCTGAAAACATCAATTTAATCCTGAAAACTGTCAGCTACAACATTGGCAGCTCAGCAATTTGAATCCCGGGTGCCACGCAGTGGAGTGACCGCCTGCTGTTAATCCCAGCTCCTGCCAACCCAGAAGTTCGAAAGCATGTACAATGCAAGTAGATAAATAGGTAACATGAAATGTTACATTAAAATATGAAAGTTAGTCTTTAAGGTGCCACATGTCTCTTTTGTTTTGTTTTGTTTTGTTTTTCTTTGATTTTTTGCCTGAAATAGTATATAAATGTGGAAGACGGAAAAACAGGAAGGTTTCCTCATAAGTCAACCCCTTCCACTGGTGAACGAAGATGACATTTCCTCCTCCATACAAGTCCTTAAAGACTCAAGCTGACATATTCATTTAAAAGGACATCCATTGACAGGCAGCCCATAATGCAAGCCCAGAGGTTATTGGTGCGGCTGTTGGGACAGCTGCTAGCAGCCAACAGGAGCAGTGATGCCAGCGGTTGCAAAGAATCAAGGTAGGGATATGAAGAATGTTTGTTAAATTCCTTGTTAATTTTGCTTACTATCTCTGTGAAGAATGTGACGGCTCCCCCGCGTGACGTTCCCTTGCAAGGAGCCCTTTTCCCTGTCACGGTTCTTCACAAGAACACACAGCAAGCACAGAAGGCAGGCTGATTCTTAATAAAGATGTAAACAACCTGTCCAAGGCCTTGAATTGCCAAACAGTCATATAAGACACAGAGCAGCACCCACATCCTATTGCTTTATTGCTCTGCTGTTCCACTGCTTTATTACTCTATTTTGTGCAACTGCCATCTTTGCAAGAATGTCATGAAATCTCAGGCAGTCCTTGCAGACGATGAGAATGATGCAGTTCCTCATTTTTGCCAGTGAGGAGACAAGTGAGGATTTAATGCAGGACAAGCTTCTTCCTCTTTTAGGAGCCTGCGTCTCTTGGGATATAACATAGAGTGGCATCTGGGGTTTAAAAACAGAGAATGTCCTTTGCCAACCATTACATCACCTTTGGGATAGATCTGGGAATAAAGGCTTTCTTAACATGATCCAGGGTACTAGGACAGAATAAATAAGCAGTGTATCATTAAACCACATAATCAGCCAGGGGACCTCCATTTGAACTTCATTTTATAAGATGTTAACGGTGTTTCGGCAGCAACTGGTTTGCTGCTGGAATGCTTTGCAGTCCTGTTTCCCTGGAGGGTGCAAAATCACAGTCACATGACTTGCCTGGGACCCCGGGTCTTGGAGCTCTTAAAAGTTCCCCAACCCAGTGTTGCTACCTCTTTTGCTGCTGCTTTTTGCTCCCTCCTACCCACCCTAGTGGTAATGACAATGAGATTAGCTGGTTGATTTGGAGTTGGATGGGAATTTTTGACCACTAGCTTGATTTCCCTGTAGGCAGTGGCAGGGTTTTTTTGCCCATTCCATTCTCATTACCGGGTCGTAAATAGGGTTTTCATATTTGTTCGGTCTCAACGGCAGGTAGTGCAAAGTGTTTAGGTAAGTTCCAGGATATGCCCCATTATTGGGACAGGGCAGCGTTGGAAAGAAATTAAGAGTTCAGGTTTAAGCTTAAATTAGTAAGCTAACAGGTCAAGTGAAAATTGTTAAGGCTGCCCTTGAGTAAAATTTAAAGCTGTGTGGGAATGGGCCCAATGAAGGATAACAGGCCATTCCCAGGAAGGAACTCACCTGAGTTATGATGGGCCTGATGGTTAGTTGTTATCAGGCCCTAGGTTGATATGCAGTATGGCAGCCCCCCTTTTAGATATTAAAGTAAGTTAATTCAATAAAGTTGTGGCCCAATTTAGCTCCAATATTTTCTGTCATTTATTTATTTCAAGGGCTGGGGCTGCAAGGGAATTTAAGAATAATTATAAGAAACTGACAAACAATGTTCCTTTTTCCTGCAATTTGCTATGTCCTCTCTACTTTTCATCTTTTCACCTTTTCACCTTTGGTACTCTGCCTCATTGATTAGCATCATCATTGATATACATTTTATTTATTTATTTTATTTATTTATTTATTCAACTTGATCCCAGAGGTACTAACATGTGTAATATTATGTTAATAAATATTATAAGATTTTTTTTTGAAAAACAAACAAACATGGGAAATATTGAAATCCAAAATATCAAAAGTCATTTTCAATGTCAAGGGCTTAACATACTTTTCATTAATTGAGCCTAGATAATCCCATGCAAAATGGTGAAAGTGGAGTATTTTTACAAGAGGTGTTAGGAAGTGTTGTACTTTAATTGTGAATAATAGTATTTATTTATTTATTTATTTATTTATTTATTTATTTATTTATTTATTTATTTCATATCCTACATGCCTCTTGGTACTGGAACCTAAAAAAATGACTGAACATCAAAACCCTCTGACAGCACAAAGCACAAAGCAATGGCTAAATAAATAAAAAATCACTGGATTGTAACAATTTGTAAGAATTTCAAATCTCATCAGGAAAAAAAGCAAAGGTATGAAATCTGCTGATAAAAGCCAGCCTATTGCCAGTCCATCTGAATAGAAAAATCTTCCCCTGCTGCTGGAAGAGCAACAGAGCATCAGCCAAGCCCACTTTCTCTGAAAACTTGTTCCACAGTTTCCTGTGTAAGGAGTCGAGGAGAATCTGGGATATTTACTTCCTGCTGAAGAAGATGGTAAAATTGGGAAGTACTTCTGCTTGAGATCTTTTAAAACTGAGGCACATTTGAGCACATGGTATTGAGATGGATATTCTTATGCATAATTCGGCCTTGTCTAAAGCTGTTTCACATCTTCACACGGCCATATGGCCGTTTCTCATATGTGTTATGTATGAGGGAAGTTCAGGAGACCATATGATCTCACTATAAGTGACTTTCACTTTTCCTTTTCTGAAGATGAAACCCAAGGTTGTCAATGTGTCGGGATAAATGGAACCATGAGTTGCAGGACCTACTATGTATTTCACTAAACCCTTGGGATCCATCAGCTGGCATCAGACACAAAACGAAAATCCAGGAAAGCACACAAAGGATGGACAAAGTATCTTCCAAGAAATGCTTTGTCAAGGCCAGACGTGGATCTTGTACACAATTCCTTTCACTTGCAGGTTCACATCTCCTCTCCTGTGTTTATTTTTGCTCAATAAATTGTGGAATGGAAAATCGGAACACAATGTATGGATGAGGAGACTTCGGTTTGGGACCTGTTGGTTGCTTGAGGCAGATAATTAGCAGATGTGCAAGAGGGAAAGATGTGGTGTTGCAATGTTTTCCTGAAACATCTGAGACACTACCACTATTGCTCAGCCATTGTCAAAATGAAAATGCATGCTGCCATTTCTGCAGTAATTTAGTGTAAAGGTTTCTTCAGGGAATGGTGTGCACTGCACACTGATGATTAGACATGTGGAGAGAAATAACCAGACACCAGCACTGGCTAAATCCATACAATACGGGAGTTGTTTAGTAGCTGTGTGTTCTTTTGTTTCCTTATTTAGAGCAGCAGTCAGCAGACAGAATAGGGGTGATTTACTTCATGCTCTGTCTGGCGCTATTCTGTCTTTCATAGTAGAAAAACAGTTTAAACAAAAATGCGTCAACTACATTTGTTGTCACCATGAGGCCTTGCCTTCAATTCATAGCTCAGGAAAACCCTGGATATATAGAGGTAGATTGGACTCATTTTATGTTGTTCCAAAATAGCGCTCAATGGCTCAGGGAAAAACTGGCTGCAGCTCATTTTTCCTTTCATATGAAACACGAATATTGTTATGGATGGCTTTGCACAAAACAGAATAGTTTGAGCAGAAATGACCAATTTTGAAAATGATATTTTAGAAGGATATTTCATCTGCAAATTACCATTTGAAAGAAACACAGACATGCACTCAATTCCTGGCACATACACATGAACACACTGCCACAATGTTATTAAACTCTGAAGACAGTTCTTTATGGAATTAAGTCTATGGCTGAAATCTAGTAGTGACAGCTTGTGCAAGGACACTGATGCTGTCCTCTGTTTTTTTTAATCAATTAAAAAAAACCCAGCCCCTCCCTCTAGTTCTGAGGCTCCCTTGGGAAGTCTTTTATCCCCTTTGCTGTCATTTTTTTAAAAACCTAAATACTTCTTATCCCATGCCTCCTGTGGCTTCACAAAACAGATCCCCTTAAAAAAAAAGAAAAAAAGAGAGAAAAAGGGGACCTTTGTGGTGGGCTGTGGAGGGAGAATTGCAAATGTTTAATTTAACAAAAACAATTGGGGCTGAGGGTACCATCAGTTTTACATGGCATGAGTTCTGCTTTTGGTTTCCTACAATACTAAATAATAAATACTAATCTGTACTATGGATGGAAAGTTCCAATGGTATTGATGGGGAGGAGGGGGCTGCAGAGAGAGCTGGAACTGTATGTAGTGAGAGTCCAACATTTCAGAGGCATTTCTTTAAGGCCTCGTTCTCAGCAGTTCATTCTTTTATCCTTTCATGTTAAGAACATGATGATTTAGCCAATTTTTTTGATGCTTGAGTTAAGAATAGAAGGTAGAAAGTATTCGTAGTCCACCATGTGCTCTTTCAAGAGTGGATATATGCAGAATATGTGAAGAACACTTCAGTAGATATATCCACACTGTGTAAGAAGCTTCAGTGATCATAGACATTCCATAGACCTACAGCATTCATATTAGGAAATTACTTCAGAAGACAGTTGAAAGTTAAAAGGCTTTCCCAGAGCTACTTACAAAGTATGCATTACATATATTTACTGTCCCCCTCCCATGATGGCATAACTGCATTATATTAAGAATGTAAATTAATGAAAGTTAATTGAACAGATGCACACACTAACTGAACTTGGATGTTTCTGAAGTGATATTTCCCACAAAATATCACATGCTTAAAAGAGCTGGCGGGCCCAAGTTATGCCTTGTGCTACTGTATTCAAAACTGTTTTAATAGTAACTAAATAAAGCTTTTTAAAAGTAACTGAATAGTTAGGAGTCAAAATAGATAAAGTAAAAAAACAAAAAAAAAACAAAATGTACTTCTTTATACATCACCCGATAGGACTTGAAGCACTCTCTGGGAGGTTTCCAACAAAAAGATAAGCATAAACATTAAAAAAAATCCCTTTCCTCCAATACACACACCTCAGTAATATTAAAGAGCAGCATAACATCTATGCAATATTGAGACAGTAAATATAAATAGATTTGTATTTTAAAATTAGCAGTGTACCAGCTGAAGAGGACTGAAGAAACCAGACTTTAAAAACCCCACAAAATACAGGGAGAAAGCAAAGCATTTCATCAAGGTAAATGGGATTCTTTTTCCCACCTGTCGGCAGAATGCCAATGTGTGAAAGGATTGGGGGAGGCAAGTTTTAACGGAGGCCATTTTATAATAAAAGATGTGCAGGTTACTCCAAATAAGCTCTTTCAAAAATGGATAAAGACCAACATGTCCACTTTTGATTTAAGGAAATGCCTCTTTTTGTTTGTAGTCATATGTTTGTTAATATTGAAATTAATAAATTAGGTTTTGAAATGCTAAATTGGTTTTTGAAACTATAAAAAGAGTGTAAAGATTTCTCAGTGATGCAGAGAATACTTACCTCCACAGTGTGTATCCCTGTGCCTGAGGACTCTTTGCCCAGATCTTCTGGAATGCCATTTACAGTTGACAGGTATATTTTGACTATCCCATATTGGTCATCTATGGGCTGTTAAGGGTTGTTTGATTCGGTTACAGTAGTGTGGAATGGGAAGTCAATTTCAGTGAGCTCCTAGCTAGCATACCCGGTCCTACTTTATGTGTACTGACCTTCACTAGTTGCAGTGAGGAATGCTTGGGGGCCTTGACCTGGTCACTGGTTGTCTAAGTTGATTTTCTGGCTGGCACCTGGGGAGGAACTCCCTATTTCAGCTGCCCAGGTATAAGCTGCCATGGTGGCTGCTCAGACCAGTGCCCATTGGAAGTCAGGGAGGGGATAGGAGATATTTCTGATGCTTAATTTTTTGTTATTCCTTTCAGCCAGGGATGCCCAAACTTTGGCCCTCCTGATGTTTAGAAGCACAGCTCCCAGAATTCTAAGCTTAGATTGTCAACAGAAAAAGACTGTGGGAGTTGTGGTCCAAAACATCAGGAGGGCCAAAAGTTTGGACACGTCTGCTTTCAGCTAATAAGAATAATGTACACATATTTATTAGATAACATGGCAATTAATTGCCTTAACTTGCTGCTCAGTGTATCATTCTTTTTCTTCACATGATTACTACCACAGAAATTTATGAGTATCCATCAGCACTGAAACCTGATTTCTTTGGGTTCAAGTATCATTTTGATAATAACTTTTATGTGCCCAACTGCAGGGTATTTTTGCAATGGGGGAAAAGTCATATTTTCAATGTGATTTTTGTGTTCCTTATTAAAACAAAGAGAGGGAGGGGGAGAGAAATTATTTGTACAGCTCTGTCATTAATTCCTTGCAGCCATAGTTCTGTGTTGTCCAATATCCTGCAACTCCATGTACAGTGGAGGCTTTTCACACTTAATATACATGATTGATGTTTCACAAACATGTTTGTGTGGGTGAATCAACAGCTCTTAGGCAACAAAATAAGATAACTATTTATCCTGTACACCCAGCCATTGTCAAGCAATATTAATATCCTTAAGTCAGTAAAAGAGAACAAAACAACTTTAACAAGGTCCATGATAAACATATGGCAAGAGTAATGGAGTCAATCTTGTATTGACTTAACCACTTTCATCCTATTCCTCTTGTCCTCTCCCTTGGGACAGACTTTTATTGGAAAGCATGTTGAAAATGCAACCTCCGTCTTAATAGCTACAGCAATCAAACTGCCAACATAAATTGACCATGTGGTTTTTTACCAATTCACCTTGTGTGAATAGGTTTGAACAGGATGACAATAGAATATTGCCGGAAACTGAGAGATTTCCAGTAACTGTTGTGGTGTTTTAATGTGGCTTAAATAAAGAGATACATTCCTGGTATAGCAGAGGAAAAAGACAATATGAAAAACAACTGTACTTTATTAGTTGCAAAATATGTGAAATGAGTTTGTTCAAAGACATGAACTACATTGTGTAATTTATGGAGTATTTAATACTGAAAATGATTACCTGGAGGTCCCAAAGTGTTGTTATGCCTAATGTCATCCAATATTCATATCTTAAAATTCATAGTTTCTCCTCTGTGTTTTGTATTGTGCAGCTATAAGCCCAAAAAAGTGCTACACTGTCTCCCTAAAATTGAAATATATACCACTCATTTCCATTTTCTCTGTTTTGTGTCTGTTTTAGTGAATGGGAGGAAACACTTTCAAGCTGATTGTCCAATTACATGTTGTGACTTTATGAGAATGTGAACCATTTGTTACATAACACACAAAAGAAAGGTTCCTGATTTGTGTAATGTGCAACAGTCACCTTTACTAATTCTTTAACGAAGAATGGTCTTCTTTGTGCAGCATAAAATTATTCAAGAACACATTTGTCTTAACTGATGTACTGTGAAACATAAAAAAATCCAACACGTAGA
This sequence comes from Phrynocephalus guinanensis, assembly GCA_037367245.1. Taxonomy (NCBI): domain Eukaryota; kingdom Metazoa; phylum Chordata; class Lepidosauria; order Squamata; family Agamidae; genus Phrynocephalus; species Phrynocephalus guinanensis. Next base: position 48,943,957 of record CM074738.1, read on the forward strand.
AACAATCTAATGCCCACACCATTTTAACTCACCCTCATTATGTATATGTTCTATGAATATCTCTATTTGTCCTATTAGGCCTGACATTGTGCAAATTGGCAGCACGTAACAAAAACAAATGATGCTGTAGACCTTTGCCTGGAATAGTTTTTGCAGATTATTCTTTCTAACAGGCTCGGAATAATTTAGGTAATATAAAGTCAAAATTATGTTTATTTCCATCTAATCTCTACATTTTCTAATGATTTTATGTGCTGCAATGAAGCATTTAATATTCATACCACAGAACAGTGTGATATTATACAAATTCCTCCCTTCAGTGTATTGGAAGTAGCAAAACTACAACTGCACAATGACTAGGATAAAGAACTGGTTCCTTCCCATTTTTTTTCCAGTTTAGCAATGTCCCCTCATCTATTATGGCTTATCATGGATCCTCTGAGGGGACCGTGGAGGTCCAGACCAATATACATTGAGGGAACTCTTCTTGCATGATGACAGCATTAATGTTGATTCATGATATTGGAAAGTTGATGGGTTTCTCTGATGATTCTAAATGTAGCATCCTACTTTGGTACCAAAACCAAGACAAAAATATATGTCCCATAAGGAACATATACAGTGGTGCCTTGGTTTACAAGCAAAGTCTGTTCCGGAAGCATGCTCATAAGCCAAAATACTCGTATATCAAAGCAAAGTGTTCTGCTTATATACCACCCCATACTTCAGGTAGTCTCTTTGTGGTTTACCGTTTTTAATTACAGTATGCAGGCTATACATTTTACTGGCCTTGGAAGGATGGAAGGTCATTTTATTGACATTGGAAGGATAGAAGGCTGAGTCAACCATGAGCCTGCTGCCTGGGATTGAACCCCAGGTTGTGAGCACAGTTTTACCTGCAGTACAGGCATTTTAACCACTGTGCCATGGGGTATAATGGAAATTTACCTGATCCATTCTGGGATCCCAATTTCCAGTACTTCCTATGGGGAAATTTGCTTTGGTCAGGAGCCACAGCACCTTTCGGAGCTCTCCCTGGGCCCAGCGCTGGATGGGGTGAGCTCCATAATGTAAACAATTTGTGTGCTGCAGAGGTCGTTTCTGTGTAGTGCCAGACCTGCTATGAGGCTGAGGCAGCCCAGTGCAGGCCCACTGCATGGCTCAGAGGCCCATTCTGGGCAGCACCAGGCCCTGGGGAAAGCTCTGGAGGCCCAGCACAGACCCACCACATGGCCCAAAAGTAACTTTCTGTTAGTGCTGGGCCTGGTGTGGACCCACCAGACACCCTGGAGGCCCATTCTGGCCACCACTTGGCCCTCAGAGAGCCCCATAGGCTACTTAAGGTCAGTGCCAGGCCCACCATGGGGCCACAGGATTCCCCAGAGGCATGTTCCGGCCATCACTGGGGCCACAAATGTCATATCTGCTCAGCGCCAGGCCCAGCACGGGCCCACCAGATGCTGGAGACTCATTCCAGGCATCACTGAGCCCACACTGATCCCCCGAGGCCACTTCCAGTCAGGAGGAGGAGGAAGAAGAAGAAGAGGTGAGCCAGTGCGTTATTGCAAAATGAGCATCTATGTGCTTGTTTTGCAAGACATTGCTCGCAAAGTGAAGCAACGTTTTATTGAAATTTTTGCTTGTTTTGTGAAATACTCACAAACCAAGATACTCATAAACCGAGGTACCGCTTTAATGAGAAAGCAAAATAATGAAGGAGCCATGTTGTCAATCTCTATATATCTGATTAACAATTAAGCAATTTTATGCACATCCAAACTGCTCTAAAATGGCTGGAAAACATGCAGTTCATAGCAAAATGTCACACAAATTGTACAAAATTTAGAAATTCAAGAATGTGTGTTTCAACCAGTGTGAAACATTTATAGTGTCATTGATACTGATGGTTTTAAAATGGGGCAGTGCTTACCATGCTATTTGTTCCTTCCATTTTAACTTTGCTTTGTTATTCATTGATACATTGGCCCTCCAGTTTTTCTTATCAGCTGTCCATCATGAGTGGTGCTGACAGTGAGATGAGCACCAGCATCTCAGGAGATGTGGAGTGGTGGTTGTGCCAATAAAATAAAATAAAATAAAGTAAAATAGCTTGTGTTCTAAACTGACCAAGTTACTTATTTTAATGTAAAGAAAGAAATCAGCATTTCTGTATGACTTTATGGTAATATGTAATGTTCTAAGAAGGAAGGAAGGAAGGAAGGAAGGAAGGAAGGAAGGAAGGAAGGAAGGAAGGAACTTAGTTCTTCACATCCTAGAATCTGTTGGATGAACAATGGTTTCTTTAAATAAAATGCAGGAACAAGTACTCCTGTGGCGTACATAATAAGAGCGTATAACTTCTATTTATATTTTCAAAAAGATGTTAAATCAACACATATGACAATTTTGACTTGAAACTGGGTGTCAATTTTATTTCTTATTCCTTCTTCTTTCCTCCTGAGATGCATCATTGCACGTTGCCAGTGTTAATGCTGGATTTATGAAAGCACTGTGTCTTGTCATAATTCCATGAAGTTCGTGCTTCTTTTATTTGCTTTCTGCAGCACAGAAGTCTCTAGAAAGTGTATCTTTTCTGTAAAAACCTCTGATAGATGGATGGGAATACCAGCTCTTACTTATGGCATTCTTAGAAATGCAGAAATATTTAGTGGCTTAAATCCAGGAGTAAGTTGCAACTAGAGTAGACCCATTAATAAGTGGCACTTACAGATAAGTTGACTTCCCAGATCTTCATAGATTCAGTGGGGCTACTCTAGCTGCTACTTTCTACTGCATTTCACAAGTGTGTGTAAGAGAGAAAGAGAATGAGAGAGTTCTTAAAGTAAATCTTCTGTACTCAACTGAAAGCCGATCACAGTTACTGGTTATTTCTAAAGATTTTTTTTTACAGTATCAAATTCTTTTTGGAGCAGTTTTAAAAACCCACTTTATCATATACTTAGCAGTGGTCTGATGTTCTAATTGCCATTCTGAGATACTACTTTTAGAGATGGATATGAAACAGAAAAAATCCGTTTCATTTTGTTTCGTTAATCATTTGCGTAGTGGTAGTTCATTTCGTAAGAAATGGATTTTTAAAAAAACAATTTGTTTCATTTTTCGTTTTGTGCAACATTTTTTTTACCACCCCAAGCACCGATCAGCTGGCACATGGGGCTTCGGGTGGGAAAAAAAGTTTAAAAATGCTGTCCTTTCCCCCACCTCATCTGGGGGAAAGTGGGGGATTTTCAAGCTTTTTATTTTCCACCCAAAGCCCCGCACACCAGGTGATCGGCACTTAAGACAGCAAAAAAAGTTTAAACAGCCTGTGGTTTTCCCCATCTGATCTTGTGCAGGGAAACCATGGGCTTTTAAAACTTTTTTTTAATGAAAATTGTTTGTTGAGTGGGAAGATCAGTGCAAGAGCCCAGAACTGCCCACCCAACCATTTTCAGAGGGCTCCTGTGGAGCTGTCACTGGCTGGGCTCCTTTAAAAATGGCCCTGGTGCCGAATGGGCCATTTTTAAAGGGGTCCAGCTGATGACAGCTTGGCAGGAGACCTCTGAAAATGATCAGGTGGGCAGTTATGGGCTCTTGCTCTGAACTGCCCACCCAAACATTTTTTAAAAAGTTTAGAAAGCCCAAGTTTGTAAAACTTCCCCCCAGTCTCAGTGCACCAGCTGATTGGTTCTGGGTGGGGGGGGGGGGGAAACCTTCCCACCCTCCAAACCAGCACTGATAAGCTGGTGTGTGGGGCTTGGGGTAGGAAATAAAAAGGATCCCACCTTTCTCCCCCAATGTACCCCATGGGGGGAGGAAAAGGGTTTTAAAATGTCTTGGAGCCACTGAAGCAGTTTCGGTGGCTCAAAGACATTTTAAAGAATACACACCTCCCCCCATGTGCCCCATTGGGAGGGAAAGGTTTTTAAAATGTCTTTGAGCCACTCAGTGGCTCAAAGTTCCCCCACCCATCCAGTGCCAATCAGCTGGTGCATGGGGCTTGGGGGAAGAAAAAACAGTTTTAAAAGACCAGGGCTTTTAAAACTTCCACCCTCAAAGCCCCATGCACCAGCTGAATGGTGCTGTGGTATGGGAAAAAATTTCCCCACCCCAGCATGGTTTTCCCCTCACCCTGGAGCGCAGGGCTTTGGGGGGAGTTTAAAAAGCCAGGTGGGGAAAACCGTAGGCTTTAAAAACTTCTTTTCCCCATCCGAGCGCTGATCAGCTGGCACATGGGGCTTTGGGTTGGAAAAAAGTGTAAACAGACCGACATTTCCCACACCGGATCATTTTCCCATAGGAATGCATTGCAATGGGAAAACGAAAAATGAAACGGAATGAAAGGAAATTTTCCCTTTTGTTTCGTTTGGCTTTTCTTTGATGGGTCACTTTGTTTTTAATTTTGTTAGGGAACTAAACAAAAAACAAAAACAAAACGAAATGAAAAATAATTTTGTTTCATTCGAATCTCTAATTACTTTTTGTTGAAGTATCAGTAAAAGTTGCTTTTCACTATAGTTCTAATTTTAAGAGGTGTGAACCTTCAGTTGGGTAAAGCTTGTTATGGTTGTGGGTGATGGTGGTGGAATAATATATCTGTTACTTAGTAGCAAATGTTACTACAGATATGGGGCAAGTTACTTAGCCCCATATAGAAGATGGGGCTGGCTTGTTTTCCATGACTTCAGAGAGTAGGGCGGTTACTTCATGTCCTATTTCATTCCACGATTATGTTCGTTCCGTGACAGCGTTGTTCCTGGTCATGTTGTTTTGTCCCTGTTCAATCCCTGTTTTCGTTTACCCATGGGCGTGATTACTTGTCTCATGACAACTGTTACTTCACGTCCTTGTTTTGTGACAACTACTGGATTCCTCTGGCTTCATTTAGCCTTTTTTATTGTCAAGCTTCCGTTTTTCAATGTTTCGAATCCCCGCTGCGGGTTCAGGGGGTGTGGTCGGGATGAGATTCTGCTGTCATGCTATGGATATGAAGTAACCTTTTTTCATACCAGTCCCAAGCGGGACAGCAAAGAGGGATGAGAGGGACATGAAGTAATGGCCTAGGACTCAGAGCAATGGTTTTAAACTACAGGAAAAGAGATTCTATTTGAACATTATGAAGAACTTCATGATGGTTAGAGCTGTTCAGCAGTGGAATATGCTGCCATGGAGGGTGGTGGAGTCTCCTTCTTTGGAGGTTTTTAAGCAGAGGCTGGATGGCCATCTGTCAGTGGTACTGTGATGGGGGTTCCTGCATGACCGGGGGTTGGACTGGATGGCCCTTGAGGTCTCTTCCAACTCTCTGATTCTCTGATTCTCTGATTAGCTTCAATCCTGTAGGTCCATTGAATTAGTGGAGATTTGGTGCATTGACTCACCTGTAAGGAACTGATTCAAGTTATGACACTAATGCTAAAGTAAACCACAACTAGAATATGGCCATTTGAATCAATGTGATTTATGGGATAGTTGAGGGACCAAATCCTCACTGATTCCATGTGTCTACTTGAGTAAGATGTCCTATGCTAAGCAACATAAATGAATTTCTGCCTTTTCATTGCTCAAACCCTCAACTTCATCCCTGTGTTGAATCACATTTTAATGACTCATGTTAATCTCTCAAGTGACATTATAGGCACTCCACTCCACAAATTATATTTTTCTTTTCTTAGATAAGAGCCTCAAATGCAAGACTTTGACATGCCACTCAAGAATATTTTGCAAGTACATTAGCTCGTCACAGCCTGCTTTCTGATTTAGGTATTATTACCTTAGCATGCTCCAGATTGTTATCTTGCTCAAAGAGACAAGGGAAGAATTTTAAAACTTGGATAGATTTGTTTTACCAGATACAATCATCAATGCTGGGCTTGTTAAGATACCTCTCTCACTGTATATATATGTATGCACAGTTTTGTGTTACATCTTTTATTTGCATGTATGCTGATGGCATTGTCTTGCAGCTATCTGATAAGAGTGCTAAAGAGATTAACACTATTTTTCATGGTCTGCTTGTGAAAGCGACAAACTGTCTTCATGAAAATCAGCTAACATTCAGTTTAGATAAGGCTGCTGGATTGTTGTTGATTTGGCAGGCTCTGTCAAGGATGAAGCTTTCCAAATTAATGAAGACAGGACAAACAATCGTGCCACAGGTTCAGTGGAGTGCATTTAAAAGATTATAGGTGGCAATTTTTCATGTAAACATAGCACTGCTGTATTACAAAAAATTATGGATGATATAGTCATTTTGATGGCATTGTCCTATCAATGTATACTGTAATTTCACACAGTGAATTTTCGCTTTCTGAAAATCAGTAGTCAATCCTGATTGTATACCGAAGGCCATCTTGCACAAAACTTGTGCTCCCACACATTGTTCACTTAAGTGGCTATTGTAATACAAGGGCACTTGACTCAAGCAATATCATGATGGAGATCTCAAAGAATTTACCACCCCCATGGATGATGCTCTCATAATCCAGTATTATTTAATGGTATTTACTACTGATAGCTGTTGTGAGCTTTTGGGGCTGTTTGGACGTGCTCTGGAAGTTTTTCTTTCTGACGTTTTGCCCGGCATCTCTGTGCTCTACGGATTTACCACATTTGTCTGAGAGAAATATAGCATCTACATTCTCCCCTTTTGGGAGTGACCTCTCTTAGATTAATCTAGATTATATCCTAAAATGATGAATAGGAAGAGAATATTTGTTTGAGCATGTATTGTGCACAATTTAGCAATCTAATGGCATAAAAATAGTTGTTCCAAATGGGTATAATCATTTTCATTAAATAAATTTAGCACCTAAAGCCACCGATCTGTCTGTAAGAATGAACAGTCTAGATATGAGAGGAAAATTGGTTTCACAGATTCTAAATCAGTCAAAATTAAGGAGCCTTAAAACAGATACAAAATAAAAAAGTGAAGGAAGGAAGAAAAGTGAGGGAATGAGATTAATATAAAGTTGGTGGTGGATGTTTTGACACATTTGAATTATATTTTATGAGGACTACCATTTGCAATTTCAATTCATTATTTCTATCAGGTTTATCCACTACTAAGCTTCTTTTTTGTGGGGTGATAAAACTCTGGAAAATCACTTTCAGAAAAGCTACTATGTACACATTAGGGTGGATTTAATTCTGCAACTGCAGCTATCCATCATTCTGCTTTTCTAATCTCCCGAGCAGTTAGATGAAGGCACTCAAAATAAACTTAGGCAAGACAAATCAAATTAGAGCTCTCATATTTACACCCACTTATAAAAACCACATCTTAAATTCTGTTGAGCCCCCAAATTAAAATGGATGCCTCATTTGACCATTGTAGCCAAAAAGAGCACATCAAAGGAATATATTATTAGGTAAAATTTGATCCACATGTATAATGTGTATCAGCAACCTAAGTTAATGAATATGGGACATTTTCTGCTTTGATAGCAAGCATGGATTAACAAAGCTCTTCTCATGTGTCTGCAGTTTTTAAATTTGTAAGAGCTGTTAATATGATTCAAGGAGTTATAGAGAAAATGTGTGTCAACTCATATCCAATGGTAGCCCTCCAGTTACCTTCAGTTGTAGCTGTGTAAAAACATTCTTATGAGTTTTGCCACACTATTCATGCTCAAATAAATGGTGTGTGGGTGTGGGTGTGAGAGTTTTTACCAATTTTCTTCAGGGAAAAAAAGAACATTAACAATACTGTAGTTTCTCAGATAGTGGGACTCACCTTTGTTTTAAACTTATTTATGTTTAAAAGGCAGCAACAATAGGAACTGTTTTGGCAGCTTGACGACCATTTTACTTCCCCCCGCAGTGCCTCCTAGTATCTTTCTAAGACATTGTGGTGGTTGTGGTGGTGGTAGTGGTGGCGGCTGAGATGTTTGGGTATTTATGTTGCAAAGAAGCCTACTATTTCTAGGGGAATGAGAAATAGAAACATCCTGAGTAGGGTTGGACACCGTGCGAAAAAGATACACTGTTTCATCATTTTGTAAGTTTTTGAACTGTTTTGAAATGAAATGAAATGAAATGGCAGATAGCATGTCATCCTGAACTGAACTGAAATGATGTTTGCGGTTCAGGAGGAACCGAATCAGGGAGCCGTCACCAGATCTTGCTTCAGCAGGCTCATTAGGTTTTGGGATTTATTGGAAAGGCAACTGGTGCTCCAGGAAAAAGAGAGGAGTTACCAAGTATTTAACACTCCTTGAGATATTCCCAATTTGGGTGGCTCTATGCCTGTGGGCAGAGACATAGGCAAACTCAGTGGTGCATTTTTGGTGTGACAACCTAGCAGTTGTACACATCATTAACAATCTTACTTCAAGAACAATCTTACTTCAAGAGAGTTTACATTGCATTTGTTGCACAAAATTATATTGTGGCGCATGCGCAGCATGTGCCTGGTGTGGATAACAGTATTGCTGATGCCTTATCCCACCAATAGGTCGAGCATTTCAGGGCCCTAGCCCCGGGAGTGTCTAACCTTCCAGAGGAGGTATGGCAGGTTGGTGGGAAGAGGCTGAGGGGGCAGTGGGGCTTGCCTTAGTGCCAAGGACAAGACAGGGATATGAGGCAATGGTTAAGGAGTTTAGGGGTTTATTACAGTTGTGGCCAGTTCTAGTGGAGCACCTGCAGCAGTTTTTAGTCCACCTAAACAGGAAGGGGTTGGTTCCCAGATCTATGAAGGGCAGGTTGTTGGTGCTGGCCTTTTTATGCTAAATCACAGGGGTGTGGTAACCCAATGTATGATTTCAGGGTTAGGAAAGTAGTAGAGGGGTGGAGTAGGCAGCATGCGCTCTGCTGTGGTGTGCATTTTCCAATTACCCCACTATACTGTAGAGGATGGGTTTGTTGTGGCCAGGAATATGTAGAGACACTTATGAGGCTGCACTATTGAGGGTAGCCACCATGCTGGCCTTTTTTGGTGCATTCAGGAGAACTGAGTGGGTGGCGGGTAATAAAGAGGATGTGTTTAGGGCAGGATTGCAGTCCAGTGATCTGCTGATCATGGAGGATGGGGTGAAGATCCAGTTGAGAAGATCCAAAATGAATCAGATGGGTAGAGGGAGGCAAATAGTGTTGGGCACTTGTTCAAAGTGGGTCACTTGCCTGGTGGGGGCTATGAGGGACTACATGGGGATCAGGGGAGAAGTTGTTTTGCCATCCTGTTGTCCGACTAGGGCAATCAACTGGGTCTGGGAACCTCAGCAACATTCAAATGGAGGGGTAAGAGGGGTATGAGGTGGTATGAGTTCCCACAGGCTGCATTCTTTGTGGTGTAGTAAGCCACCAGATATAATGCTCATTCACCTAGGGGGTAACAATTTGGCTAAACAGTCTGGCAAGTCATTGGTTTTGGACATCATAAGGGGCCTTTGGGCTTGGAAGGAGGAGTATCCCCAGTGTAGGGTGGTTTGAACAAACATGATACTGTGGGCAAATTGGAGGGCTGATTGTGAACCCCAGTGTATAAACAGTTCAAGGAGGGGGTCCATAGGGAAGTTTGTAGGGCAGTCATCAAGGAGTTTGGTTTGGTGGTTGGCCACCTAGGCATTAAGTTGGGGAAGCGTGAGTTGTTCAGACTAGATGGTGTCCATTTGTCAGATTCTGGTTTAGAATTTTGGGGGGGGGGACTTGAAGAGGGGCCTAGAAGTGGGGGTGTTGCACTGTTGTGGGTGGCATGGACCATAGCAATGCTAGGCCCTTGGCCGTGGCAGTAGTGCAGAAGGTGAAGGCTATTGGTGAGTCAGAAGAAAGGGATACCCAATCCTAGACCATCCAACCTCAGAACACTGCGGATCTGGAGATTACAGTGTTTGAGGGTGGATGCTCTGGGAGGCCTCCCCGAGCCATGAGTTAACATTAGCAGGGGTGGCTGGCACCAGGAAGGCATTCCTGGGTTTACCAGCCTTGGGAGTGCTGTCTAGGTGACTGTGCTGACAGGGGATAGTGACTCACCCTAAAGCTTGTGGGTTGGAGGGGTCCCGGGAGACCTCAGAATTCCAACCATTGAACCGCACTACGGCAGACCCCTCTTAAGTTTGCAGTTGCGTTAAAGGTTGATATGTGTGTCCCAGATTAATCCCAATCATATTGTCTCACTTCCTTATTTCGTTTGGGGGGGGGTCCAAGTTGTTTAGTGATGAAACAAAATGAAATACAATGAGTAACAAAATGAAACTAAATGAAAGATTAATTTTCAGTTTCATGTCCATCCCTAATCCTGAGATATATCCCAGGAAAAATGCCTTCTATTTTTTTTAACTCACCTCCTGTTATTCTTTAAGATTCCTCATCTTTTCCCCAGGCCTTCAAAATGTTACATTCTGAGAGATTTTTGTAAATCCTCCTGGATATTCTGCATATTCATATGGTAGAACTCCTTCACTGTAAGCTCTGTAACTGGTACGAAGAAAGGGAAGGTTGTGTTCAGAACTGAGGAAAAAGGTGAAGCTAGCACAGTGCCAAGTTTGTTTTCAGTTTCCCAAATGTTTTAGCAACTAAAGAGTTGATTGTACCGGGAGAGAAAAGACAAATGAGAGAATCACTCTGAAGTTGCTCCTCCTTGGAAATGCTTTTCAAAGGGGATTCTTATTCTATCATATGGAATGAGAATGAAAATGTTCATGGGAGCAAGTCCTTAACATAGTGATAAGAATGGTGTCCCATCAAGTCAGCTCAGATTAATGGTGCTTCTTTTTAGGGTTTATCAAAATAGGAAGTTTTTCTCCCTCTATATGTAACAAATAAGGATATCACGCAGATCTGTCTTGGGAGAACACTCCAGAGAATATAGGCCCACTACTGAGAAAGCTGTTTCTTTAGTACTAGCCATCCATTGATCATCCTGGGCAACAACATCTAGAGACAATCTTATGAAGATCACCATAATAGTCAGACAAAAACATAGAGGAGTAATAGTCTTTGAGGCAGACTGGCGCTTAGAGTAACCCTTGGGGGCCCACCTGGTAGAACATTGGGCTATAACTATTAGAGATGGGCACGACTTGAAAAAAATTTTTTTCGAGTTGTCGTTAGTCGGGCCAGTCCCGTTTCGGCTCGTTTCCGGTTTTCGCGAAAATTCGCAAAAATTAGTCGGTTCGTTTTTTCGTTTTTCGTTTTCGTTAGTACTGGTTTTTTTGGGGGGGAGCGGGCTCCTGGAGGCACCTCTGTGGGGTGGGTGCCTCCTCTGGCCCGCTATAAAGGGAAAGTGGGCTCCTGGAGGCACCCGTGGGTGCCTCCTATCCTCACCCACTAGGAAGGGGAAGCAGGCTCCAAGAGACCCCTCTACATGGGGGTCTCCCTTCCTCACCTGCTGCTGCTGCAAAATGCTATGCAATAGCCATATGGATATTGCATAACATAATGTGCAGACGTGAGACCAGTGTGAGAGTGATAGGGTCATACCCGCCCTTCACAAGGCTCCCGCACCACCATGTCTCACACAGAAGGGAAGTGTACTTGCTGCGTGTAGTGCAATGCAAGCAAGTAGATCTGGCTTTAAGGTGGCTTAGTGCAAGAGCTAGGGTTAGGCTAGTGACGGGTAAGGTTACGGTGGGCTAGTGGGTTGCACCTCTGGGTGCCTCTCTGACCCACTAAGAAGACAGTCTGTGACGTATGGGTACGGAGTCAAGGGTTAGGGTTAGGGCTAGGGCAGGTTTTAGGGGGCTTTTTGGCACATCCCAGAAGTCTCCATGGCCAAGTGGCCATGCGATTGGTGGGATGGCTCCAAAAATTTGCATGGTCGTCCACTCCCACATGGCTGGCCACTCAGCCAGCCCATCCAATGCGCAGGTGTAAAAAAAAAAAAAATAAAATAAAATCAATGGAGGACAGAGGAGGAGAGGAGAGACATTTTGTTGCAAGAAAAAACCCACTGCTACTGTGAAAAATCTGGCAGTTTATAAATTTTCGCGTGTTTCTGTTGTGCTTGTGTGTTTTTGGACCACGATTTCAAAAACAATATTGCGTTCGCCGGCCCATTTTGGATCCCCCGCCCGCACCGCATGGCATGGCGATGGCGACTCGCGAGTCCGGCTGCCCAGGATGGGGGGGAGGCGGGACCCCCCCCTCCAGAAACCACCCCTCCGGTAGGTGCCCTGCGCCCTTAGTCAAGCAGGCATTTTTCCGCCTGCTTTTTTGGCCCGGGAATGGGTGGGGGAGAGTTTAAAAGTTTTTTCCTGTGCCGTCCGTGCCGCTTGCTTGCGCTTTAATTGCGGCGGCCGGCGGCCGGCGAGACTGGGCTTTTTGCTGGCTGGCTGCGAGCCTGCGGCGAGTCCCACAGAGCAGCCCACTAGGACGGGGGATGGGGGGGAGGCCGGGGACCTCCAGAAACAACCCCTCTGGTAGGTGCCCTGAGGCACGGCAGGCATTTTTCTGCCTGCTTTTTGGCCGGGAACCGGGTTTTTTTAACTTTTAAAAACTTTTTTGTGTGCCGCGTGGCATCGCGCGATCACGTGATGCAAGTAACGAGCACGACAAATCAGACCAAAATTGTTCGTTCGTCGGTTCGAGCTCGAAGTCTGGGGGAGTAATTCCCGTTACCGTTTCCATAGAGTAACGGAACCGAGTAACGGAAACGGAAACGGGAATACCGCTAAGTCGTGCCCATCTCTAATAACTATGCATGAATGAACAAACTCAGTGGCTTCTCACTTAAACATATTCTCAGTGGTTCCTTTTGTGTGCTCCTTTTTTAGTATTCAGAAGGGGTTTAACATTCTCCTAAGGTTGCAGTAGCTGGAAAATGTTTATTTTAGAAATCTCTTTAAATACATACTTTTCCAATATGTTGTGCGGTTTATAGCCTTATGACAAGCCATGAATAAAGGCATTAGCCACATTTAGGGGAAGATTTTGGCCCTCCCTTCCTGTTCCCATTAATGCACTTTTCATAATGATGAGAAATTGTATAATAAATGTAAGAGCACCAAGTTGTTTCGCTCCAAATCAGTGCTTTATGGTGAAAAGGATAATGTCAGAGAAATATTGATGCTAGACAAAATGCCAATGAAATAAAATTAATATTGAGTTTGAGAAAGAAAAAGGAAAAGAGGAAGAAATACTTAACTTTTTGCAATGGTGTGTTTAGTGAGGCTGTGACTAGCATTTTTGGCACCCTGGGCAGATGGCATGGCCTCCCAACAACTCTGCTCCTCAGCCACAGGCATCCCCCCTTGAAAAAGAAGAAGAACAATATTAGGTTTCTAAAAAAAACTTGATTTTTTTAAAAAAGTTAATGGGGTCAAGACATGATTCTATTTATTTACTCATTAGTAAATTTGCCTCTTGGTTTTTCTGCCTTCTAAATATTGGTGCCCTGTGGTAAATAAATAGTTACTTTGTCCTAGTTACAGCTTTGCTGTTTAGTTAACTTGTTAACAATTCTTAAATGTTCTCATCTGTGAAGTAGTACAACTGTGCCCTGAGGATTTAGGTGTTCCTTTCTGATCTAATCCTGCTTTAGAATAATTAAGTCGGAAATGTCAGAAGATCTCATCAGCCAGGCTGCTCTAACATGGTTCCCTCCAGAGTTCTTGGACTTCCATGCATTTCTGGCTAGCCTAACTAATGGCTAATATGTTGATTTGGGAATGATGAGAATAGTAGTCCAACAGGTAAGGGAAGACTAATGAAGGTTTTGAAAATGTTAGCTTGAAACACAGGGACGCAACTCCTTACAGGTACTTGTCTTGGCGTTGTCTCGGTGTTGACGAAAAGCTGCTACATTCTTCTCAGCAATGAAGATGGTAAAGAGTTTGCAAACATTTTGAGACTTTTCTCACAGTTTATTTTATGCAAAACTTCAATTTGCATAAAATGGAAGGGCTTCTTTATTTCATGGACACAAGAGCAAGAACCATTGAATATTTGTCTGTGGTTTGCTTCTCAAGGGGGAAAGGACATTACTTTTTTGTGGATATATTTGGCACAAATTACAGTAACTTTAACAATAAGACAAAAACTCACAGTAGGAGATGAAGAATTTTGTAGAGCATTCACATTTTTATGAAGACATCCTGTGGATGTATGATAGCCTAAATAAAAAAAGAATGCATAATTCTTCCAATTGTATTCCTATACTATGTAAGCTTAGATAGGAGAAGGCCCTTTTAAGACAGTAGGTATCCTGCCTCACTTTGATTAGGCATCTCCAGAATGAGAGAAATGCATTGTGCCAGGCCTCTGGAAACAACTGGATGGCCTGGAAAGGTATGCTAATAGCTGTACAGTCTGTATGTACCATCAGTTAGTTTGTGGGAATCACCTAATTAACAGCCTCTTGTTCATGCCCATCTTTTTGCCTTGCCTGCCCTCCTCAGAACAATGTATGACTTTGACTGTCTGACAAGGTACTTCAGTGTACCCCAGCAATTGAGCATGACAACTTACCTGCACCAGACTTTTTGGCTGGGCACAAAAACAGACAACTGCTCTTTAGGGAATGGAACTGGCTTTGAAGAGGCAGCCTAGCACATAGTACCTATAAGTATAAGAGCAAAACCATTGTGTGAGGAAAATATACATCACAGATATAGTGAAATGAAAGGTATACCACTGACACTAAGGTGGTTACTTCACGTCCTTCTTCGTTCTGTGACTAGTTTTGTCCCATGACAGCTTCTTTAAATATGTTAGAAGTAGAAAATCTGCCAGAGACCCAGTTGGCCCTCTAGATGGTGTTGGAGGACAAGGGGAGGTAAAGGAGGACTTGGAAATTGCAGAGAAATTAAATGAATTCTTTGCATCTGTCTTCATGACAAAAGACCTTGGACAGATTCCGCTGCCTGAAGGGCCCCTCTTGACTAAAGAATTAAATCAAATAAAGGTTAAAAGGGAGGATGTTTTAAGACTAATTGACAAATTAAAGATCAACAAGTCACCAGGCCCATATGGCATCCATCCAAGGGTTATTAGTGAACTGAGAAATGAAATTGCAGATCTCTTAACAGTAATATGCAACTTGTCTCTTAAAATGGCCACTGTGCTGGAGGATTGGAGGATAGCGAATGTCACACCAATTTTTAAAAAAGGAAGGAGGGGGGACCCGGGAAATTACAGGCCTATTAGCCTTACGTCTGTCCCAGGGAAAATGGTGGACGACCTCATCCAAGAGAAAATCTTAAAACACATAGAAGAACAAACCTTGCTGAGAGAAAATCAGCATGGCTTCTGTAAGGGTTATTCTTGCCTGACAAACCTTTTAGAATTCTTTGAAAAGGTCAACAGGCATGTGGATTTGGGTGAACCAGTGGATATAGTCTATCTGGATTTTCAGAAGGCTTTTGACACAGTCTCCCACCAAAGGCTGCTGAGAAAATTGCACAGTCAGGGGATAAGAGGGCAGATCCTCTTATAGATTGAGAACTGGTTGAGATCCAGGAAACAAAGAGTAGGTGTCAATGGGAAATTTTCACAATGGGGGGAGGTGAAAAGTGGTGTGCCCCAGGGAGATGTCCTGGGACCAGTGCTTTTCAATCTGTTCATAAATGACCTGGAGACAGGGATAAGCAGTGAGGTGGCCAAGTTTGCGGATGACACAAAACTTTTCTATATGGTAAAAACCAGAGAAGATTGTGAAGCGATCCAGAAGGATCTCTCCAAATTGGGGGAATGTAGCCAAATGTAAAGTAATGCATATTGGGGCAAAAATATATATCAAAACTTTATCTATCAATTCATGGGCTCTGAGATATCCGTGACGGATCAGGAAAGAGATCTTGGTGTGTTGGTGGACAGCTCAATGAAGCTATCTACCCAATGTGTGGCAGTGGTGAAGAAGGCCAATTCCATGCTAGGGATTATCAAAAAGGGGATTGAAAATAAAACAGCGAACATTTTAATGCCATTATACAAAACAATAGTAAGGCCACACCTGGAGTATTGTGTACAATTCTGGTCACTGCATCTCAAAAAAGACATAGTGGAACTGGAAAAGGTGCAGAAGAGAGTGACTAAAATGATTACTGGGCTGGGGCACCTCCCTTATGAGGAAAGGCTAAAACATTTGGGGCTCTTTAGTCTGGAAAAGAGGCGCCTGAGGGGGGATATGATTGAAACGTACAAAATAATGCAGGGCATGAGTAAAGTGGACAGAGGGGTGCTCTTCTCCCTCTCACAAAATACCTGAATTAGGGGACATCCACTCAGATTGAGGGCTGGGAGAATAAGAACAGACAAAAGGAAATATTTTTTCACCCAGCGCGTTGTTAGTCTGTGGAACTCCCTGCCACAGGATGTGGTGATGGCATCTGGCCTGGATGCCTTCAAAAGGGGAATTGTACAGATTCCTGGAGGAAAAGTCCATCACAGGTTACAAAGCATGAGAGAGATGTATCATCTCTAAGCTTAAAACTGGGGTACCTCAAGGACCAGATGCAGGGGAGTGGGATCAGGAGACAGATATTTAGTCTCATGTGCTCCCAGACGCATCTGGTGGGGCCACTGTGAAATACAGGAAGCTGGACTAGATGGGCCTTTGGCCAGATCTGGCATGGCTCTTCTTATGTTCTTATGTTCCCATGGTTCCAATCACGTGGTTTTGTCCCTGTTTCACTGTTACCTTATGGTCTTGTAACGTGACAAACACTGAATTTGTCTAGCTTTCTTTTTTCTTTTTTGGGGGGCTTAAAAATTCTTTTTCAATATTTCACTTCTGAAAAGTCAACATAAAAATGGATACAGTTTTCTGAGAGAAACAAATGTTTTGTTGCATGACAGTTGTTACTATATGGTGTCTGGTCTTGGAACAGAAAGTAGGAACAAAGAGTGACAAGGGAAAACCCTACCCCAGCACCAGGTACAGTATTGTCGCACGTAGCACCTGTTCTGGGGGCATGGTCAAGACAAACTTCAGTAGTTGCAGACGGACATGAAGTAACATTTTTTGTACCGTTCCTGAGCGCAACACTAACAGAGACAAAACAGATGTGAAGTAACCGCCTAAGAAAGAAACGCATACACTTCTGTTTGAAATCTCATTTGGACTTCCAAATAGATAATGTGTATGGCACTCTATATGTTAGGAATATTGTAGGTTATAGTGTCACACAAATTCTGGCCTATCCATATAAGCAGCATCTTTTTGTTTTGGACTGTATATCAAGGATATAGTTCTGAATTAATTTTTGTTACTGGAGGCCCAGTGACTCAAGAGGCTCAGGGTGCCTTTTATCAGACTAGACTTGTCCACTAGTTGTAGCCATTGTTGGGTAGAAATAGATTGAGGGACTGCCTTTTACTATACAAGTTGGATTGAGCCTTAATCTGGAGAAGACATCCTGCTGATTGCACATGGGGCTTAAGTTGGCTCTACAGTCATCCAGAACAGAACTTTACGTGTTGTGATACTATGTGGAATGCCCTTCCCTCACAAATTGGATGTACACACATGTGTAGGCATTTTGTTTGGTTTTAATGGCAGATTGAAGAGTTCTTATAAAGAGTTCTTTCCACCTTAATTTCTGAATTTTTCATAAGAACTACAGTTCTTTTTTGTTAGACTTGGGAAAACACCCTGAGTTGCCACCAAAGGCAGCATCATCCATCAGAGAAAGGATCTCTACTATGTACAAAACAAGAACTGCATCTTTTCTCTGGCCACTGTGTGGTAACTATGCTTACAGTGTAAAATGACTCTAATCTACCACCTTTTTTGCATTACATTGTTTTGCAAATATCACTTTCATTGCTCCTCTGAAATAACTAATTAGAAATTACATTATTTATAACTTTTTATTTCCAAAGGATTAGTCATCTCACTGGGATGTTACATTAAAGCTCCTTCTGTACAGGAATTGATGTAGAACCTGTTGTGCATCCAAGGAAGATGATTTTCATACAGAAATCATCTTGCTAAAACAATTTTTTTTAAGCGTAAAGGCGGTGGAAGACTTTTCTTCTTTTTCGATTATACAGTCTTAAAAACAACAAAAACATGCTTGAGGTTTGATGTCCCTGCTGTATCCACAACCACCCTTGCAGAGATATTTTCTGGCTACAGAGAATAGCCATTCAACATCATGCAGTGTGTTAGATAGTTTACTTCTGATAGCCCCTTTCATTTCCTGTGAGGATATTACTGTTTAAAATAAAAATTTAAAACTAACGATCATCCAAATCACAATTTTGCCTTCTTCCCACAAACCTTAATGGAACCTCTGGAATCAAGTCTCCAAATTTCTCTTTTAAAATCTCTAAATGCCTGTATCCTTCCTTCTCTGCTTGTAAAAAAATAACATTTACAGTTGAGAAGCTAATGAAGTAAGTAAATAAACTCAGCATCCAATCTTCATCTAAAAAACTGCAGAGTGAGGAAGAAATAGAAGCTAAAAGTGAATTATTTGCTGTATGTGATTGTTGCTTAGGCACTGAACATCCCTTCACTGAAGGGGTGGGTGGGATGGATTAGGAAGGAGT
>CM074738.1:49603761-49720683 GCA_037367245.1 Phrynocephalus guinanensis
ATTATTAACCAATAAACTTGCTTTCTGTTCATTATATATTGCATTAACACCATTCCAAAACTTTGTTCCCACTCCTATATATTCCAAATTCTTCTTCATAAATTGCCAGGAAACATTATCAAAAGCTTTTTCAGCATCAATAAATATCAGAGCAGCTTGTTTCTCCTTCCTGACTTCTAGATATTCTATTATATCAATTATATTTCTCATGTTATCTTTCATCTGTCTGCCAGGAAGAAACCAGAAATTTTTTTTCAAGTCATGCCCATCTCTATTCAGCATAGAAACCACCTCACCTGAATTGATGGAAAATGAGAAGTAGAGCTGATTATCATCAGCATACTGCTGAATTCTCAGCCCAAACCTCCTGATGACCTCTCCCAGCAGTTCCATGTCGATGTTAAACAGCAGGGGGTGACAGTATCAAGCCCTGAGGAACCCCATGAAGTAAATGTCATGGGGCTGAGCAACTATTAGCTATTCCACCCAATTTTGAGTAAATTTTATAAGTATTTCCTGACCGCCTTGTGGTTACCCACTTGTTATCTCCTCCCACTTTGAGAAGGAGCCATTAATAAGCAGTGTCTGAGTACAATTCTATAACTGTGTCCCACTTGACATTCATTCCCACCTTTTACTGGGGAGGTTACCTGATCAAAAAAGTAGATAAAGTTAATTTGGAAAGATTTCTTCCTGACAAATATGTGCTGGTTTCTAGTTATTATTATTAAAGTGGGTAGGTGTGTTATTACTACTGTTGGGTGCCTGGCTGAAACTGCTGTGCAATTGGCTATGCCTGCAGCATGGCCCATTGTCACTGCTGTGCCATTGCCTGCAGTTGTTGGCGCATTGAGTAGGTTTCCTGGGGATGCTGTATTGCCATTGGGGCCAGTTGCTGTGGCTGTCTGGGTGTTTGATGGTTTGTGGTCATGGGGGGTGTAGTTTGGATGGCTGTATGTCACCCCTGGCTTTTGCCATTTTTGCGTTCATCCTAGTACTGTGCCGCAGCAGCACAATGTTTGGAGTGGCTGTTCCTGTTGGTGAGGATTAGAGATGGGCACGACTAGGGAAAATGACGTTTTCGAGTTTTCGTGTGTCGGAGGCAGTCCGTTTCGGCTCGTTTCCATTTTTCGCAAAATTTCGCAAAACTTAGTCGGTTCGTTTTTTTGTTTTTTGTTGTCGTTAGTACTGGTTTGGGGAGGGGGTAGCGGGCTCCTGGAGGGAGCTGCTGGAGTCAGCCAGAGCCACAAGTGACGGACTGGCAGACTCTTTGCACCCGCTGTGTCTCACGTACTTGCATGTAGTGCAATGCAAGTAGATCTGGCTTAGGGTTAAGACGGGTTAGCGCAAGGGCTAGGGTTAGGCTAGTTACGGGTGAGGTTAGGGTGAGTATTGGGGTGCACCTCTGGGTGCCTCTCTGACCCACTTAGAAGGACAGTGTACTGGCGTATGGGTTAGGCTTAGGGTTCGGGTTTGGGCTACGATTAGTGGGCTGTTTATGCCCGATTGGCACATCCCAGAAGTCTCTGTGGTCAACCTGGCCAAGTGGCCATGCAATTGGTGGAAAATTTGCATGGTCTACTCCCATGGGCGAGCCCATCATTGCAAATGTGCAGGTGTAAAAAAATAAAATAAAATAAAATAAAATAAAATAAAATAAAATAAACGGAGACTTTTTTTTGCAAGAAAAACCCACTGCTGCTACTGTAAAAATTCAAGCATTTAAAATAGCTAATTTTCGCATGTTTCTGTGGTGCTTTGGTGGGGTTTTGGGCAACGATTTCAAAAAAAATATTGCGGTCGCCATTTTGGATCCCCCGCACTGCATGGCAAATGGATGCGCCCTCCCAGCCTGGTACCAGCAGCGCAGCAGTAGCAATAGCCAAGGAGAGGGGGCGGGGAACCCCCCACCAAATAAAACACCCTTCTGGCCTGGTAGGTGCCCTCAGACAGTTTTTGCCTACTTTTCGGGCCGGGAATCGGGTTTTTTTTTACTTTTAAAAACTTTTTTTCTGTGCCGCTTGGCATTGCGCGATGCAAGTAACGAGCACGACAAATCAGACCAAATTGTTCGTTCGTCGGTTCGAGCTCGAATTCTGGTGGAGTAATTCCCGTTTCCGTTTCCGTAGAGTAACGGATACAAGTAATGGAAACGGAAACGGGAATACCGCTAAGTCGTGCCCATCTCTAGTGAGGATGCTTGGCGCCTTTTTGACAGCATGATGGCTAACCTTCCTACTGCCACCAGCAGCCTCGAACCATGCCCCCTCTTTTGCTCCCAGTATGTGTGTGTGTGTGTGTGTGTGTGAGAGAGAGAGAGAGAGAGAGAGAGACAGAGAGAGACAGAGAGACAGAGAGAGAGAGAGAGAGATGGCCCATCCACACCACTGGACCCCAATGAGTCAGGGTCCATTCATTTATTACTACTGTGTCTTCAAAATCCCTGCAAAATGTCTGTTCTGAGCTTTGTGAAGTCACATTGACCTTTTTTCTCCGCTGTCTTTCACCATTTTTGTTGCTGAATATTGTTCTGAGTTGTGCCTTTAGAATTTTTTTTTAAAAGAAACCTCTACCCATCTTGGACTCCTTTTCCTGTTACAATCCCCTAGCATGGAATCTTATTGTTCTAAGTTGATTAAAATTGTCTTTTCTAAAATCCAGTATGCATGTGAGACCACAGTTTGGTTTGGATTCCTTTGAAATTGAGAACTCTAGTAGAACATAGCTACTTTCCCCTTGAGTTCCCCTTACTACCAGTTATACCACCAAGTAATCTTTATTGGTTAGAATAAAGTCAATGATAGCTAATCCTCCAATTACTTCCTCCACTTTTTATAGGAGAAAATTACCAGTAAGACAGTCCATAAATTTCTTGGAAGGCCAAATTGGCAAAATTTGCCTCCCAACAGATATCAGGATAACTGAAGTCTCTCATTACTTCTACCTCACGTCTTTTTGAAATTCTTGCAATTTGTTTTTCAAAGGTTAGATCTGCACCTCAGAATGCTTATCACACATTTACTGTGCTAAACATGTTGATTTTTTTAAAGAGATGAGGCCTTATAGATCAGTCTTGAATAGGGGTGAAAGTGAGAAAGGGATAAAATGGAAAGACAAATGAGGCCGGTGGTCGTGGTTCTGTTTGGAAGAAGAAGGTGGAATGAAGCTAAATACAGAGATACTGAGAGCACAGGCAAATGATCATTTACATGTACAGTGGTACCTCGGATAACGATGGTAATTCATTCCCTGACGTTCCTCGTTATCCAAAGTTCCTCATTATCCGAAGCATGGTTTCCCATTGAAATGAATGGGAAACCATTTTAATACATTCCGGAGGTCCGGAAAAAGGCAAAAAAAACTCTTTAAAATGCACTTTCAAAGTGCACTCCTCCCCCTTCTTGCCCACGCCCTCCTCCCCTGGGCCCCCACCTCTCCTCCTTTGTCACTGCTGCTGCTGGGCACACGGGTGGCGGGCACATGAAGCTGCGGGCCTCTGGCACTTCCTCTGCCCGCCCCCACCTCTCTCCCTTTGCTGGTGCCAGGCACCAAGCACCTGGAAGGCGGGCGGGCCAGGGGAAGATGCAGCAACACTTGTGCGACCTTCCCCCCCACTCCCGGCCCCCACCTTTTTTTTCTTCTCCTCCTCCTCCTCTTCTGCCACCGCCGCCCAGCGTTCGGGCTGAGTGGCGGCTGGAGATTCCCCACCCCCACCCCAGAAATCCACCTTTTTTCCCTCCTCCTCCTCCTCCTCCTCCACCGCTGCCCGGCGTTCGGGCCGAGTGGCGGCTGGCGATTCCCCCCACCCCAGAAACCCACCTTTTCCCCTCTTCCTCCTCCTCCTCCTCCTCCTCCGCTGCCTGGCATTCGGGCCGAGCGGCGGCTGGTGATTCCCCCCTACCCCAGAAACCCACCTTTCCCCCTCTTCCTCCTCCTCCTCCTCCTCCGACGCTGCCTGGCATTCGGGCCGAGCGGCAGCTGGCAATTCCCCCCCACCCCAGAAACCCACCTTCTCCCCTCCTCCTCCTCCTCCTCCACCGCTGCCCGGCGTTTGGGCCGAGCGGCGGCTGGCGATTCCCCCCTACCCCAGAAACCCACCTTTCCCCTCCCCCCTCTTCCTCCTCCTCCTCCGCCATCACCGCCGCCACCACGCGAAAAACTACCCTGGTTCTTTCCCCCCCAGGCCCCACCTCTTCTTGTTGCCTCCCCTGCCGGTCAGTGAAAGACAAATGTGGAGGGAGGCTGGGGCTGTGGGCTGTGGGGGGGGGTGAGGATAACGAGTCATTATCTGAATTATTCGTTATCCGGGGCAGTCGTTATCCGAGGTACCACTGTATCTGACTCAAGAACAGTCAAAAATCCCATGAGCCTTCCCCAAAGTTGTGCTCACTCATTGGGATGCAAATCTGCAGGTATTGATGGCAAAGCTGAATCAGATATTCAGAGTTCAGACTTCAAGCCTGAAGAGTGAACAGGTTCCCCAATCCTGAGGGGGACACAGGAAAGAAAGTTGTGGGGGGGGGGGAGGCCGCAGACAATTGCTTGTGGTACCAGCAGTGCCAGGGACTGATGGAGCAGCATATTGACTTTACTTATAATAATAGCAGTTTAAAGACCAGATGTCTGAAAATGAACAGGGCAAGCCAAAAGAGGAAAACAGAGAGAAAACATTATATGGGAGGGAGTGGGGAACCAGAATGCTATTAAAATGAAAAGCCTGAGGGAGATAAAATGCAGACACAGAGGGGAGGGGAACAACACATAAATAAATATTGCCCCCTCAGCCACGTTAAGGCTCACCCAGCTTATCTAAAGCCTAATTCCACAAAATACTGTAATAGCAATGCAGGTTTAATGAGACAGAGAAGAGAATGAAAAAGATATTCTTAGCAGAATGGCAGCAAGGCTATGTTTGCAAAATATGAAGGACATGGTTTAGCACTCACTCCTTTGGAATACAGAAAGGATGATGATGCTTGAGAGACCTGGCATCTGCAGCTTTCAGATGAAATGAGGTCTATTTACATCTGAATTCCATGCTTTGCAAGATCATACATTCTGGTCCATGCTGTGAGCAACTACCATAGGGATATTGTTAACTTTAATGCATTCCAGGATAATCCCATTTATCAGTACAGGAAGAATAAGGGAGTTTGGCTTCAGTCCCTTACATTCTTACTTGGGAGTACCCTAGAACAGACACATATAAAATCACACTGCCCCTGGCTAAAGACAGCACAGTATCTAGGGTTACAGTAAATTGCAATAAAAGGGCATTTAAATTGGGCTATATTTTATTCTGGTATAAACCCTCCTTGATGCTCTCAGGGAAGGGTGACAAATTATAATTACAGCACTTTTCTGTGCATAAGACTATATTTTTATCTAAAATTGTTAGACTAAATGTTAATGGTCATTTTATACACGGAAGTAAGCCAAGAAGAGAACTGCATGGCTGAGAAACTGTAGTTTTGGGTTGAAAAGTGTGTGTGTGGGGGGTTTTATTTATTTATTTATTTATTTATTTATTTATTTATTTATAAGATTTTTTTAGCTGCCTCACATACATGGGTGGTGTCTTATATATGGGAAAATATGATACATGTTTCTTTTCACCTTTAATGATGGCCAGGGTTAGCCTACACACACACACACACACACACACACACACACACACACACACACACACACACACACACACACACACACGACACAGAGAGAGAGAGAGAGAGAGAGAGAGAGAGAGAGAGAGAGAAGGAGAGGAGTAGAAAGAAATAAAAAAAGTATTTTTCCAAATATACCGTATATACTCGAGTATAAGTCAACCCGAGCATAAGTCGGGGGCCCTAATTTAAACCCAAAAAACTGGGAAAATTATTAACTCAAGTATAAGCCTAGGGTGGGAAATGCAGCAGGGCCTGGCAACTCCTCCTTGGTGAGCTGGGTGTGTGTGTGATGTTTAAAATAACTGAGGCAAGTGCTTGAGTTGGTGGCTAAAAGTCATTTTAAACAGTATTTTAAAATGACTTTTTAAAAAGTCATTTTAAACATGGAGGGGGGTCATGAGAAGCGGCACACAATGTTTAAAATGACTTTTAGCCACCGACCCAAACTTGCCTCAGTGGCTAAAAGTATTGACACGAATATAAGCCAAAGACCCCTTTTTCAGCCCAAAATTAGGGCTGAAAAACCAGGCTTATATTCGAGTATATACAGTATTTCAGCTTTCTTTATTTACCGTAGACCCTGCAGTGTGTGTACATGTGTGGTGGGGATCCAGAGAGGGGGGGAACCCGCAACCCATACCCCAAAACAAAATTCTCCTTGGAGATGCTGTCCTTTCCCAATGGCCAAAAGGAAAGAAGGGGTACACTCTGTCCCTAGGAAGACTGTATGGGGTTCTCTTTGGTGAGGGGACTTTTCTGGCTCTGTTCTCCTCAATATGGGACTGGGAGGCTTCCTCCTACCCCACATCCCTCATCCTCAACCACCTCCTCCACCCACCCCTAGCAGCTTTCAGGCCACTGTGAGGGCGAGGGAGTCCTATTAACTCAGCCTCCAAGAAGAAATCAGAGCTAGTCCAGGAGAGATCCTCCCAGTTGCCTTGCCCTGGAGGTAGCAGGCAGCAGAGGAGGTGGCGCAGGGCCCTCTTTCTCAGTTTCATTGTGCAGGAAACTGAGAAAGAGGAGCCCATTTGGGATGGATGCTTCCCGTCCTCGTCTTGCCCTAGACCTGGAGGGCAGCGGTGTCAGTGGTGCCTCCTCTTTCTCAGCTTCCTTCCACTAAGGAAGAGGGGTGCCCACCACCTTTGTCACCACCCACCAGTTCCAAGGAGGATCTGTCCTGGATGGGCTCCTTTTTATCAGCTGCCTTCACATTGAAGCTTAGAAGGAGGAACCCGTGCCTCCAACATCCGCCCACCTACCATGTATAAGACAACCCTGAATTTTTGCCTAAATTTTTTAACAAAACAATAATGTCTTATAGATGGAAAAATATGGGTATATTTTTCCGCTTTGATCCCAAAGACTAACCAACCAGAATATGATTTCCATGTAGGAACTCAGATTGAATAAGTAGTAGGAAATCAGAGTGGGTTGTTTTTCTTATATCCAAATCATTATCTGTACTGCCCCTTGCTCCATTTTTTCCCATTCACTTTTTCAAGAAAAATGAGGAGAACAAAAGAGGACTGGGGAAGAGGCATACAGTTGTGAAAAGAGGTGACACTACTGCCTTTTGTCAGGATAGGTCATTTCTTGATTCATACTGAAGAGCTATTTATAAATGTCCCCAGAATACAGTAAGCTTGCACTATAACTCACTGGTATAACGTATTATCAATCTGAGGTTTTGCTGAGATGGATCGTTTTATACTGTTTATAGCATCTCTGCAATGTAGTCCACTCTTAACTGACATCATTGCAGGTCATGCTACAGAAATGGAGTTGAAGTTAGTTCAGATATCTATTTTTTTTAAAAAAACTCATCCCTTTTAAAGCAAAAGCAAAGTGTTCTGCTTATATACCGCCCCATACCACATCAAGTAGTCTCTGGGTGGTTTACAGTTTAATTATGCAGGCTACACATTGCCCCCCAAGCAAGCCGGGTACGCATTTTACCGACCTCGGAGGGATGGAAGGCTGAGTCAACCTTGAGCATGCTACCTGGGATTGAACCCCAGGTCATGAGCACAGTTTTACCTGCAGTACAGGCATTTAAGCACTGTGCCATGGGGCTCCTAGTCCAGGGATGGCAAACCTTTTTGACACCGAGTGCCCAAACTCAGTGATGAAGATGGTGGAGGTACTGGGGGGTCGGAATTGGTGGCAGCGGGGGCGGGGGGCAGGGGTAAAGGCAGCAGGGCAAAGGGGGTGGTGGGCTCAGGGTCATTGGCAGCAGTGGCAGGGGGCGAGGGTGGTGATGGGTACGGCGACAGAGGTGGGCGAAGGCTGGGTCAGGATCGGCAGCGGGTGGGGGCAAGGGTGGCGATGGGGATGGCAGCGGAGGCAGGCGGAGGTGGAGGCTGGGGTGGCAGGGGACGGGGGCAAAGGTGGCGATGGGGACGGCGGCCGTGGGGTCATCCTGACACACAACATGCTCCCTGCTCCCCCTACTTCCTCCTCCACAAATTCCTCATGACTGGTCCAGTGGAGGGGGAAGTGGGGGGGGGGGCAGGGAGCCTGTCCTGTGCCAGGCGAAAGCTCTCCGCGTGCCACCTTTGGCATGCATGCCATAGGTTCGCCATCCCTGTCCTAGTCTATGGCAAAAATCAAGTTAATTAAGATGACCTCCACCAGCTTCCTCCCAGATCTAATCTTAAACTCAGTGCCATACAGATCTAAAACTAATCTGGTTATGTGAGCAAGGAAAGCCACAGATTAAATTTTATTTTATACTTGGATGCCCATGGTAAAAGGCCCACTACTGTTGTCTTTCCTTATTTTGAATACAGTGCCAACATTACAAGGCCATGTATCTTCCACACATAGGCATTTAGTGTGAGAACATGTGGAAGCCATGGATTTCATTTACAGTTTGTCCACGTCGGGCCTTAGGTGCTTGTTTAAATGCCTGAGTTGTGATATCTCAGTTTGTCAGAGATACTACACCTTCCAAAAAGATAACACAGCATGATAGATTAAACCTTTAATTTGTTAGCAGTGCAGAGCATTGCTCATCAGATATTGGTTATCATCTTAAAACACACTGGCTGTACCTCTTGTCAGCTCTCTTATATAAACAAATTATTCTGTGTAATAAGATAACCTCTGTATGTGTAATATTCAGATATGAAGTCATTTTCTGTGTCTTGGGGACATTTTAAGCCCATCCACTTCACATCAGATACTAGCGGCAGTGATATTTAGAAAGAGCAGCACTTCTTCCATTGAAGACAGTGACAAATCTGGCATTGATTTTAAAGCCGCTGAATTGCCTCCAAAATGAGTATTATGGTGTGAGCAGAATTTTAAAATAATTACGCTTGTGATGCAATACACCTATGCTTGCTTTGGTTTGTAGAGGAGTAATGTTGTGCCATAGAACAAGCCAGACTCATTTCCTACAGATCTTAATTTTGGTATTAAATATGCACGTACATTGCAATGATCTTAGAAGAGGGGCACTTTCACAGACCATATATACACAAGATTATTTTACTACTTGTCTCAGATCTGGGTTCCAACATTAGTTCAGGTTATCTCTGCCAAAACTTCATTTGCATTAATTAAACCATAATCCTCCATTTTATGATCCTTCTCATATCACTCAGGATGCTACTTTGACTTTAAAAACAGCAACAGTTAATAGCAGCATCCTCCCCTGAAAGAGACGTATCACATCACTGCTACCATGCATTCTGGAAAACCAGAATACAGGTTAACTGCTTAGTCAGACTTTACCACCGTGTGCAAATATTTTGTGAGAAGATGAGAAAGGTTAATTCAATATGGAAATTCTTTGAATAAACACTAAGTGTATTAAAATAGTATGCTAATAAAGCAGTAAGACTCTGTAAGATAACAATAGGGCTTATGAATAAATTAAGGGAGGCAAAAAGTATCTCCAATTTAAAAGAAAACAAGAAATTGTATTAATTCAATGATATTACGTTAATGCAAGAGAAAAGGTGGAAGATTTATTTATCTTTTAAAAATACCCCTCCTCCTATGTCATTACATACAGTGTCTATAAATTAATTTGATAACTTCTCAGAATGTCCTTGCTCTCCAAAGCAAGTCTGCTTTACATATTCTCATAGATTATTGAATTTGTCAATATTTTTCTATCCTCTCTTTATATTGCCTTCCTATTATAGCATGGAATGAAATGTATTTTGTTCATTATTATTTCGTATACCTGATAAACAACTTGTGTTGTTCAGCATCTGTCTGTCTGCCTGCCTGCCTGCCTGCCTGCCTGCCTGCCTGTCTGTCTATCTGACTGACTGACTGACTGACTGACTGACTGTTGCCTTTTCTGTTACCTGTTTACCAGTTTTCTTGCATTCCTGGAATGGTATCTAAATTCACCAGATACCTTCTATTTCTCTACTTCCCATTTCCCTTTTATATTTCGCATACTTTTATAATCATCCAGGTTTCAACTTGGCTAGCATTTAATAAGTGTACAACGGAAACATCTTCCTCACTCTGATTAGAATTGCCCTTTCTTGAAACTGGTCTTCATTCTGAACAAAATAAGCTATCAAGTGTTTGTAGATCACAAACACCAGTGACCCCTAACTGCAAATTCCAGAAACCCTGGCTGGCCCACCTGGTGGTGAAGGCTTTTGAAATTGCAATCCAAAAACGACAGGGTTACCCAAGGTTGGGAACCCCTCTAATTCCCTGTTTTAAACTTGAATATGTCTTATTGTATGCTCTGAGCTGTATATTGTCTATCATTGTAAGCCACCTTGGGTCCTTTTCCGAGGGGAAAAGTGGGGTAAAACTATTCAAAATAAATATAATATACAAAATAGAATTAAATGCTAAGGAAAAGCCTACCTGAACAAAATACCAAAAAGCCAGCAATTTTATCAGTGACACCATTTAAATTCAAGGTTTGGGGTTCAGTGGTTTTTTAAAAAAATTATGAAGCTATCAACACCATCAGAGAGATGGGGGAAATTGTTAACAGAGGACAGGTTGTTCTCAAAACTTCAGTGATCAATAATTAATCTAAGGCAAAGCTGAAAACCATTCATTTTCTGTGTTTTAATTTTTTTTAAAAAAAACATTCATTTTATAAGTTATATTTTCACCCACCCATGCAATGCTGGAAAGTTGCAGCATTTTACAAAAAAACCCAATGAGTTGCTTTTCATAGATTGAAGGTATTAAGGTGAAGAGATAGTTCATAAGGAAGCTGCTGAGAACTGTAAACAAAGGAAGTACAGTATGATGAGAAAAAGAAAGCCCAGACCAATAATTCCATAATCAGCAATCATAATTCCAAATTGGGATTTTAAATTCAAAAATATTCATTTCCACTCCATAGAAAGTACAGAACGGGAGGAAGGGAATGATTTATTTTGATTTATTTGATTTATTGTATTGGTGCATATTTGCTTATTTGTTCTTTTTATTAGATGATTTGATTATTTTTATTTACTATTTTAAGTTGTTTAAACTGTTTTTGTATTTTGTATGTGTATGTAAACTGCCCAGAGTAGCTTTTTTGCTAGATGGTAGCGGTATATAAATCAAATCAAATCAAATCAAATCAGATAAATAAATAAATATTGCCATTTTTCTGCTAACTTCCTCTCTAGGCCCTATCATAATGGTTGGATGGTCGAGTATCTGTGTGCATTCATTTGAACATTCAGAGATTCTTTGCCACAGTCAGGAGGCCTGTATCTATAAGGCTCCAAACTGTTTTCGGGAATTAATACACATTCTGCAGAATGTGTGAAGGCTTTGGACTGTCTGCGAAACACAGAGATACTTGGGTGGAAACAGCAATGAGTTCCACCCAATGAGAGACAACAATACTGGAGAAGAGGCCAACATGAACTCAATAATTTTCTTCTCTGTGGATTCTTTGAAAAGATACAATTTGATTTCTTAAGAGGATCACAGTTTATGCTGATCCCATGAAAGCTATGGCCATGTCATTGGAACTAAAGCTCAGATTTCTCACTCTGAAACAACATCAACACCCCATGAAGTCTCATTTAATCAAAATATCAGCACAAGAGAACTGGTGCAATCTACCAAGAATTGCTATTGAAAGGAATAGGATTCCTGGATAGGAGATGTTCCCTGAAGATTGAAACTATTCATATCTTCTGTAGAAGTTGCAGCTATAATAATGATACAGTCCAATGAGTTCTTGGCCTATCATAGAAAAAAGCAGCTATTCTTACATTCTTCCATCTTCCACTAGGCATTGAAAATACACTTGGTGGGTTGAAAATGTAGGTTATAACAATCTGAATCACTGAGAAAGCATTTTAAAAGACCCTGAGCCATTTATACCCAACAAAGAAAACGGAAAATGGTGAAAATGCTGTAATTCATGGAAAGTTTCCTTTGGAAAGACAATTTTTAATGTGGAAAAAAACCAGATCAATTTATTTTCCTTTTCCAACATCTTGAGCACATTTTAACAAAGCAACACTGGAAATATGTCTACTTCTACAATGAGTAGCATAAGATTTCAGTATGTTACTTAAAAATGATAGGTTGGGTCCTTACTTATATTTTGAGCATATTATGAATGAATGAATTGTTTATTTACGGTCATAGACCAAAAAACGAGCATATTATTATGTGAAAAGACATTCACTGGATTTTACATTCATAGGGATAATAGCTTTTTTTGCACTAATAAGAAAGATACCTCTCTATGGGAAGTTTCCACTTGTGTAACTTATGGGGTGTTCAGGGAGCAGGCAGTGCAATGCACTCATTTTTAAAGCAAATGTGTGTGTGTGTGTGTGTGTGTGTGTGTGTGTGTGTTGCGTTGTTACAGTCGTGACTGACCCTTCGTGATCCCATGTCAATGGAGTTTTCTGGGCAGGAATACTGGAGTGGTTTGCCAGTTCCTACTCATTTTTAAAACCAAGCAATGCACTCAGTTTTTAAAACCAAACACTTAAAGCGCCAAAGATGTGGACTGCTAATAAGCAAAATATTATACAGTGGTTCCTTGTATAAAGGAATTAATTCATTTTGAATGAAATTATGTTAAGCAAATTTTCCATTATACAAATATCCTATAGTAATGCATTGAAAACAGAGTAATCCCTAATCGCGACCATTTTTATGTTGTACGGATTCGTCCACTGTAATTCCATTAAAATGGCAACATAATTAACATTTATATTAATTTGAAATTCCCATGTCACTTAATTTTGCCTTACCCAGTAAAATCCTTATTTGAACAAAATAGAAAAGTCTTATCCATGACTTTACTTTCTACTCCTGCATCTTTTTTGGTCACAAGGTGGGGGGCGGGAGAAACAACTGCATGACTTTTTGAAACACCTATTTCTAATCCACCTGCCCCTAAAAATCCTGTTCATACTTCCTTTTTATCTCATCCTCATAATTGTATCTCCTTGCCCTCCTTGATTCTCTGAGCTTACTTTAGGACAGTGGTGTCCAAACTTTGGCCCTCCAGATGTTTTGGGCCACAACTCCCACAATCCTTTGTCATTGGCAATCTAGACTTGGAATTCTGGGAGTTGTGGCCCAAAACATCTGAAGTGCCAAAGTTTGGACACCCCTGCTTTAGGACTTTTCATCAGATTGGAGTTGGGTTGCAGTGAACAACAAAATCTCATGAACACCAAGCTAGTTGGAAGCTAATGCCAAATATGGCCGTCCCCATTTCTAGAAGCTGGTACATAAATAAATGTATCCTAAATGTAACAGATACTGTGGCTTCAGCACCTACCCAGAATAGGTTTTGAATATTTCAGTTTCTTTATTCTCTCCCACTGCAAATGTCCAGCAAAATTTCTGGAGGACTTGAATGGTTCATTTTTTTAAAATATGATATTTCAGTGCTCTAATGACGGCAATCCAGGTCTTCAATATTTACCTACACCTCTATGACTTAACCAGAATTTGAAGAAACAGACGTAGATTTAAAAACAAAAACTTCACGAGTGTTTGCGCCACTATGGCTGCTGCCATCTTTGAACAGATGACCACCCGGGTTCCATTAGGACCCAAGGAAAAATCAGACTGCCCTTTGCAGGGATGGCAGTGGTAGCTTCCATTTGCCCTAAGTGAAGCCATTACTGCTGTCTTTGAAAGGGCAGCCCAGTTTTCCCTAGACTCTATGGGAAATTGAGTGCTCATATTTCCAAAAGATGGCAGTGGCACCAGTGGACCAGGCACCAGTGGCAATGGTGATTATGAGAGGGAGGGAATGGAGGGAAATTTGAGGGGGAGGGGGCTTGTTGTTTGTTTGTTTGTTTAGACAGTCTAAAAAGTCCCTCCACAATCAAATAAACTGATTTGTCAATTCATTGGTTCATGGGTGGGGGATCTATTTTGGGATTTTTCCCCATCTCTAGCTACGACTGGCCTCAAACTATGGGATGGAGGCAAGGGCGCTGAGGTGTTTTCCCAGAGGAGTCAGCCAAGCCAATGCTGAAAAGGTACAACAACACCCCAGGGCTGAGGGCTTGCTCATTCTGACCAAGAGAGGAGCCTGGAGGGTCCTCTTCCTCAGGTTCTAGGTTTGTGCACTACCCCCACTGCAGGAAAGGGGGTTTAAACATATAGATGAATAAAGTTGTGGGCCAGTTTGAAATCTATTACTAGTGTCTCATGTCTTTATTTGCAGATGGGGGCTGAATTCCTGAATAGTGTTTTTTAAATCACTGCATTTTTCTTCTCCCAAACAAGGAGAACTGATCTTTCTCAACACCTTTAAGAGCCAATCTATCCTACAGCGCAAAGATATGGCTTTGAGTCTCTGCATAGAAAAAGGCACATATTGGAAGTTACTAAAATTAAAGTGACCCAAAACTCGGAAGAAAGAAGGACGGGAAGAGAATCATTTTCAATATCCTTATGAAAATGCATTTTAATCTCCTGTAGTTATGCCTCCAAACCGAGTCCAATCCATCGAAAGGATTTTTCCCTCTGTACCCGGGGGCAACAAGGTTAGAACCAATATTGAAAATTTATTTCTTGATATGAATATGCTCCAACAATTTTGTCAAATTATATTTCCCTTCACCTATCAAAATGTGATGTAAAGCTGCCCTGAACTTTTTCATACTTTGCCACTTGAGGCAAATTAAAGATTAAAGTTTAAAATTGTTCAAGGTAATAAGGATTTCCTAAAGACACTTCAACGTATGAACCTGGTGAGAAAGTGACACTGCCATTAGATTTAGCTCTTGCTGGCTCTTGCATACGCAAAGTTGAGTCCAGTCTCCTAACTGAATCAAGCAGATTATATTTTTGGAAAGTCTTCTTGATTTGATTGGCTGCGCTAATTACTCATCCCTGGATTTTTCATTTTAAGGACAACATATGACTCAATATTGCACTTTTGAAATGTACGAGCGCTTAACGATTAGATTTATCAACATTATATCCCCTGCTATCCTCCAAGAGTAACAGGATCATCTTTCTAAATAATTATAGCCTCCTAGAAGGAAAAAGGAGTGCTTTGACTCACCATGATGGGTTTAAATAAATACTGGAGAGCCCACAATTGTTTATGATTTATGCATGATACAATTTACCATTGGGCGAGCTTCTGTAAAATACTGTGTGATAAATTTGAAAAGTAATTACAGTATATCTAGTAGAAAACTCTCTGATAATGGAGCTGTGTAGAGCTTTCTATAATATATCTATTATTTACCAGACACCATGGATGTCTCTTAGGCTTTACAAAGGAAAATATAAGAGGGCATTATGAAGGTCTACCAATAACTCTCTCTCACACACAGGTCTTTCTCTTTCAGTATCTGGGTGCTGCACAATTTTAAATTATGGATGTATACTAAATGCAGGTAGAAATGAAAACAAATTAAAATGTTGAGAGAATTAAAATATTTTTGGTCAGAAGTGGGCTACGCACAAGGATACAGTCACAAAGGCCATGTGTTTCATCTCTTTTCAATCACATCAAAAGGTCCAATTGATTTTAGGAATCAGATAATGTGAAGTCAGCATGAACTGAAGTATCCCTAACAAGTACAAGAGCCAATTAATTATGCATTTTAGATTCGTTCAGAACCTAGAGAGCTTTCCTACACTTGACACTTAGCCAGGGATAGCCCCTTGACATGTTTTCAAAATTTCACTTTTAAAAAGCCATTAAAGATGCATTTGTTTTGACACTTCTGACTTCACTATTCATACAGCCCTACTTTTTGCATTCATATAGGACTAGGTCATGGCTGCCTATACTGAATACATGGCAATGGATAGGACTGCAAAATTTAATCAGTTCTATTAGGTCATATTACTGTAACAAATCCTACATGTGGCTGCCCTTGGAAAGTGTTTCAAGGCTACAGCTAGTACAGAATATAGTGGTCAGATTGCTGTCAGATCTACTCTGGAGAGCATAACATTGGCCTTAAAGCAATTGCACTGGCTTCAAGTTTGTTTTTGAACTCAATCCATCATGCTGGTCTACATCTGTAAAGCCTTAAAGAACTTCGGGCCTGGATATCTGAAAGGCTACTGCCTCCTGTCTATACCTGCCAGGAATTTCAGATTATTAAGAGAGACACTGTTAGGAATTCCACCATCTTGGTGGGTTGGTTGGGTACATGATGACTTTTTTTTTCAGTGGTAGCACCCAGATGGTGACAGTCTCTTTCTAGAGAAGTTATGCTGGTCCCATTTCTGTTAAATTTCCAACAGCCAGTTAAAACACACTGTTCAAATTATGGGTAGTATGGATATTGTTGGTTTTCTGCTTCTGTTTTTTTATTATTTTTTAAAAAAATAATGTTTTCATTCTGTTGTGTTGTTTTAAATTGTTTTAAATTCTTTTAATCTGCTCTCCATGTTCTGAATCTATTATAATCTCTTGCCCTATCACTTTGAGACCCCTTGTGAGCTGAAGGACAATCAAGAAATGTTTTACAATAATAAAATAAGATTAATCATGTTAATCAGGCAGCATGAAATTTAAGAAAATTACCTTTAATACAAGCTGTACTTTTAAAAGTGGTCAGCAACAAGCATCTTCTCAAAAATACCTCTTCTGTAATACCATGTATGTTTCTTTATTCATATCTAGTAGAGATGGGCACGACTTAGCGGTATTCCCGTTTCCGTTTCCGTTACTCGTATCCGTTACTCTACAGAAACGGTAACGGGAATTACTCCGCCAGAATTCGAGCTCGAACCGACGAATGAACAATTTGGTCTGATTTGTCGTGCTCGTTACTTGCATCGCGGCGATCGCGCAATGCCAAGCGGCACAGAAAAAAGTTTTTAAAAGTTAAAAAAAACCGATTCCCGGCCCTAAAAGTAGGCGAAAACTGTCTGGGGGCACCTACCAGGCCAGAAGGGTGTTTTATTTGGGGGGGGGGTTCCCCGCCCCCCTCTCCTTGGCTATTGCTACTGCTGCGCTGCTGGTACCAGGCTGGGAGGGCGCATCCATTTGCCATGCAGTGCGGGGGATCCAAAATGGCGACCACAATTTTTTTTGAAATCGTTGCCCCAAACCCCACCAAAGCACCACAGAAACATGCGAAAATTAGCTATTTTAAATGCTTGAATTTTTACAGTAGCAGCAGTGGGTTTTTCTTGCAAAAAAAAAGTCTCCGTTTATTTTATTTTATTTTATTTTATTTTATTTTATTTTATTTTATTTTTTTTTTACACCTGCACATTCGCAATGATGGGCTCGCCCATGGGAGTGGACCATGCAAATTTTCCACCAATCGCATGGCCACTTGGCCAGGTTGACCACAGAGACTTCTGGGACGTGCCAATCGGGCATAAACAGCCCACTAATTGTAGCCCAAACCCGAACCCTAAGCCTAAGCCTAACCCATACGCCAGTACACTGTCCTTCTAAGTGGGTCAGAGAGGCACCCAGAGGTGCACCCCAATACTCACCCTAACCTCACCCGTAACTAGCCTAACCCTAGCCCTTGCGCTAACCCGTCTTAACCCTAAGCCAGATCTACTTGCATTGCACTACATGCAAGTACGTGAGACACAGCGGGTGCAGAGTCTGCCAGTCCGTCACTTGTGGCTCTGGCTGACTCCTGCAGCTCCCTCCAGGAGCCTGCTACCCCCCCAAACCAGTACTAACGACAACGAAAAAACAAAAAAACGAACTGACTAATTTTTGTGAAATTTCACGAAAAATGGAAACGAGCCAAAACGGACTGCCTCCGACACACGACAACTCGAAAACGTCATTTTCCCTAGTCGTGCCCATCTCTAATATCTAGTTTTGTATATAGAGCAACACTAACACTAATAGTTAAAAATCAAGCGGGCGAACCAAGAGCATGACTAGAGAGAGAGACTTTCCAGGTTGATTCAAAGTTTTCTATGACAATTAAATCACTGTTGTTGTTCAAATATATGTATATATATATAATTATCTGGTCAGTTTTGAGGGCAAGAATCCATACCACACCTCAAATTGCTACAATTCCCACTAGGATCCCAAGTCAACAATCTTTCTCTGTCATTAATATCACATTCTTCCCTTCCACATTTTCTTGTTATTTGACATAGCAATGAATTGAGACAGCAACTGCAGTGCTCATCTAACATAGAGTTATATCAGATATAACAACTTTATTGGAAGTGAGCAAAAGGGAACTGGTTTGAAAGGATGTTCTCACTTTGCTGGCAAGTTAATCAAGATTTGTCACTGGAAGAGAATTGAGTGGGTTGGAGTTATTGTCCATGGCTGCAGACCATTTGAGAGTTCACCCTTGTACACCCTTTTAGGTACAAGGGTGAATCCAGCACAAGAAATGTCATGTTTCAAACATTTATTTCAGGTAACTCCAAGAAACTGTTAGCATTAACTTTAACTGCCCATTTCAATTCCTCACTCAACAGTACGGGGAAGGGGTTCTCTTATGTTCTCAAAAGAGGTTATCCCCCAACAGAGTCCCAAGATCTGTCACAGACAGTCTAAGTGTACATTGTCATGTCTCAGTTGGCCCAATGAAACTGACAGTACAGGCACAATTCTCCTTTCTGGGGTCCATGGTTGTGAGGGACCTGTTTCTGGCATGGGGTTTGATTGAGTGTTCTGGGGTGACACTCTCACTCTCCCAGACAGGTTATTCCATGTCCCTTGCTCTTGCCTTGCCTTTGCTAGTTTGGCTCCTCTCTTTCTCTTAACCTTTGTCACCACTCTCTCACCAATTTCTCAACCCAGTAGGAAGGTTTTTCTGGAACTTTCTCTCTGGTCTCCTTCTCTCTGGGAGCCATCAGCTTTTTCCATTTGTTCATTCATAGGTTCTCCAGCCAAATCCATTCTCAGCCTGGGCGAATGACATTCCTCTCTCTTAGTGTTTCTGCTACCACTGCCTCTAAAATTCTCTGACCAATAGAGGACATAAACCCCTCCTTTCCCAACTAATCTCCTGCTCCTCTGGTCCTTTGAAGTATCCCTTCTTTCTAACTGACCAGTCAGTTCCCTCTCATCTTTTCCTGCCTTCTCTAAAGGATGTCTTCTCTCTCCCCCCTCATCTATCTCTGGCATCCTTTCTTCCTCCTCTTCCTCTAGTGTCTGCAGATCAAGGGACTGAGGTTGTCCCATCTGTGGTGATTTGTGTAGACTCCCTCCTCTCAATTCTTTCAATAAAATGGATCTTTCATCCCTTCCTCTCTCTCAAGGGGTTTCTTTGTTTCTTTCTTCTCTGAGGGAGGGGTGACATTTGGGGGATTAATCTCTTGCCATTTTTTCTTCACATCAGGTAGATGGGATTCGTAAGAGAGATGCCTAAGAAACCTGTGGAATGAAGGCTGTCTTTCAGTGCATGTCAGGTGCTGCTCATTCCATCATGTAGAACAACACATACCATTTCTCTGTGCAGTAAATTTACTTATACTTTCTACTCTCATTCTTCCTGACCTTTTAAGATTGATTCGAAATCCTGTGGATATGAGTTGGATGGGAGAGAATTTTATCCTTTCTCCTAGAGATCTTATGTTTATGTTATTTGAAAAGAGAATATGTGCAAATATATAGAAAATACTTATAAAAGCACCCAGTCAATTATTTACTTCTAATATATAAGAACTACTGGATAGCTCAGTCATTTATGTATCTGGCAGTGGAGCCAGATGTTGGGCATAAGAACATAAGAACGGAAGAAGAGCAATGCTGGATCAGGCCAAAGGCCCATCTAGTTCAGCTTCCTGTATCTCACAGTAGCACCACCAAATATGTCTGGGAGCTCACGAGACTAGGTTTCTGCTTCCTCACTGTTCCTCCTTGACAAGGGAGTGAACTCAATGATCCACTGGGTCCCTTCCACTTCTACAGTTCTGACATCATCATAATTGATGTCACTAAGGATGCATCAAGATGCTTGCTTTCAATTTTATGGTTGTAGAATCTGATGTATACTTTGTAAGGCTTTGTAGGAATTTATTATTTGGATATGGAGTTTTTTGGTTTGTTTGTTCTCCAGTATGGCTGTTAATCTTTCTGGATATGATTTCCTCTGCCATATATTTTTGAATTAAGCATGAATTAGAAATAGATGTAGCATCCTTTGCATCACTTCTGTATCAGTCAAGATGAAAATGCAGGCAAAAAGCTCAGTCCTCATGCTAATAAGAATAACATATGAGTAGAGTTGTTTTTATATGTTCTTACTCCTGTTTATAGACATCTAGCTTAGACATAGGAATTTATTATAGAGTAGCTAAGGGCGCTTTTACATGACCCCTAAGATCCACTGGCCACTTAAATTGAGACCAGAGATCTTGAGGTTTTGTCGCACTTCCTGTGTTCCCACCCCTCCGCACTTCCTTACTCCTGTCTGCGTGAAGGGAGGGAGAAAAAAAAGGATAAAAGAATGCAGGTTCATCTCCGTCTGCCAGTGGAAGCCGCCCCAAGCCCCGTTGTCGTCGTGATTCCTGTCTCTAAAAGGGGCGGCAGGGACAAAAAAAACAAACATAAGGCGAGGAGAGCCCGGCACTCACTGCTTTACATCTGCATCAGAAATTTTTCACCCTTGGAGACCAGGTACTTTTAAAATGTGCTGGGACATGCTTAGGTGGGTGTGGTCGCACTTAATTTTCTTTAAAGTTTGGAGCTGGTGGGAAAACAATTTTAAGCTCCGCACCTGGGAGCCCTTTGCCTCGGATTTTAGGGGTTGTGTAAAAGCACCCTAAGTGGTTGTTCAATTCAATTGGTCTTTCTTTAAAAGTGGAAGTAAATGTAGTTACCAGTGAAGTAATAGAAAAAATGCAATTGAAACTTTACAATTTGTATTAAACCGTGTGACAATTGAAAAGGGAAAAAATGTTCTCATCCAGTTAAAAGTCTGTTCTGTGGAAATTCAATCTTGCTGCCAAAATCCTACCTGCTGGAACCTAAGTGTTCATGTAAGGTAGAAAGGGATTAAAGAGCAGCTGTAGTACACAGCATAAATCATCATTGGTGATTTCCATATGCACTGTTTAGATATCTGGTAACATACAGCCTCACCCCTGTAACCCCTTCAACCCAAAGTCAAACAGGTTTTAAGGTGTTCACTGTAGGAATGCAAATCCTGCTCAGGATCATCATTTTACACAAAATGAAGAAGCACAGATCATTTAATTTTTGGCTCAAGACAGCAACATTTGGCACGTTTGTAAGGCGGATGTTGGCACATTTTGCAAATTAATTATTGGAAAATGTGATACACGTCGTGTTGTTTCATGAAGTACTAGCACTAAATGATTTATTTGTATATTTTCAACCAACTGGACTGTCCTTTTGTGCTTCCTCTGTGGGTGTGCTCTGGGAATAAGTACTAGTTTTAAGCAAACTGCATTTTGAGCAAACTGATAAAGCAACATTAAAACCTCCTCGTTTTGCTGCCCTTGCATTGAAAGTGCAGAGAGAATGCCTTTCTCTTGGTAGACTTCTGGTGCTGGATCAAATTAAGCCCTACAGCCTCCCCCAACCCACCAAAACACAAAAAACAAACAAACCTCCCCCCAAACGGGTTCAAGGCAACAGACAACCATCTGGTAAAAAGCATGGAAAACAATCATCATCAGAAATATTTATATCACATGCCAATTGCGTGGTGGCAGATAGGAAACTGCTCCAGAGGGTTCCCAATATTGCCCTATCCCTTCTTTGGAAGAACTCTATAGCTCCCACTGCCTTAAGAAAGCACAAAACATTCTCAAAGACCCTTCACATCCCAAACATTCCTTTTTTTTTAATTATTACCATCTAGCACATGGTAAAGTACAGTAAAAAACAAGGGCAAACAGATGGGGAAATACCTTTTATCCTAGAACTGTTATCATATTGAATTCTCCTGTATAGTGCAATATTAATAAGTGATGGGCATGCAACGGAAAAACTATGTTTTGTTTTGTTATGTTTCATTCCTCCCCCCCATGTTTCATTTTGTATTGTAATGAACATTTTCAAAAAAAATATTGTTACTTATGAAACAAAACAAAATGAAATGAATCCTCCATGGCACCAGTGATGTATCTGGTGTAGTGGGGGGTTGAAAAGTCTCCTCCCCACTAACTCCCAGCTGATTTTGACAGCTCAATTCCAGCTGGGAGGCAGGGGTAGGAGGGAAGGAGCAGCCAGGCAGAAGTAAATTCCCTGTCTGACTGCTCCTTTCTCCCAGGCCACCCCCCCTTCTTCCATGGGGGTGTTTCAGACAGGGAGGGCTGTTTGCAGTGGGGGAGCATGGGAGAAGGAAGGGGGTAAATTCAAACAGCTTCAATTTACCGCTGCTTCCTTCCTTCTTCTTTGCTATCCCCACTTCCCAGCTGGGGCTTTTTGAAAGGTTGGAGTTTGGAGTGCAGGGGACGCATCCCCCATCCCCCAAACTATCAAAAGGTCCCATCTAGGAGGCAGGGGGAGGGGCGAAGGCTGAACAGAGCAGGTTTTTTCCCCTCCATGCTCTGTTTTGCCTTTGGCCCTCACCCTGCCTACCATCTGAGGCTTTTTGACAGGTCAGGGTTTGGAGAGAACGGTACCCCTCCCTCCCCAAAGCCCAACCTGTCAAAAAAAGCCCAGTTGGGAACCAGGTGGAGGGGCAAAAGGGAAAGGAGCAGTGAGAGGGAAAAACCTGCTCCTTTCTGCCTTTCCCCCCTCTCCCCACCTACCAGCTGGGCTTTTTGACAGGTCAGGGTATGTGGGGGAGGGGTGACCCTCTCCCCAAACCCTGACCTTGCAGAAAGCCCCAGCTGGGAGGCGGCGGGAGGGGATAAATGCAGAAAGGAGCAGGGGTTTTTCCCTCACTGCTCTTGTGCTGGGAATATGGAGGTAATTAGGGAGTTAATACCATAGAGTAAACTCCCTGATTGCCTCCAGGCTTCCAGAAGAATTAGCATAAATAATTTTGGCTGATGCAAGAGGTTTCAATAGCTATGAGGTAATGTCATTTATGATTGAACAGACACGTGTATAAAGATGCTTTGTAAATCACTATTCATTGGACCTTCTGTGAGTAAAGGCCTCCACTTTGTTTCTCTGTCATATATTTTGTCTCTGCACTGTATGCTATTATGCTGTTATGCTGTCGAATTTTGTATCAATGTACTAATGAGATTTTTCCCTCTATGTTTTGTTGAAGTTTGTAGAAGTTCTGTGATGCTGTGATATACTTTGTACATTTGTACTATAGTTGTTTGGTTTTAAGAAAACTCTGTCTCTGGCTATGGTTTTAAGAAAACTCTGTCTCTGGCTAACAATTTATTCAATAAGTATTACTTCTGCTGGCTGATCCAATAGCACATACTCTGACTCCCCCTGATATTAAATCCTTCTTGGATGTGGCTAGCATGTATAATGGTCTCTGTACAACTGAAATCCCTCCTAAATAAAGGGAATAGTAAGAAAAAGTGACATTTGGAAGACCTGCCATAGAAAGCATGGGGGTGGTGTGGAACCAAGTCTAGGTTTGTTTTTGTTTAATTTGGGGACTATGTTGATTATTTGTAACAGATGTGGAAGCAGTGTCTACTTCTATAAAGTGTTGTGCAGAGAATAAGGTATCTGTCCTGTGGGAAAGCTATGCCATTTGTTATCTATGTCCTTCTCTGATTGTCTATAGTCAGGCAATGGTGCAATGGAAACATCAAAACACTTTCATTCCAGGAATGTTCTGACTTGCAACATATTTTTATTTCATTTATTTTTGATGTGACTTTGGCATTTTGAAGGTCAGTAGATTTGGGGAGATTGTTTGTATCTGTTTGAAAGCCAGATTAGGCCTTCTGGCCTCCTTTTGCCTGTCAGTACCATAGAAAAATCCTAAATCCCAATTCATAAATTATACATTTCCTATTTCGGAACCCATTTCTTCTTGCAAGCAAGCATGGACACCATTCCCATCACTGCAATCATGTGATTCTTACAAAGTATAGCTTGTCCAAAGCCATCCTTAACCTGTTGTTGTTTTTTTGTACTCCATGGAAAGAAAGTGTCACATATGAATGGGAGAACCTCCATTATTCCATGGAACCTCAGCATTCCAATGGGAGAACCACCACTGAATGGCTCTCACATTCAAACTTGTTGTGCTTCACAAAATGGTGTTAGTGGGAACAAGACTGAACTCCTTACATGTCCTGCATCTGGGAGTTTGTGACAAAAAGATATATCTATTCCAAGAAATAAACAAGATCTACAATTTTACCACCATTGACTTTTACCAATTTTCTGAGACAGAGTATATTAAAGAGTTTTACTTACCTTGCTGAAGACAGATAGGGGTGGGCTTTTCTAGTCTTAAAAAAAGACCCCAAACACAAAAGAGGTTCTCTTTCATGTAATGTTGGTTCTTTTGGTGATTTGATCATCCTGTCTCATCTGAGATGACTTAGAGTTCTTTTAAACACAAATTATTTTAGGAATAAATAAAAAAATGTACTGCCATCTGCTCTTGGAAAAGATTGATTCTCTGTTGTCTTCCCTCTGCTTTTCTGAAGCATTTTTAATGAATTGTTTTGTGTACTTAGAGTGCCAGGTAACATGAACGGGGAAAATCTACTGAAAAATAAAAATAAAAAAGTCTTTCCCTTTTGCATAAAATAAAGAACCAATAGAAAAAAATTACAAAAATGAAAGAGACATCACCTGAAAGAATAAATATGAAAAAATTGTATAGTGCATATCTTCCAGGCAGGCTTCAACTGTGTTGGGTCCCATTGTGGACCTAGGGTGCTGGCATTCATTTACCCATTCATTTGCTAGCTTCAGGCATGAAGAGAAGTGATGTACAAGTGTTGGCCAGGGATAGAGATTTATGCTATCTGACAAGCAGACGTGTAAGATGGAAACCGAAGATATAAAGAGTAGATTAAATTTCTCAAGCAGGTCTTCTCAATTCATTCATACCTGGTAACATGGCAATGCCAGTATCAATAGTGAGATGATGAGACTCTCTTCAAAAGATCACTCTTACTTTCAGTCAACCAAATCTATCTAATCAGAAAAGATGCTTCCTGTTTATAGCAGCAATGCAAGAAACAACAAGGACAGATAAATATTCTCTCTGTTTCCTGTGCGCTGCACTTCTCTGATATGATTAATTGTCCAAAACAGCAGCAGATATGAATAAATCATTGGTCTGGAATAATGTGCTCTAAATGTCCACAAAGCAGCAATGCAAAAGTGCTTTGTTGTATATCTATATATGCAATGAACATACAAACACACACCGAGTTTACATAACTATGCCTGGAGGAATTGCAAATGGCTCTGTAGTTCCATGACCTTAATTGTTATAAAGAGGGACATATTTTCT
The DNA here is from genome assembly GCA_037367245.1 of Phrynocephalus guinanensis. Taxonomy (NCBI): domain Eukaryota; kingdom Metazoa; phylum Chordata; class Lepidosauria; order Squamata; family Agamidae; genus Phrynocephalus; species Phrynocephalus guinanensis. Next base: position 49,629,191 of record CM074738.1, read on the forward strand.
CCATTGCTCCGGAAAAAAATAGTGTGCATCTACACATTCCAAGCACACTAGGCCATTAGGGAAGAGTTCATTTTGTAATCCCCCTTCAATCATTCCCCAGCTGGATAAGCTAATCATGCTAGGAGGAGAAAGGCTGGCAACATCATTTTACACATGTGGGAAATGACAAATTGGAAGACATGTTTTTGCTGGCCTGTATTCTCTACAAGAATCCTGATTTTCCAGGGTTCTGGCTCATAGGTAGAGCTTAAACCAAAGCATGAATGTTTCTCCTGGAGACATATTTTCCACATACAGAAAGCAACCGTGAAAAAAGGGTAAGTCATCCCCCTCTTGACAGAATGTCTGGACTCAGTGAGAACTCCCTGTGACACCCGTTCTTCCCAGGCCTGGCATTTGAGAGGACTAACACGAAGAGAGGCCCTGAAATGCATGATTTAAAACAGGGTCCTTCTCGGCAGTTACCCCATGCCTTTGGAGTAGACTTCCAGTTGAGATCCGTCTGGCCACCTCTCTGGGATCCTTTAAAAAAATCACTGAAAACATGCATGTTTTGGCAGGTATTCCCTCAGACAAGGACAGAACTCCAGTGCCTATCCCTTGGTATCATATTTAACTAAACCAGGTGTGTCCAAACTTTTTGCAAGGAGGGCCAGATTTGGCGAGGTGAAAATGTGTGGGGGCCAACCATTCAGCTGCATTTGGCCCCTAGGCCGGACTTTGGGCAAGCCTCTATGACAGGCAAGGAGGTGGGGAGGATGTTGCAGCAATGGAGCCAGGGGTGGGTAGGCTGGACTGGTGGCTGGGGGGGATGGACGGAGGCAGGGAGGGCAGGCAAACCATAAAACTGCAAGCTGATGGCTCCATCCAGCATGGGGAGGGGCCAGCTGGTGGGGATGCATGACAGGCTGGACTGGTGGCCACATTTGGCCCCTGGCTCGTACTTTGGACATGCCTGAACTAAGCTGTTTGATGACTTACATCAGGAATCACTGCTTCCTCACCTTCTCTGCTCCCCCCCTCCCACACACAGATGCATAACAGCTCAAATGCAAAATTAGCCATCCATGGCTCTGCATAGAAAGCCTACCCAACTGTTAGTTCTAAATCGATTAGACTGTTTGAGTCAATGGGATGTTGAAAAGTTCACACTTACAAAGTCACATTGATTCAAAGTCTAGTTGGGACTAAATAATTGGCTCTAACCCCAGAAATTATAGCAATAGCAATTGGCGATGGAAGCATTGATTAGAGGGAAATTGCTACGGGTGCATAAGACCATCTTAGAAACAACATATGTATCTCTACAAATATTAAGATGGACTTTCGGGTTTTGTGGATCTCTGCAATTTTTTATTTACTTGTTTATTTTAATAAACCTGTCACTGCTTCAATATACTGTAGGTACATAAACACAGTTACGCTCTCCTTGCCCAATTTACCTCCAAGATTCCACCTGAAAAAAATAGGTTTATGGTAATTTTTATTCAATTTTCCCCCTTTACCTTTATAAACAGCCTTTCCTCCCATTCAAGTTTGCAATCCCAGATGCTGGCTCTCCTTTTTATCATTACAACAAGCTTACAAAGAACATTAGATAGAGGTAAGAGGTAAGAACTGCCCAGATGTAGGTCACCCAATGAATGTGATGGCTGAATGGGGATTTGAACTCAAGTCTTCAAAGGTGATGATCTAACCACTCTGCTCCATTAGTCATCTATTACAGTTGAGTCATATTGCAAACTATTTACCAGACAGTAAGGGTGGCTGGCAGGACCAATGTGATGGGCTTTATAAGAATGAGAGAAGAGAAAAGGGAATTAGAGCCAGTGTACTATTTTAAAAGGTATAGGTTCAAATCTGCAGTATAAAATGAAATTCACTTGATGATTTTGAAAAAGTAATCCTGTCTCTTCTGATATAACTTAGAGTTCTTTAGTACTAAGTGACTACTGAGACAAGATGAGTGGGGTTGTGCTGGAGGAACCTGCAGTTTTTGGTGTAGGGTTGGAGAGCCTTTGGCACTCCAGATGTTTTGAACCACAGCTCTCACAGTCCTTTTATATTGGCAATGTAGACTCAGAATTCTTGGAGTTGCATTCCAAAATATTTGGGGGGCCAAAGTTCCCCACTCTTGTTCTAGAGGAAGATTAAAAATCACATAGCAAAATTTTTTATATCCCTAGAACAGCTCTAATCTAGAACAGTTCATATCTACATTTAGAACAAGGGCCATGCAAATCCTTCCAGCTTGCTTACTACTTCACTTATTATTTTTCCCTTCCATATGCAAACTTTTAAAGTGTTTCTCAAAGGAAATTATCTACATTGTCTGAAAGGGAGTACTTTTAAGCTGTGTGACCATGTCAGGAGAAGTATGCTTGGGCATACAAGAGGTGAAAAACCATGGGAGCACAACAATGGTGGCAGATAGAACCTGAAGAAGTTGCCATGTTGTCCAGAAGATGAAACAAGAACTTGGGGCTGCCAATGAGAAGTTGGGATAAGATGGACTTGTGTGGAAATAAAAGGGAATTGTGCTGTGCAAGAATGAGATGGCAGTGCTAACAAGCTGTTCCAGAGGAAACCACGAGAACATTCAAAAGTTGTAAACAACCAAGGTAGAGAGTGTGCATGTCCAGAATGGGCTCTGCTAGTAACCGGTCATGTTTGAACAGGAGCCCACCCTAGTACTGCCCAGGCATTAGGATAGACTATAATAACAAGGTACAGATAATGAAATAGTCTACCTGGGTCCCATAAGCTGAAGTGACCAAATATCCATGCTCTAGCAAAGGACTGGCCATCCTTTGAGCAGAGCGTCACCTGATGAGTGTGCATGTCTTGAGCAAATGCACTAATGAATGAACTCCTATTTGGCTCTTTAGAACTGTATGGGATTTTAACTTGGCAGTGTCGGCACTAGTCTCCTTCACATTTCTGTTTGTGATTGTCTATCCTTGACTGGCATCCAAAGAACCTTTTGGTTGGTACTAACTGTCCTGTGTGGAAGTATGCTAATAACTCTTTCTTGTGATCTGTATTACCTGTGGAACTTGGAAGGAGGGGAGTTGAGCAGCCTATTGCAAATGTTTTGTATACAGCCAAATCTTATTTAGGTGGTTACTTCACATCCTTCCTCAAGCCAAGGTGAACTTGCCTCTGTGTTGAAATTGGTTTTCAACATGGATCGAGAAGTGGATTGAAAAGATTCCCGAGCTCGAGGACAGAAATCTCTCACCACGATTGGAGTGCAGTTCAGGGGGCGTGGTCGGGGTGAACTCGGATTGACCCCACAAGGACGTGAGGATCTGTTCCTTTGAACTTGGATTGACCCCACAAGGACGTGTGGTTACGTTTCTTCGAACTCGGATTGACCCCATAAGGACGTAACGTTACGTTCCTTTGAACTGGTCTCCAGCATGGCCGCGAACTGCAGCAAGAGGGACGTGAAGTATCAGCCTTAGTGTACAGTATTGTTCTAAAAATAGACCTCAAATAATAATAAAGAAGCATTTGTGGAGCACGTAATAGTGCTGAGATACAACTCCCAGAAAAATCCCTATAAACTGTGCTGGCTAGTGCCAAATTTGGGGGCCACTTTTACAGAGCCAGTCCATATGGGGAAGTGTGTTTGTGCCATCTTCTCTAGGGAGAAGCACTGATCCTCAAATGTAGCACAAGTAACAATTTTTAAAAGTTGAAAACCTGTTAATATTAATCATATTCTGCAGCATTATTTTTAGAACATGGGGAAATTGGCACTTGCACTCCTATTTTATGGGGAAAAAAAACACAAATAGAACATTAACATGTCCATTTATTTGGACACATTATTTCTGCAGCATTAAATAAGCAATATCACTAAGTGCATGGAACAAAGTGTACGAAATTTCAAAAGCAATTGGTGCCTGATGCATTTAAACTTAAGATACATCCTCAGTAAGGGGTGCCACTGATTCTCTACTTTTGTTAGAAAAAGAATCCCATCTAGCCTCCCTTCCATACAATTTCAAGATGATATAATTGGAAAGTGATGCAGAAGATGGGACTGATTCTGTTTTAGAGAAGGATCCAAATGGCCACCTAGAAGAAAGAATGCTAACTTGAAACACATGAGATAATAAACTGCCTTCTGTGCACATTCCGAATTGTCCTTGTTTTTATTTCAGCTGCTGTATTATTGCTTACTCTTCAGCCACATTGAGAAAAGAAATATCAACTTTGGATGAGTTCTGCATTTCAATGAGCTCCTGCCATTCTCAAAATGCCTATCACTGACTGTGTACAATGAAATTCTAAAACATGCTCCAATGAATATACAGTATTTCAGTCTCTCCTGCCTGGAAAACAGACACCGGGGCTTGTGAATCTATATCACCAAAGGTATCAATTAAGGTGGATGTTTGCTACTGGAAGTAAATAGTAGAGATGGGCACGACTTAGCGGTATTCCCGTTTCCGTTTCCGTTACTCGTATCCGTTACTCTACGGAAACGGAAACGGGAATTACTCCACCAGAATTCGAGCTCGAACCGACAAACGAACAATTTGGTCTGATTTGTCGTGCTCATTACTTGCATCGCGCAATGCCAAGCGGCACAGAAAAAAAGTTTTTAAAAGTTAAAAAAAAACCCGATTCCCGGCCCTAAAAGTAGGCGAAAACTGTCTGAGGGCACCTACCAGGCCAGAAGGGTGTTTTATTTGGGGGGGGGGGGTTCCCCGCCCCCCTCTCCTTGGCTATTGCTACTGCTGCGCTGCTGGTACCAGGCTGGGAGGGCGCATCCATTTGCCATGCAGTGCGGGGGATCCAAAATGGTAACCGCAATATTTTTTTTGAAATCGTTGCCCAAAACCCCACCAAAGCACCACAGAAACATGTGAAAATTAGCTATTTTAAATGCTTGAATTTTTACAGTAGCAGCAGTGGGTTTTTCTTGCAAAAAAAGTCTCCGTTGATTTTATTTTGTTTTATTTTATTTTATTTTATTTTATTTTTTTACACCTGCGCATTCGCAATGATGGGCTCGCCCATGGGAGTGGACCATGCAAAGTTTTGGAGCCATTCCACCAATCGCATGGCCAGGTTTTGCTGACTGTACCAGGCTGGGAGGGCGCATCCATTTGCCATGCAGTGCAGGGGATCCCAAATGGCGACTGCAATATTTTTTTTTGAAATCGTTGCCCAAAAGCCCACCAAAGCACCACAGAAACATGTGAAAATTAGCTATTTTAAATGCTTGAATTTTTACAGTAGCAGCAGTGGGTTTTTCTTGCAAAAAAAGTCTCCGTTGATTTTATTTTATTTTATTTTATTTTATTTTATTTTTTTACACCTGCGCATTCGCAATGATGGGCTCGCCCATGGGAGTGGACCATGCAAAGTTTTGGAGCCATTCCACCAATCGCATGGCCAGGTTTTGCTGACTGTACCAGGCTGGGAGGGCGCATCCATTTGCCATGCGGTGGGGGGGGGATCCAAAATGGCGACCGCAATATTTTTTTTGAAATCGTTGCCCAAAACCCCACCAAAGCACCACAGAAACATGCGAAAATTGGCTATTTTAAATGCTTGAATTTTTACAGTAGCAGCAGTGGGTTTTTCTTGCAAAAAAAAGTCTCCGTTGATTTTATTTTATTTTATTTTTTTACACCTGCACATTTGCAATGATGGGCTCGCCCATGGGAGTAGACCATGCAAATTTTCCACCAATCGCATGGCCACTTGGCCAGGTTGACCACAGAGACTTCTGGGATGTGCCAATTGGGCATAAACAGCCCACTAATCGTAGCCCAAACCCGAACCCTAAGCCTAACCGATACGCCAGTACACTGTCCTTCTAAGTGGGTCAGAGAGGCACCCAGAGGTGCACCCCAATACTCACCCTAACCTCACCTGTAACTAGCCTAACCCTAGCCCTTGCGCTAACCCGTCTTAACCCTAAGCCAGATCTACTTGCATTGCACTACATGCAAGTACGTGAGACACAGCGGGTACAAAGAGTCTGCCAGTCCGTCACTTGTGGCTCTGGCTGACTCCTGCAGCTCCCTCCAGGAGCCCGCTACCCCCTCCCCAAACCAGTACTAACGACAACAAAAAAACGAAAAAACGAACCGACTAATTTTTGCAAATTTTCGCGAAAAACGGAAACGAGCCGAAACGGAACCGGCCCGACTAACGATAACTCAAAAAATTTTTTTTTCAAGTCGTGCCCATCTCTAGTAAATAGTTTAAGTCAGTAGGAAGTATCCTGTTCAGTTTACCCCATAGATAACTGCAGATTCATAAGTAGCAGGTAAAGCTATCCTTTCTGAAGTTGCTTTTCAGTAGTTCTTTCAATTTATGCATTCTTGTGCAGGCTTAGTGGTTACTTTGGAACTTTCCACCAGGAGGTATAAAAGAGTAGACTGTTTTATTATTTAGTGAATAAGAAACATATACTCTGTATGTGTTAGTGGTTCTCCTGCTTTTGAAAGCAATAAAGTTGTTATTTTACTGTGATTCACAATGTATTGCTTTGTGATCCCATCCAGTGAAGTAGGGCCATCCTTGGCAAAATCTATGCCACATTATTATTATTATTATTATTATTATTATTATTATTATTATTATTATTATTATTATTATTATTATTATTATTATTATTATTATTATTATTATTAATCAGCCAAAACAGCCTTCCACACCATCTGGCAAATCAAATCATAGAAGGGTAGTCAAAGGGAGCCCTGCCCCAAAGCTTTCTCCCTTAGTGCACAGCTCTACAATAATTCAGAGATTGAGCTATTCTAGCCCTTAAACATGATTACTATCCTGCAAGGGACAGACTTTGGATAGAATGCCTGATCCCATCTCTTCCTGGTCAGCCGTGTCACTGTTATTTCAGACATGCCTCTGCTAAGCTGCTGGCTCTAACCAACTGCTCAAACACTCAGTGTAATTTCATAAGAAAGAATGGATTACTTGCCTGCCTGTTGAGTCTGCAGTCTAGTGCTCACAGGGGATGAGCAATAGAGATAGGCATGAACCGAAAAAATTGCATTTCGGTTTTTCATTTTTTGTTGAGGGGTCTGTTTCGGTACATTTTTGTTTTTTGTGATATTTTTTAAAAAAATCATTTTCATTATTTGTTTTTCATTTTTCATTTTACCCGTTTTGCACGATTTTTAAAGCATTTCTGTGCATGGGCGTCCCCCAATGCCCCAGACCAGAGGGAAAACACTAAAAAAATGATGCTGGCAGAGGCACAGTATAGACTAGGTATGCAGGGAGGCTGCAAAGGCAGCAGCGGGCATTGCCCAGGGTGCAAGGCAGCCGCAGAGTGACTGTACTGTGGGGCAGGGGAGGGTACTCACAGAGAGGTGTGCACGCACGCACACTGGGAGGCTGCAAGAGAAATCTCTTCTTTCTCTCCTCTAAGAGCCAGGCTGCAGCCAGCAGGAACACAGAGACACACACCTGCCTAGCTGGCCTAAAGTGAAAATAACGAGTCACAGAGACAGCAATCCCACCCTAACTCCCACCGGAGACTGCAAGGAGGACGGGGGCTGCCTGAGCTTTTTATGCCCTCTGTGGCTGCCAGACCTGCCCAGTCTGCAACCTGGGCATGCTATTGGTTGAATTTGTCCAAGAATTTACATGATCCCATCACATGGCTTGCATCCATTTTGTGGCTGGAGTGGCGACATCCATTTTGTCATCCTTAAAGGGAAAAGAAAAATACATTGCGATGGGAGAAGACAAAACAAATGTTTTAAGTACCCCAACACCCCCCGGTAGGTATTATCAGACAATATAAATAATTATTGCTGCGTTTTTATGGATGTCCAGCGCGTTTTTTAACATTTAAAACAGCTCATTTCATTGCACGTCACCATTAACGAAAAATGAAACATAACAAACCTAATTTTTGTGGTTCTGTTTGGTTCGTTCCAATTTCAACACAATGTTCATTATTCGTTTCGTTACATAATGAAATGAATAACGAATAACAGAAATGAAAAAAAGTTCATTTCATGCCCATCTCTAATGAGCAACTTCAAGATCCCTGTGTGTTTGCCATATATGCTTCTTTATCTTTAAACCAGAATTAGATCAGACAGCCAACAAATGAAGGATTGCTTCAAAAAGAAGACAGGTCAAGTACGGAACAAGAATATCTGGCCACCCTACCTTCAAGATTGAGAGATTGAGGAAATGATTCAACCAGACTCACACTTCTAACCTTTATGATCAAAATTCCAAGTTGAATGGCAGCCTAGGCATGTAAGCTTCAGATACATGATGTTATTTTCTCCCAGACTTACATTTTGGGAATTGTGATAAATTCTCATTTTGATATTATAGTGAAACTGAATTAAATTCTCACCCTACACTCAGTAAGTTCCTTTCCTTCATCACTCAGTAGGTGAGCATCAGGGGCTGGGGCAGAGCAGCGCCCCTTCTTACCCATCCTCTTGTGGAATCTTATTCCTGAATTTATTATAGGGCCTTTTCACACGACCCCTCAGATCCGCTGGTCCCTTAAATTCGGACCAGCGATCTTGAGGGTTCCTTGCTGTTCCTCCGTCCCCACCCCCTCCACACTTCCTTGTTCTGTCTGCGGGAGGGGAGGGAGGGGGAAAAAGCCTTAGACACGGACAAAAGAAGAAACCCTTACCTCCCGTGCGTGGAAGCTTGCTCCGAGCCCCGGTTTTACTTCCTGGTTGCTCTTAAAGGGGCGGAGGCGAAAGAAAAACAACAAAAAGAAGCAAGGAGAGCTCAGGCACTCTCCGCATCAAATATTTTTCACCTCCCAAAAGCAAGTACAAGAAAGTGCAGCTGGGTCACGCTTAGGTGGGCAGGGTTGCACTTAATTGTCTGCAAACTCCGGACCTGGTGGGAAAACATTTTTAAGGTCCGGAGCTTGCAGCCCTTTGCCGCGGAGCTTAGGGGTCGTGTATAAAGGCCGATAGTTAAGGGATAATTTGCCCATGGAATCTTAAGTCGCTTCTCTGACAGCCAATAGGGGTTTATATCAGAAAGACCTCAAAGTAAGAAGCACTGATCTGTGCCAGGAAACAAGGCTTTACCATGACTGGGAAGCCCATAGAGAACTGGACCAACTGTAATTCCCTTTACTATGAGAAAAACATAAGAGCGGATAAAATATACTAGATCATGCTTGACTGTATTTATAGAAATTTATTTCCTCACATCTATTACCTAGTGCCAATACCTGTGGGGTTTACTGAAGGTGGACAGAAGCAGCGTTAACAACACTCTGGCCTGCTTTGCTTCTTGCTTCAGTCTCAGATGAATCATCTTCTTTAGAACAGATAGAGCATGTGTGTTCCTTGCAACTAGACATGGATGAGACTGAAGGCTTCACCATTATAAAAGCATATGCTGAGCACACACAATCAAAGGGGGCAAACAAGCCTCTGTTTAAAAAAAACCTCAAGGGTTTGACCCAGATGGTTATTGATGTGTCCTCCCTATTTCATACAAATGATTAGAGATGGGCACAAAATGCCAAAATGTTATTTCATTTCATTATTCATTGTCCCGGCACCATTTCGTTTCATTTAATATGAAATTAATTTATTTTTAAAAAAAATCGTTTCATATTTCATTTGTTTTGTTTTTGTTTTATTTTTTTCTGGCCAGGCACAGCCGAGGGACACGTTTATTTTTTTTCGGGGGGGGGGAGGAATTATTTTAAATAGTCCCAGTTGCGGGGCTTTTTTTCTTTCTTTCTTTTCTTTTTTTACAGCTGAGAAGCACTAGTGCCTCTGTTTTTGTTGTTGTTTTATTGCCCCGGCTGGGGAAACTGGCTGGCCTGTACGGGAGGGCCAGAAAGGAAGAGAGCAGGCGAGGGAAAGGGGAAGGGGAAGGGAAGGGAACTGGACCACCGAGCCAACAAAACAGGGAGCAGAGGGGAAGCCGGCCTGCTGCCGTGCTCTCCTTACCTGGGGTGCACCTCCTCCTCCTTGCCCTTGCCACTGGAGAGACAGAGATCCCCCCCTCTCTCACACACACACACATACCTCCGGCCAGGGTGGGGCACAGCTGAGAGTGAGTGTGGGTGGTGACCGGCAGCACTTTCCCAGAGCCTGGCTCTCTCGCTCTCACTCTTCCCTCACCACGGCAGTGGCAGCAGTGGTGGTGGCGGGAGCAGCAGCAGCAACAGCAGCAGGAGTAGCAGCTGCCGCCGCGGGGGAGCAAATGGACTCCAGATGCCAGCGAGGGAGCCCGCATTGTGGGAAAGGCAAGAGAGGTGGGAATGCGCTGTGCCGCTCACAGAGCAAGTGAGAGTGAGAGGGGTGGCATGGACGGAGCCAGGGGAGGCCAAGAGGCATTGGGGTAGTAAGCGAGGGAAACTGGGAGAAGTTTCCAGCCGCCCAAAACGGGTGCCCCACTCGCTTCCTCCTCCGCCTCCGTGCCTTCCCACGCCAATCAGATGTTGATGACAGACCGAGGAACCCCCCTGCAGAGGAAGTTGGGAGGGCCCAGAGCCTCCACCTCCCCACCGCCCACCCACCTGGGTTTTTAATGAATATTTTTGTTTTTTAATTCTTATTTTAAATAGTTCCCAATGCAGCGTTTTCCCCCTCTTTTTTATTTTTACAGCTAAGAAGTGCTGGCTTGGGGTTAGCGCTTCCTAGCTGACAGGGGCTAGTGCCTCTGTTTTTTTTTATCCCCCCCCCCCCCCGGCCTGGCCCAGGAGGACAAGGTACACCAGAATGAAAAACGAAGCGAACGAAATGGAAATTTCCATTTTCTTTCATTTAGTTTTTCTTTGATGGGTCCCTTCATTATTCGTTTCGTTCCCTAACGAAATGAATAACAAATCACAAAATGATTTAAAAAATTCATTTTGTGCCCATCTCTACAAATGATTTTCATGGAGAGTATCATGTTCCCCTCCTCCATCATGTGTGCTCTCTGCATGGGTTTATATCAAATGAATCAGGGATATGGACAGGTTCCTGACGTAGTCTATATCTGAGTAAAGGGCACAATTGGAGTGAACTCACCTTGTGCCCTTTTGGTAGTACTGTACTCCAAACCCTGTCTGGGTCAGTGAAAGCATTTGTATATTTTTGGGTCTCCATGAAAATAAATTGTCATGAAAGGGAAAACAAAGGAGTGTGACCTTCCTTGGGGTGGGAGGGGGGCGCATGGCGCCATCCATTCTAAGGATGCAGTGCATGGGAAGATTTCTTTTGCCTTTTTGAAGTTGAACAAGAAAGAGTATTTACACTGCCGGAAGGGGTTTTTGATGGTACAGAATAACAAAACAATAATTAAAAGTAACAAAATACCTTGGGCCTAGGAAGAAAGAACACATGGTGGGAAGGCTCTAGCAAGCCCTATGGGACAAGAGAATGTAGTACTTCACCCAGGAATATTTGTAGGCCCAATAATATTTAATTCTTCCCCTGTCACCCAAACACATACACACTTCTGCCATGGTCAGTGGTGGCTATTTATAACCAACATTTTTAATAGGAATTGTGTGTCCTCCCCCCCGCTATTTCTGAGTAAGGCCTTCCTTTGTTATAGTACTATAATCAAAAACAGTAATAGGAGATTTCCTCCCCCCTGAAACAACGTGTAACTGTAATTTCAAAATTGTAACAATACTTTTTGTGACTCATGAAATAATGTGTTTAGAATAAGGGATTTTCCATCATTGTTGAAATGGGTGTGTGTGTGTGTGTGTGTGTGTGTGTGTGTGTGTGTGTGTGTGTGTGTGTGTGTGTGTGTGTGTGTGTGTGTGAAGTGTGGACTCCACCCCTCCCCATCCCAGGGTCCTACCTGGGAGTCCTGAAAGCCCCCAAAATCTCTGGATGGAGTTTTTATGAATTTATTGACTGATAATAGCCAAGAAATGTCCATACTTTTAAAGGCTACTGTATTTCTAACTTATAAAAGTGGTGTACAGGAGTTGGTACTATTTCACAACAGCCTTAACCTACAGAAATAAGTAGGAGATGACCTCAAGTTTCAGAAAGACCATGCTCTGCAATTAACTCCATTTTAATTTGAGGCAATTCTGTTTCAGTATTATGGTGTTATTTAACAGAATTGTTAGCTTAAATTTGTTTATTTTAAATAACAAGATGACTCAAAATTGGGAATGAGCCAGAGTAATTTCAATAAAACTATCATCCCATTTAACTGCTCATGTTTATTCAAACTGATAGGCTCTAATTGTTACAATGCTGTAAAATTTAATCATTTAAAGAAGGTTTATTTATATCAAGGGAAATGCAAACTTGGATCACATCAAAGTACAGCAGGGTTTCCACATGTACATCAGTAAAACAACAAGAGTAATCTGGCAGAATAACTCCAGCTGGATACTCCTAAACACACACACACACACACACACACACACACACACACACTGATAGCACATTGGCATTCAGAATTTGAGCATTGATGAGATTTCGTATGAAAAATTACTTGCAGTGGCTCCGAGCTGAATTAGCTGCACTCAGTATCTCCCACACTACACATTATATATAAAAAAGCAATCATATTCCTAGTCAGCTCTGCTCAGCACAAGGACAAGTGGAACTTGCATTTCCTTCACATTTATTCCTTATGCAATAAACATATCTGTATAACTGGAGAGTTAGTAAATCTAGTAAGCATTTGCAGCCACAGCAGTTGTCACACTACCAGCTCTGAGAAGCTAGCTTTGTTCAATGCAACTCAGAATTCCAGTATATTATTCTTCTGCCCTCATTCAAAGCAGAGCTAATAAACAAATTTGCTTCCATTAGCCAACATTCCATATCCCATCCCACTTTTGAATATCTCTATGTAGATTCAGAACTATTTTAGAACTTGGTTTTGCATTAAGTTGAATCATTTCAATGCTAGTGTAAGCCTAGATAAGAGAAACTATTTGAAAACACCCCCAACTCTTAAAATAGCCACCAAAACACAAGTTTAAGTGGTTAATTACCTGGTGAGGAAGGACATGCAAATATCAGCTAATATAATGAGTGCGTCCCAAGTAGAGATGGGCACGATTTAGCGGTATTCCCGTTTCCGTTTCCGTTACTCGGTTCCGTTACTCTACGGAAACGGTAACGGGAATTACTCCGCCAGACTTTGAGCTCGAACCGACGAACGAACAATTTTGGTCTGATTTGTCGTGCTCGTTCCTTGCATCGCGCGATCGCGCGATGCCACGCGGCACAGAAAAAAAGTTTTTAAAAGTTAAAAAAAAGGTTCCCGGCCAAAAAGCAGGCAGAAAAATGCCTGCCGTGCCTCAGGGCACCTACCAGAGGGGTTGTTTCTGGAGGTCCCCGGCCTCCTCCCCCCATCCCCCGTCATGGGCTGCTCTGGTGGGACTCGCCGCAGGCTCGCAGCCAGCAAAAAGCTCAGTCTCGCCGCCGGCCGCCGCAATTAAAGCGCAAGCAAGCAGCACGGACGGCACAGGAAAAAACTTTTAAACTCTCCCCCCACCCATTCCCGGGCCAAAAAAGCAGGCGGAAAAATGCCTGCTTGACTAAGGGCGCAGGGCACCTACCGGAGGGGTGGTTTCTGGAGTGGGGGTCCCGCCTCCCCCCCGTCCTGGGCAACCGGACTCGCCATGCCATGCGGTGCGGGCGGGGGATCCAAAATGGGGCGGCAAACGCAATATTGTTTTTGAAATCGTGGTCCAAAACCACACAAGCACAACAGAAACACGCGAAAATTTATAAACTGCCAGATTTTCACAGTAGCAGTGGGTTTTTTCTTGCAACAAAATGTCTCTCCTCTCCTCCTCTGTCCTCCATTGATTTTATTTTATTTTATTTTATTTACACCTGCGCAATGATGGGCTGGCCGAGTGGCCAGCCATGTGGGAGTGGACAACCATGCAAATTTTTGGAGCCATCCCACCAATCGCATGGCCACTTGGCCATGGAGACTTCTGGGATGTGCCAAAAAGCCCCCTAAAACCTGCCCTAGCCCCCTAACCCTAACCCTAATCCTTGACTCCTTACCCATACGTCACAGACTGTCTTCTTAGTGAGTCAGAGAGGCACCCAGAGGTGCAACCCACTAGCCCACCGTAACCTTACCCGTCACTAGCCTAACCCTAGCCCTTGCACTAACCCACCTTAACCCTAAGCCAGATCTACTTGCATTGCACTACACGCATGTACGATTCCCTTCTTTGTGAGACATGGCGGTGCGAGAGCCTTAGGCATCACCCTATGCCTCTGGCAGGTTCACTGTTCTCACTGTCTGCAACTGGTATGCATATCCATATGGCTATTGCATACCATTTTGCAGCAGCAGGTGAGGAGGGGAGACCCCCATGTTGAGGGGTCTCTTGGAGCCTGCTTCCCCTTCCTAGTGGGTGAGGATAGGAGGCACCCACTGGTGCCTCCAGGAGCCCGCTTTCCCTTTATAGCGGGCCAGAGGAGGCACCCACCCCACAGAGGTGCCTCCAGGAGCCCGCTACCCCCCCCCAAAAAACCAGTACTAACGAAAACGAAAAAAAGAAAAACAAACCGACTAATTTTTGTGAATTTTCGCGAAAAACAGAAACGACCCGAAACGGAACCGGCCCGACTAACGACAACTCAAAAAAATTTTTTTTCAAGTCGTGCCCATCTCTAGTCCCAAGTTTTCCACCTTACATTCAAAGATATTTTGTTATAGGATCATCTTTGTCTCTCTCAGTTGTTTATAAAGAAATCAGCAGCACATTTACAGTATGTAAAACAGATTGTTGCCACACCAAAGATCTGCAGCTGAAGCCACCTCTGCTGTCCCCATTATCTAGAGGGTTTTTGTACATTTGCTTACATGCTGCATAACACAGCTATCTGTTCAGCACTGTATCCTGAAGCAAGCTGCATCTGTAAACTGCATTTAAGAAAACAATTTAGTGTGTATTTTGAATAAGTGGACTATGGCCATCAACGCTAATCCCCAAAATCTTTATTTGGATATGGTCTGAAAGCAGGAAAAGTGCACACCTGAATATACTGGAATTGACTGCATTACCAGGAGCAGTCTCTGTTACACTGAACCTTCTTGACCACCAAAAGAAGAAATCTTACAGCTAGAAGAAAAAATAAAGTCTAGCTTGGGCATGGATCGGGTTTGGGCTGGAAATCCTTTCCCCATGTGTTGTGTGAAGTAATAGATGGCACCCAATCACTTCACAAAGCTAGGTGTGCTCCTTATAAACTGTCTCAGAGTGTTTAATGCACTGTCAAAGCAGTTTACAAGTTAAAAGACCCCATAGCATCCTAGCAAGCTACAGTAGCTAGTCATTTCATGGACCTCCAAAGGAGGGAAGGCTTGAGTGAACTTTGAGCTGTCTATCTAGGATTGGACCAGAGTTCAGCTGCAGTAGAGCAGTTTAACCATGGTGCCACAAGTGGTCCAAATTGCAATCCATTTCCACCTATAGTCTTCACAGCTCTGCAAGACTCCTTGCAATTTTTTGTTGCAACAGACACACAAAGTAGAGATGGGCACGACTCAAAAAAATGGCGTTTCGTTTGTTGTTTGTCGTTTAGGGGGTCCGTTTCAGTTTGTTTTCGTTTTTCGTGAATTTTTTTGCAAAAAAATTCGTTTTCATTTCATTACGTAACGAAATGAAAAAACAAAAACAAAAATGAAAAATTGCTGTTTCGTTAGCATTCATTACAGTTTAATGTATTTGCTGCAACAAAAATGAAACGCACAACAGAATTTCTGTTGATTTGTTTTGTTTCATTTTGGAGACAAAATTCGTTTTTCGTTTTGTTACGTAATGAAACAAAAAAACAAAAACAAAAATGAAAAATTGCTCGTTTCGTGCCCATCTCTAACACAAAGACCTTCCCCACCATTTATGCAATGGTCCACTTGCTTGCTTGCTTGCATGAGAAAACCTAATAAATCCAAGAGAACATTCAACTTCACTGGGGAGCTTGATTGCATGCAAATTGCATGCAAATTGGCTACATTTAATACCTGGGAATGTTGCTGGATTAGACAACCTCAGTGGAAATATACCGTGTGCACCCAGACTGAAGAATGTTTGTGTTTGGGACAGCTCTCATAGTGTTACAGAAAGAACTACAGTATTTTAGCTATTTGGCTGGGGGTTGGGAGTTCGATTCTCCATTATGCCTCCCTGACTAGGGGCTGGACTTGATGATGATGATGATGATGATGATGATGATGATGATGATGATGATGATGATGATGATGGTTGTTAAAATAAAGAATGGAGAAAGTGACATATATGTTACAATGTGAAGAATTAAAATATACAAAATTGAAAGAAATATGCATGTAAGCACATAGCAAACAAATGAGAGAAATGCATACATAAAGTGAAATATTTAGCTAGATATGCACATCAGGAGGAATGCATTTACAATGTGCCAGAAGTTCTATGCACGATAGAAAACACAAAGTCTCACAACCTAGTGCAAACAAAGCGGGAGGGGGGGAGTAGGTGTAGAGAAACATATTGAAAGCATGAGACATCTTCACCTCTCTCTATATAAGGTATCAGCAGAAGTGAAGTAAGTGGTTGGAGATAGTCGTGCATTGTGCAGAGCCTAGTACACATCCATCACCAAAGAGATTTATCATTTAGATTCAGGAGACGGAGTCACCTAAAAGAAGTCAATACATGCATGTGGATTAACTTTGGTCAAAAGTACTGCTTTATACCCTTCTCTTCCTTGCCCAAGGCAAAACATAGGAGGGAGTCATTTGCAAGAGGAAAGAAAGAAAGTTGGAATGAACTCCGGCTTTTTTATTTGGTTTGTTTTAAAAAATCAACAACTGTCTTTAGAAATTCCATGTTTTGAAGTTCGGTCTGTGACAGCAGCGAGGGATATTTCCAATTGTAGCAACCTCTCTCAAGCACATGTGTGAAAAGGGCTCCACATGCAGAGTGATTAAGGAGGTTTCACCACGGACTCCAACCCCGAGCCCTAGGTCAAACTCTGAGCTGCAACCCAAACCTGTCCCTCAGTGTATTAAGCCTGCCTATCTGAGCAGGGAACCCACTTACGTACCTTAAAATGATCAGGAACCCTAACTACACAGAGGACATAGAAGGACACATGAAGTCAGGCCCTATAGCTGAAAATGGTAGGTGAAAAAATTCCATCTGATGGTCACTGGATCTAAAAAAAAAAGGCATAGTGGAACTGAAAAAGAGAGTGACAAGAATAATTACTGGACTGAGCAACCTGCTACAGCATTCAGGACTCTTTAGTCTGGAAAAAAATGGTGTCTGAGGGGGGACATGATTGAGATATACAAAATTATGCAGGGAATGGATATAGTGGATAGAGGGAAGCTCTTTTCCCTCTCATGCAATACAAGAAATAAGAGTTATCCACTCAAATTAAAGATTGGGAGAGTGAGAACTGACATACTACGATCAGTTTCGCAAAAAATAAAATAATAAAAAAATGCCTGATCCCCTCCTTTTGAAGAAGAGGCAATGTTCAGGCACTGATAA
Organism: Phrynocephalus guinanensis; assembly: GCA_037367245.1. Taxonomy (NCBI): domain Eukaryota; kingdom Metazoa; phylum Chordata; class Lepidosauria; order Squamata; family Agamidae; genus Phrynocephalus; species Phrynocephalus guinanensis. Next base: position 49,646,667 of record CM074738.1, read on the forward strand.
TTTGAGGTTTCTTCTGTCATCAGGAGAGTCTATTGTGATAGAAAATGTGGCAATTTTTGTTGCCCAGTTGTTAAGGGTCCGCAGGCTGAAATGCACTGAGCTGTTAGTTTTGTAATGTATTATTACCTTTTTAAATCTGTACTGAAATTGTGCTGTTTATTATCTTTTTTGTATGCCAATAAAGGCTGGCTGATTGATTGATTGATTGATTGATTGATTGACAAAAGGAAATATTTCTTTACCCAGAGTGTTGTTAGTCTGTGGAACTCCCGGCCACAGGATGGGGTGATGGCATCTGGCCTAGATGAATTTAAAAAGAAACTGGACTGATTCCTAGAGGAAAAGTTCATTGCAAGTTACAAGCCATGAGGGCATCTCAAAGTGCCCAACTCAGGGGTGTGGTTACACAGATGGATGGGGTATAAATATAATAAATGGTAAGCTGATGGTGTCTGTAGTGTATTTCCATCATCCAAGGGCTGAGAACTGAGATGCAGCCAAATCAGATACTGGAATTCCCCCATGCATCAACACCCCATGACTTCTGTAGGATAATGTTTCCACTATTTCTGCACACAGGAAAGAGACACCGCTTGACAGGTGACTTAAGCAGCATTACTTGAAAAATCATGAAAAATCAAAAAGGATCTGCACCACTCAAGGAAGTAAAGCTTGACAGCTACATTTTCATTAAGCAGTTTGACTTCAATATTACTCATCATCCATCACATAATTATTTATTTATATATCACTCATGAAGTATAGCAGGCACCAACTAATATCAAAGTAAATTGAGAGAGACCATTTCATGATCTACAACAACTCTTCTGCTATAGGAAAAAGGAAGAAACACTATTAAATATGCATCAAAGCAGTTTCCTGAAAAGCTTGGCACTTTTTTTAAAAAAAAAAAAAGAATGATATTTAAACATTTATGATCTGTTCACAATTATATTGTGGGATAAATTAGTAGAGAGATATTATTATTATTGAGCACCTATGGATAATAAAATCCTTGATCAACATTTCCAGCTCTACATTTTTGTGTCAATTATTGGTAATATGTTACATTAAAAATAAAAGAACAGTAGTCAGGGTGTCACATGCAGATTTCCTTATAAATATACCTAAAGGGTGTTTGAAATAGAACATGTCCAGGCAGGAAAGATGGATGATAATAGCTGAGCATCCAAAGGCATGTAAATGGAGGCCTGACTGGCATTATGCTGAATAATGCATGATGGGAAAGTACCTTTTTGGAAAATGGTTTGGGGCACAATTGAAAGCTACTACAATGAAGTGGTCCAAAATTTGGCTCCAGGATTTTCATGTTCCATTATGTTGCATCTAACTTGATGGGAGCTTTTATCTGTCATCAAACTATTTAATGATGCCATAACAATGGTCCTGATGGGACAAAAATCAAAAGGCTGAACACACAGTTGGAGCTTGACACTTCTCCAGCACTGCTGGTCCAATTTAGACTGGAAAGCATTCAAGCTTTCTGGCTGATATTCGTCTCAGGAGCCAGCTTCTTGCAGTGTATATTATGCTTGAATATCTTGAAACAGAGATGTCAAATATTCATCACAGCCCTAGAAGCCCTTTTCCGATTACTTTTAGCACTCAGATAAGATATAGGGCCTTAATCTGGGTATGAGGGAATGCCTATTAGATTAGATTAGAATTAGATTAGATGATTAGATTAGATTAGATTAGATTAGATTAGATAGATAGATAGATAGATAGATAGATAGATAGATAGATAGATAGATAGATAGATAGATAGATAGATAGATAGATAGATAGATAGATAGCCTACCTTTCTCTGAAATTGAATTCCAAGGCAGTTCATAACAAGATTAAAAAAGACACAGAAAAGAACAGGTACAGAGTTTTGAAAGAAAATGCAAAAGTTTATTCCTTGAAATTCTTTTGCACAGCTCCCTCTGTACAATTGAACTGACATCATCATCAGTAGACTATGACTGGTAAGAGTGTATTTTGGAACGTACACACAGTAAGAAAAAGTGGTGTGTATCCTAAAATTGAAAAAAAAAATCTTTCAGTGGCAGCAATCTGCTGCTGACATTGACTTCATTCCTTTTCTATAGAATCCCAATGGGATTCTGGTGACAAACGTTTTGCTGACAAACATTATTGTTTGGTCGGCTGGCCAAGAGTGTCGAGCACACAGTAGGCGTACCCTCTTTGGACAGCGATTGAAAACTGTTGCCTCAGGAACATTGGCGCTCGATCATCTTGGGAAATAGTGGCAATCCTATGACCTATTTCCTGGACTAGGCTCAAGGCCGATTCTCCCGAAACTCCAGATGTTTCAATAGCTACAGGGATGAAATGGATTCCTGTCATAATGTCTTCACATTTCTGTCTTTTTATTTGTTCGGCCACTGCTGCTGCAGATCCGGCTTCAGTGCTGGTATTTTGTACATGGGAAGGGGCAAATGTATTTGGACATGTGGTGTCCCACATTAAGCATCGACCTTGCTCCAAGGGATCAGGGTAGTCCCATCTGGTCTTTTGCTACTCCCAGCACACACATGTAACGTCTCTCAGGTAGCTGGAAAACTGGCTCCATTAAGGGCATAACACAAGATGTCATTAATCATGTTGTGTCTGACATGTTTGCCCAATCCAAACCGGCAAGAAAAACCATGGTGGCACTGCGGGGTGACAGTCATACCACAGGGACACATGTGATGATGAATAATCGGTGCTCCTAAACAGAGACCGACTGCAATTTGAAGAGAATTGTCATCAAGCTTCAGTCCTACACTGGAGAGTGGGAGAGCATGGAGCCAATTACCTGAGACTTTGGACTGAGCTGCCAGCACCAATTAAAACTAGTTTAAGATACACTGTTGAGGGAGCAAAGAAATATTGTAGATTTTAAAAATCTGTTTTCTTCAAAATTCCACACAACAATAAAACCCTGCCAGCATAGAAAGCTTCTTGCCTCCAGATGGAATAGCTATGGGCAGGGGCATCTAGTCTGCTTTGGAAGAGAACATGGGAGCCACTACCAAAAAGGCTGTCTACTGCCTTCCCAAGAAATATGCCAGTAAGGGTGGAGGGCTGAGATAAAGGGGCTTCCCCTTAAAGATCTGATATCCACGGCATACAAATGATCCTTCAAATAGTGGAACCAAGCCGTGTGGAACTTTATAGTTATTATGAAGTTGCACACAATGTAATTAATGAGATGTTTTCTTCATGATTCCTGATGTGCTGCTTTCTGCATTCACCAAAGCACAAGTCTAGGCTCTGACATGTTCACGACTGCTCAATATCTTTACCATTTGAACTAATTCTCGATCATCTGCAGTGAGCAATCATAGAATAGTCATAGATTTGGAAGGCATGCTTTAAATTGAGTGACTTTTTCACTGCTCTCTTTTGAGATTATCCCAGCTTTACAGAATGATATAGGCTGAATTCCTGTTGTTATTCACATAATTTGTGATGGCTTGGCTAACTGTGACTCATTCATGAGGTGCCATTGTCCATCTTGGCTGCACAATTGAGTAGATGACCAGGCATTTGAAACACACCAGCTTCTCATCAATAAGTAATGGTCAATCCTTAAACAAATACTGATCATTAACTTTGAGTCAGTTGTGGACAAATTAAGGTAAGACATCATCATCGCCGTCATCATCATCATCATCGTCATCATCATCATCATCTGTGAGTAGTGTTGTTGTTGGTAAGAACGTACAGATTTCTTCCCATATATGATCTCTTCAAATTCTTTAAAGAATTCAAGTGCTGATAAAGTGAAACGGAGAGGCAGAACAGCAGCATCCACTAACAACTGCTGTGATGAAAAGGTGTCCCAGAAGAAATGGAAAAATATAGGCCTTCTCATGAGTTGCTTAAGAGGAGTTAACATGGAAACCTCTTATAAACCACCTCTATACAGTGGCCGGAACCAGCCTGTCATTCCTATTAGAGTGCTTCCAGGTAAGGCTTATATTGCTCAGTCACTCCATCTCAAACACTGAATTTTATGATTATCTGGAAGAGATCATTTTCCTTAGAATTGGCTGTCATTTTTCTTACCACAAAAATCCATGAAGAAGGGGAAAGTCAAAATAGCTGTCCGGTTTATTATTGTTTTATTTGGAGCCATCTTTCTGGAAGTCCCCTTGCTTTTAAGTCAAGATATCCATCCGGTAGACATGGGCACGACTAGGCGAAATTCTCGTTTCCGTTTTCGGTTCTCGTTATCGTTACGTAACGAGTAACGGTAACGAGAATTACTCCGCTCCAACTCGAACCCGAACCGAAAAAGAAAAATTGGGTCTGATTTCGTTGTCGTTCATGGCATCGCGGCGATTGCGCGATGCCAAGAAGCACAGAAAAAAAGTTTTTTAAAAAAACTGATTCCCGGCCATGAAAGCAGGTGAAAATATGCCTGCCTCAGTGAGGGCATCTACCGAGGGGTGGTTTCTGGGGGGGTCCCCGGCCTTCCCCCCCCTCTCCTGTCCTGGGCTGCTGGTACCAGGCTGGGGGGGGCATCCTCATCGTCTCCATTTGCCATGCGGTGGGGGGGATCCAAAATGGCAACACAGAAACATTTGAAAATTAGGTATTTTAAATGCCTGATTTTTTTATAGTAGCAGCAGTAGGTTTTTCTTGGAATAAAACGTCTCCATTTATTTTATTTTATTTTATTTTTATTTTTATTTTTTTACACCTGCGTATGCGCAATGATGGGCTGGCCATGGGATGGGACCATGCAAATTTTTGGACCCATTCCACCAATCACATGGCCAGGTTTTGACTGAGACTTCTGGGTGTGCCAGAGAGGGCATTAAAAGCCCACAAACCCTAACCCTAACCCATATGCCAGTACGCTGTCCTTTCTAGTGGGTCAGAGGCACCCAGAGGTGCAGCCCACTAACCCATCCTAACCTTAACCGTAACCCTAAACCTAGCCCTTACCTTAACTCCAACCCTAACCCAGATCCGTACGCAAGTACACTTTCCTTCTTAGTGGGTCCCAGGCACCCAGAGAGGTGCCTCCCACAGCCCACTATCCCCTATCCCATTCCCTAGCCTGTACGTCAGTACGCTAGTACGCTCCCTTTCTTAGTGAGTAAAAGTGAGGCCCCCAGAGAGGTGCCTCGCAGAGCCCACTATCCCCTATCCCATTCCCTAACCTGTACGACAGTACGCAACTATGCTTCCCTTCTTACAGAGTCAGAGGCACCCAGAGAGGTGCCTCTGCCACCCCACCCTAACATAATGTAATGTAAATGTATGGTGCGCGGCGGCTCCGCGAAATGCTTCCCTTGCTTCCCTTCTTAGTGGGTCAGACATCAGAGAAGCACCCAGAGAGGTGCCTCCCAGAGCCCACTTACCCCAACCCCAACCCAAACCCAAACGACAAACGGAAATGACAAATTTTTGAAAATTTCCTCGATAAACGGAAACGAGCCGAAACGGACCCGTCCCGACAATTGAAAACTCGAAACGTCATTTTTCCTGGTCATGCCCATCTCTACCATCTGGTGTGGAAGATTTCTCTTCAGCTGCAAACTTCTGCTTATGATGTCAGGAGCTGCAGGATTTTTAATGTGCCTAATGCTCCTGTAACACACGTATAAACAGCCTTGCAAAGTGTTCTGTTAATTCCAGTGACGTACAGAGAAAATGTCCCAGAAATGGAGCTCACACTGCTCTTTTGGTGACTAGTGTCAAATCCCTGAGGACTTTTCTCAGAGTGGGATTACCCCAGTCTCCCTGTCTCTCTGGAGAGGAGGGCCAGTCAGTTTCTAATCTTTGCCAGCTTCACTCATTATGTTTTATATTCTGCCCTTTTTCTGCATTAATCTTCAATTTCAAAATCTGTGCAAAAATTTGTATTCGCCTGCACACCTATATAATATATGCCTTTTTCAATGCCGTTTCGGGCAAATGCTAAGTTTAAGTTTCTCTTAATGTTTGCATTCCGGACACTTTTTATTTTAAAATGTGCTCTTTTCTATTACTTTTTTGGTAATCTTTTAGCTAGGAATGACACCATACAATTTAAGGAAAGTATGACATCTGAAGGATTCGGATCTGCAGTTTAATTTGGGAGGTTGGGTCAAGTAGTTAATTCACTTGATAATGTGCAGCGAATGAAATCTTCTGACATCCCTCCCTTTTTTCACATCTAATCAAGGTGCAGAAAATGTAGTGTAAGTAAAATGTCATTCCGGCCATTGTACCGATATTGAGAAAGGGTTATAAAAAGAACTGATTAACAGTGTTAAAATTTTTCTCAAAGTAAAAAGGATTCACAAAGTGGATATTGTGTGCTTTATGATAAATTTGATTTAGTAGATGCCCATATTATGATCAAGTTATGATTTCAGGTATCTTTGACTATACAGGAACTAATGAAAATAATTGTGCATTTTGGTAGAAGCTCAGTATCTATAATTAATTGGTCAAAATCAGAGTTAATCAAAGTTAATTGGGCAAAATCAGAGTTAGGAGTAGAGATGGGCACGACTTGAAAAAAATTTTTTTCGAGTTGTCGTTAGTCGGGCCGGTTCCGTTTCGGCTCGTTTCCGTTTTTCGCGAAAATTTGCAAAAATTAGTCGGTTCGTTTTTTCGTTTTTTCGTTGTCGTTAGTACTGGTTTGGGGAGGGGGTAGCGGGCTCCTGGAGGGAGCTGCAGGAGTCAGCCAGAGCCACAAGTGACGGACTGGCAGACTCTTTGCACCCGCTGTGTCTCACGTACTTGCATGTAGTGCAATGCAAGTAGATCTGGCTTAGGGTTAAGACGGCTTAGCGCAACGGCTAGGGTTAGGCTAGTTACGGGTGAGGTTACGGTGAGTATTGGGGTGCATCTGGGTGCCTCTCTGACCCACTTAGAAGGACAGTGTACTGGCGTATGGGTTAGGCTTAGGGTTCGGGTTTGGGCTACGATTAGTGGGCTGTTTATGCCCGATTGGCACATCCCAGAAGTCTCTGTGGTCAACCTGGCCAAGTGGCCATGCGATTGGTGGAAAATTTGCATGGTCTACTCCCATGGGCGAGCCCATCATTGCAAATGTGCAGGTGTAAAAAAATAAAATAAAATAAAATAAAATAAAATCAACGGAGACTTTTGTTTGAAAGAAAAACCCACTGCTGCTACTGTAAAAATTCAAGCATTTAAAATAGCTAATTTTCGCATGTTTCTGTGGTGCTTTGGTGGGGTTTTGGGCAACAATTTCAAAAAAAATATTGCGGTCGCCATTTTGGATCCCCCCCACCGCATGGCAAATGGATGCGCCCTCCCAGCCTGGTACAGTCAGCAAAACCTGGCCATGCGATTGGTGGAATGGCTCCAAAACTTTGCATGGTCCACTCCCATGGGCGAGCCCATCATTGCGAATGCGCAGGTGTAAAAAAATAAAATAAAATAAAATAAAATAAAATCAACGGAGACTTTTTTGCAAGAAAAACCCACTGCTGCTACTGTAAAAATTCAAGCATTTAAAATAGCTAATTTCCGCATGTTTCTGTGGTGCTTTGGTGGGGTTTTGGGCAACGATTTCAAAAAAAAATATTGCGGTCGCCATTTTGGATCCCCCGCACTGCATGGCAAATGGATGCGCCCTCCCAGCCTGGTACCAGCAGCGCAGCAGTAGCAATAGCCAAGGAGAGGGGGGCGGGGAACCCCCCCCCCAAATAAAACACCCTTCTGGCCTGGTAGGTGCCCTCAGACAGTTTTTGCCTACTTTTAGGGCCGGGAATCGGTTTTTTTTTTAACTTTTAAAAACTTTTTTTCTGTGCCGCTTGGCATTGCGCGATGCAAGTAACGAGCACGACAAATCAGACCAAATTGTTCGTTCGTCGGTTCGAGCTCGAAGTCTGGCGGAGTAATTCCCGTTTCCGTTTCCGTAGAGTAACGGAAACGAGTAACGGAAACGGAAACGGGAATACTGCTAAGTCGTGCCCATCTCTAGTTAGGAGCCTCGTGGCGCAGTGGTTAAATGCCCGTACTACATCTAAAAACTGTGCTCATGATCTGGGGTTCAGTCCCTGGTAGCTGGCTCATGGTTGACTCAGCCTTCTATCCTTCCGAGGTCAATAAAATAAGTGCCCAGCTTGCTGGAGAGGGGGGCAATGTGTCACCTGCATGATTAAATTGTAAACTGCCCAGAGAGTGCTTGAACTGCTTTAATGCCATTAAAGTTAAAGGTTTTCCCCACACATGCATGCTATTCATGTCCGACTCCAGGGGCAGTGCTCATCTCCGTATTCAAGCCAAAGAGCCAGTGTTGTGCAAGTCCATGGCCATGTGTCCGGCATGGCTGCAAGGAAATACTGTTTTACCTTCCAGCTTTTTATGGTGGTACCTATTTATCTACTTGCATTAACATGCTTTTGAACTGCTAGGTTGGCAGGAGCTGGGGTTATCAGCAGGAGCTCCCTGCACTGTGTGGCACCCGGGATTCGAACCGCTGAGCTGCTGACTTTGCAGTCAACAGTTTTGGAGCCTTAGTCCACTGCATAAAACATATGCACAGTATAATTAATGCAATTATGTTATTGTCCAAAAGAATTAACATTTTAGGTATTTCAACTCCAAAAAATAGTTCTCAGATAATTACACTAAATGTAAATAAATTCCTGAGATAGATAGATAGATAGATAGATAGATAGATAGATAGATAGATAGATAGATAGATAGATAGATAGATAGATAGATAGATAGATAGATAGCCTAACTTTCTCAGAAAATGAGTTCCAAGGCAGTTCATAACAAGATTAAAACAGATACAGAAAAGAACAGCTATGCTGTTCAGGAAACCCATGCTTGGGTAGTCAATATGTGATCAATTTCTTCATTAACCAAATTCTTTGAAGATGGAAATGTTATCATTTTGCCAATTAGTGATGGCTACCCTTCTTAATAGGGCATGGTGGCTCAGCTGACTAAGGTTCCGAAAACTGTTGGCAGCAAAGTCGGCAGCCCGGCAGTTTGAATACCAAATCCCATGCAGCAGAGCAAGCTCCTGCTGATAACCCCAGCTCCTGCCAGCCTAGCAGTTTAAAAGCATGTAAATGCAAGTCGATAAATAGGTACCACTGTAAAAAGCAGGAAGGTAAAACAGTGTTTCCTTGCAGCCATGCCAGCCACATGGCCATGGACTTGCACAACACTGACTCTTTCGCTTGAATATGGAGATGAGCACCGCCCCTAGAGTCAGACATAACTAGCACACATGTGTGGGGGGAACATTTACCTTTACCTTTATCCTTCTTAATATACCAATTAATGAGTAACTTTTTAAACATTTGCCCAATTACGATGGAATTTTAGGCTGAGGGCAGGTGCTAGCTCTTCAAAAAAGGGTTTAGGTTTTGGACTGAAAGAATCAACTTGGCTTTCCCCTATTCTTTTCCTCTATTCTTTTACTCTTTTGCCCTTTGGGGGCTTTTGCTTTCTATTGTATGTAAACTTATTGTATTATTCCTCCTCTCTTTTGCTCTTCTTTCAATACACTTTGTAGTCTTTTCCATTCATTAGTACATCATTGCTTTGAATCCAAAAGAAACCTTTGTCTTTGGGCAGATAGATTTTTGGTTACTACATAATGAGGACCAAAAAAGAAAGAAAGAAAGAAAGAAAGAAAGAAAGAAAGAAAGAAAGAAAGAAAGAAAGAAAGAAAGAAAGAAAGAAAGAAAGAAAGAAAGAAAGAAAGAAAGAAAGAAAGAAAGAAGGCCATGGTCTTTGTGAAAAATCCTAAAATAATGGTGGGTATTGGTCTAAAAATAAGATTCTCCCAAATCTGCTTATATATTGCCCCACAGCACTTTCTGCAGAGTTTGCAATTTAATTATCCAGGCTACAGGATGCCCCCTCCCCCAGCAAACCAGTACTCATTTTGCCATCCTTGGAACGATGGAGGGATGAGTCAACCATGAGCCATCAACGTGGGAGTGAGCCCCAGGTTGTGAACACAGTTCTGGCTGCAGTACAGCTGTTGAACCACTGCTTTATTATTGAACTTGGGATGTGGGACAGAACACTGCTTAACCAGGATACTTTATTATAGAACTTGGGATGTGGGACAGAAACATGCCCAAACCATGCTAGTCAGATGTTAAAGTCAGGGTGTTGTTGTAGTTTAAAGTGAAATTCCAAAATTGAAATGTCCATCTTGCAGAATCAGCTTGAGACATCAGATTTCATTCAGGCAATATAGATTTCGTTGTTTTTTTTCCCCATTGCAAAAGGCAAGCGTAGCAGCCAGTCAGTTAGCATCTTTCCCATTAACTTTACTATTACACAGTGTTCTGTGCCCACATTCACCAACAGTCTGAGATCCAGTCTATCCCTACAGAATATTTCATGTCATTTTAGCTACAAAACAGAAAACAAAATGAGAATTACTTATGTACACTGAACATGCACGTTGTTATATTTTTGGGCTGTGGAAATAGCTCAGGGAAAGCATAAACACCACTGGTGTCACTGGGATTTCCCTTGAAATACAAAACAGCAGCTTTAGAAATGCAATTTTTGTCAGAACTGTCATTGGGAGAGAAAGAATTTAAGTCCTTCTCCCTTCACTTCCTCTTTTGATAGTCAGTTCAGTGCTGCCTGTGACTGCTACTCACATTAGAAAAGCATACATATTAACTGCACCACAGGGAGTTCTGCTCCAACTACTTAGGCATACTACTGTGCTATGCCTGTAGGTGAGGTCAGAAGAGTTAAATGTGGTGATGGCAGGGGCAGTCTACCTATCCTGGTAGCCTCCCAACACCAGATTGATCCAACTGAGTAGTGTTTCCAAGGTACTCAATGCCACCCCCCTAAAACACTGAGGAATTTAACTCTATAAGTTCCTGATATATGCTCAAAAAGTGCTGGTTTAAGTACCACAAAAAGTGTTTAGCCAAAACACCAGACAACTGAATTGAGAATATATTTTATTACATTACAATTGGTGAAAAGGCAAGAAATACAAAAGTTTCAAAAGATCTCAAAAGGTTTTTTTTTAAAAAAAGCTTTAAAAGTACAGTATCCTGTAGCAAATAATAACAATCTGAGGCAAGAGCAATGCAGAGAATACAAGAAGATAATAAAGCTAAATAAACTACCTAATATTTACACACTAGTGAAGATTTAGCATGGTCTCAAAGCATACACAAAGTGCATCCCTTCCAGCACAACAGGACAGCAAGGGAGCATAGTGTATCCTAAGAGATAACTAATCCAATCCAATTAATTTCTGTACCTTTTTAAATAACTCATCAAGACATTCCTGTCATTCCCAATTAGCATAGTATCAGGCAACCCTCTGATATATTTTTGACTTTTTAACCCAACAGATAAATCACTTCCATTTCTTTGCCCCCCCTCCTTTCTCTGAGCCAGCCACTGAGAAAAGTCTATTCCCCCAAGAAAGGTTCCCCAACCCAAGTTCCCTCAACTTCTCGCTGTCTTCACAAATTGTATCTAGACTTTGCTACAAGTCAGCTTGTCTTTGGGGGTCTGAAATGTATGAGATTTAAAGCAAAACAAATAAATTTTCTTTGCTTTCTAAGAGAACGTATATTTTTGCAGCCCCAAAGAAAGACTTTGGAAATCTGGGCTGAACATAACCACAATAATGATTGCTTATAAGGTTCACAATCAAGTGTGTGTGTGTGTGTGTGTGTGTGTGTGTGTGTGTGTGTGTGTGTGTGTGTGTGTGTGTGTGTGTGTGTGTATGTTTCACACTTTCTTACTATGCTCATTTATAATTTTGCACATGCAGGAAAGATTCTGTTCCAGAAACTGTACATCAGGGATGGCGAACCTATGGCAGGCATGCCAAAGGTGGCACGTGGACAGCTTTTGTCTGGCACGCGACATGATCCCTGCCCCCCTACTTCCCCCTCTGCTGGACCAGCCATGAGGAATTTGTGGAGGAACAGGAGTAGGGAAGAAGCAGGGAGGGGAAGAGGCCAAGCCAGGGGACAAAGAGTAAGGCGGGGAACAGGGGGAGGAAAGGGTGGGAGTCTGAAAATCCCGTGCCTTTCCCTCTCATAAGGCGTGTAAGATGCAGGGTTTTCACACTGTCTATGAGCCACTGAAGCAAGCAGTGGCCATGGTGACTCAAAGACAGTTTTAAAACCCCTTAGCCATAGCCCTCCCCTCTACTTCTTTACCTGACGTGCAGCTTTTTCAGCCCTGGTGGCCTTGATTTTTGGGCCCACCGAGGTGCCGTGTCACCAGGCTCCAGGCTCTGTGGGCTTAGGGGTGGGGCACTGGACAGCTGCAGCCTCTCCAGAGGCTGGAATCACCGACCTTGATTTATTTTGGGGCCTGCCGAGATGCCAGGTTGCCTCTTGCCTTCCATTCCTCCCCGTCCCGGTCCTTGCTCGAGTCTGCCCGCCTGCCAGAGGATCCTCTATGGACACCACTGGTGCTGCTGAAGCCCGCCTGTGGCTGGGCTGGACGGCTGACTGGCTAGCTAGCTGTGGCTGTGGCTGAGTCCTGCTTCCCATTCCCCAGGGGGGAATGGAGGACTAGTTGCCACTTCTGCCCCCAATTGCCACCGGGGTGATGGTCCTCTGGCTGAAGAGGGGGGATGGGGGACTTTGCCACCACTTCCCCCCACGTGCTGCTGGGGCGATGATCCTCTGGCTGAGGAGGGGGGCAATGAGGGACTCAGCTGCTGCCTCTCCCCACCCTGGCGCACTGCCGGGCGATGATCCTCTGGCTGGGGAGGGGGTAACAGGGGACTTTTCTGCCACTTCTCCCCCCATGGTGCATTTTTAATCTAAGGTATTTTTTGCCTGGGTTACCACTGTATTCAGGCTAAATTGCCATATTGGCACTCGGCGAAAAATAAGTGGGTTTACAGTCACAGTTTGGGCACTCGGTGTCAAAAAGTTTCACCATCCCTGCTATAGATAAACAGCATAATCCTGAGGAGGCATACATGCAATTCAAAACACAAACAAGATTAAGCACTCTAGGAGGTTGGGAAATCACGCCTTCAGCAAGAGCGAGGCAATAGATAAAAAGGAGAGCTCCATTTTACATCTCAAAGCCTTTTCAGATACATTCAGAATATGGCAGGAATCCATATTCTTACATATGCAAACATATGAATATGAGAGGCCGCACTAAGCAGGGCCAGCTCTGCCGTTAGGCTGAGTGAGGGTGCCATCTAAGGGAGTAGATCACTATAAAGTTGCTACTTCACTGCAGATGTAAAAGGCCTTTTCCTGTAGAAAAAGCCATCTCCAAAATCAGTGTCCTATTGGGCAGGCACCTTATTTCTGAAGCACCCCTGGGCATGCCCACTTTTGCCGGCTGTAACATATTTTCATGAGTTGGCCACTGGGGGTAGTACTTTCTTGCTCCGCTTGCAAGAACTTATGTACGTGGGAACCAAAGGAAACACGGAAAAGAACCAGCTGATGTGGGATCTGCAGAACTGCTGTATGCACCACATGATCTCAGGAGGGGAAAATATGCCTCAAAATAAAAAGCGGCTGGTAGGGGGACATGAGGTAGCGCTCAAAAAGTGGTGAGCTTACTGTTTCTTCAGTCCAGCTAAGACCATTTGCCTGTGGGAAGTCACCACTATTCTACAAAGGTCTCTGGAGCCAATTACTTTCCTGATGTCTTGGTCTGGGGGCAGGCAGTGAAATGGAATCTAATGCTGGAAACAAAGGACTGCTTCGCAAGTATGATGAGTCTGCTTTTGTTGCAAGGAAAGGAATGTGCCTAAAATGCTTCCTGCTGTTTCTTGGTGATTGAAGAGAACTAATCAAAGCAACCAATGATACCTTAATTAGAAACTAAGGATGCTGTACTTCTCCTGATGCAAGATCCATTGTGTTTGGACAGAGAGAGGATCAGCAGCAACATCCAGTGCTCTGCAGATGTGGAAGCAGCAGTGATCCTTCCTAATCCTTGGCAGCCAGCTATAGAGGCTGAGACAAATAATACAGCTGAGGGTTAAGAACATAAGAACATAAGAAGAGCCATGCTGGATCAGGCCAAAGGCCCATCTAGTCCAGCTTCCTGTATCTCACAGTGGCTCCACCAGATGCTTTTGGAAGCGCATGAGACTAGATATCTGTCTCCTGATACCACTCCCCTGCATCTGGCCCTTGAAGTACCCTGGTTTTAAGCCTGGAGATTACACATCTCCATCATGGTTTGTAACCTGTGATGGACTTTTCCTCCAGGAATCTGTCCAATCCCCTTTTGAAGGCATCCAAGCCAGATGTCATCACCACATCCTGTGGCAGGGAGTTCCATAGACTAACAACGCGCTGGGTGAAAAAATATTTTCTTTTGTCTGTTTTTACTCTCCCAGCCCTCAATTTGAGTGCATGTCCCCTAGTTCTGGTATTTTGTGAGAGGGAAAAGAGCTTCCCTCTATCCACTTTACTCATGCCCTGCATTATTTTGTACGTCTCAATCATATCCCCCCTCAGGCGCCTTTTTTCCAGACTAAAGAGCCCCAAATGTTTTAGCCTTTTCTCATAAGGGAGGTGCCCCAGCCCAGTAATCATTTTGGTCGCTCTCTTCTGCACCTTTTCCAGTTCCACTATGTCTTTCTTGAGATGTGGTGACCAGAATTGTACACAATACTCCAGATGCGGCCTTACTATTGTTTTGTATAATGGCATTATAATGTTGGCTGTTTTATTTTCAATCCCCTTTTTGATAATTCCTAGCATGGAATTGGGCTTCTTCACTGCTGCCACACATTGGGTAGACACCTTCATGGAGCTGTCCACCTACACACCAAGATCTCTTTCCTGATCTGTCACGGATAACTCAGAGCCCATGAGTTGATAGATAAAGTTTTGATTTTTCGCCCCAATATGCATTACTTTACATTTGGCTACAATAAAACGCATTTGCCATTTCGTAGCCCATTCCTCCAGTTTGGAGAGATCCTTCTGGAGCTCTTCACAATCTTCTCTGGTTTTTACCACACGGAAAAGTTTTGTGTCATCTGCAAACTTGGCCACCTCACTGCTTATCCCTGACTCCAGGTCATTTATGAACAGATTGAAAAGCACCGGTCCCAGGAAAGAAACCAGAAGCATGAGTGGTGAAGGAAGAGCCAGTGATCATAATGAGAAAATGAATCAGAGGAGAGTTGAGAGTCGCTATACAGGGGACAGGCTATATGGCCAGATGTTTTCACCCACTCCTAGAAAGGGGTTTTCTTCATTCTCCGGTCATGTAGCAGAGTAGACATTAGACAATTTTTGGACAGTTTCTTGACATCATTACAAGAAGCACAGGGAGGTGACTGTCACATTCATTTCCAGGGGTTAGCTAGACTCCAGAAAAGACCAGTATTTTATATGTGCATCCCATGCATGCACACACAGAAATGCTATTCCAAACAGGTTATCACAAAAATTATTTTTGTTCTACGATTATCCTCCTATCACCTAGACCTTAGAAAGCAGCAGAGCTTCTCAAAACGAAAGGGGGGTTGCATCTCTTTTAAAAAGATTTGTTCTCCAAAATTAGATAGGAAACCCTCCATTGATCACTGAAGGTAGTTCTGGTGATTGCAGCAGTTTGCTAGCTCAGAAGGTGTCAGAACTTCATGCTATATAACAGCCCAGCTATTAGCACAACCATTAAGCACTGAATAGTGAGAAGGTTTGGAAAAATCTATAACATCAAGATAATCTTCTCTGCCTTATCAGAGGTAGAGAATAGAATGCTTTAATTCACAGTCTATTGGCCATTTATGTTCTTTCTTTTCAAACATCTGACTCCTGAAAGCCATCAGCCAAAGACAAGGCACCATTATACAGTATACTACTACATGGGGAAGTTAACACACACTTTAAAAGCACAGTCAGAGCCAATGAAACAGAGAGAAAAAGAATCACAAGAATTAGAAGGTCAGTAAGGCAAGTATACAGAATTTATATATATATATATATTATATTATGTGACGTAAAATCAGAACTGGCTTACAGTGAACCTAATAGAGCTTTCAAGATAAATGAGACATTTAAGGAGTGGTTTTATAAGTACTCTTCTCACCACCCTGGTTTCCTTGAGTTCTAGTCCATCAATCTATCAAGCACACCACACATATACAGAATGATCCAAGCAATTAAAAAGTGATTTTTCTTTTTTAGAAATTATAATGTGTATATGGAAAGCAAAAAATAGATTGTATGATATTTCTCAGTACTGTATCACTTTTACCTCGCAGTAGTTGGGTGCTAAAAGTTTCCCATGCAGTCTGCCGTGCAAGTACAGATTGGTAGCACCTTTGGGCTCTTTTACATGACCTCTAAAATCCGCTGGCAACTTAAATTCAGACCAGAGATCATGGGGGCTTGTTCTGCTTCCTGTGTTCCAACCCTTCCACACTCCATTAGTCCTGTCTGCAGTGAGGGGAGGGAGGAAAAAAGGGAGAAAAGAATGTGGGCTCACCTCTGCTCACCTCTGTCTGCCCTCGGAGCAGCCCCGTAGGGATTCCTGTCTGTTAAAGAGGCGGCGGGGACAAAACAAAAAACAAAAAAACAAAAACAAACAGAAGGCAAGGAGAGCCGGCATCCACAGCTTTATAATCCGCGTTGGAAACTTTTTTACCTCCGGAGATCAGGTACTTGTAAAATGTGCTGGGGTGTGCTTAGGTGGCCGTGGTCATACTTAATTTTTTTTAAGTCTGCAGCTGGTGGGAAAACAGTTTTAAGCTTCACATCTGGGAGCCCTTTGGCTCGGATTTTAGGGGTCATGTAAAAGCAGCCTTGGTTGCTGTGGGCCCTTAAGTCTCTTTCAACGTCTGGCAATCCTATGAAGGAGTCATCGCCAAAAGGTCCTGTCCTCAACAGCCTCTCTCTGATCTTGTAAACTCTAGTCTGTGGCTTCCTTTTAGGCAGTCAGTGCATTCCACATTTGGTCTTCTTTCCCCCTGCTGCCCTCAAGCTTTCCCAGCATTAATGCCTTTTCCAGTAAATCTTCTCAAGACAGCCTCAGTTTCATCATTTTCCTCCCGCCAGAGAGAGTTCAGGCTACATTTGCTCTGGGGCTCACGTGTTCATTTTTTTGGCAGTCCAGGGCATCTGTAAACCTCTTCTCCAGCACCATATTTCAAATAAATCAATTTGTTTCCTGTAGCATCTTAAAGGCTCATTAAGAGATTCAAAGATTCAATGAGTTTCCAGGTGAGAGACTAATTTATCAAGAGCATGGCAAGCAGCAAAGAAAACTGGGTGTATGTCTACAGAGGCAGTTGCCAGTTATTTTGGTGTGTAATTCCCTTGGTTCCACCTGATCAAGGATCCAGAGTTAACCGAAGGTGTGTTCAGATGTTTCCAGAGCTATCTATTAATTAACAGACATGCACATTCAGATGCTGGAAGCAGGAATGTGTACGAGGGCACAAGACAATTTTCTGAGAGAGATTAAATGCATCGTGTTTCAATAGGTGCATAATCACTTGGAACAAGCATCTTTGCATTACTCATACGCGGAGGTGAATGCATCCTTCTCAGTGATTTCTGCAAGTCCCACTGGTACTGAGAATACAGTAGTCTCACTAAGATGGTCTCAGTCTGAATTCTTCCCTTACCTGTAGGCACAATGGTGAACTTTGAGCTTCATCTAAAGGCTTAAGATCTCTACTGCCTTTGACATACAGTAAACTGTTGACTAGCCAAAGAGATCAAGATGTTCACCCATGATTTCCTATAGACCAGTGGTGGTGAACCTTTGGCACTCCAGATGTTTTGGACCACAACTCCCAGAATTCCAAGCCTTGATTGACAATAATAAAGGACGGTGGGAGTAGTGGTCCAAAACATCTGGAGTGCCAAAAGTTCGCCACCTCTGCTATGAACCATTTGCATCATTCTGTTTGTGTCTGTGAATCAGCAAGCTTGTGTGTTCTTTGTAAGCCACTGAAAGTGATTGGGGAGTAATATTATGTGATGAACCATGCACAAGTAGCCAAGCCCTACATCCACAGCACCGGAAATAAGAAACTTCCACCCCACCAGGGGAAAAAAGACAACCTACATCTGCCAGAGTTTCCCTTGGCCACTGGGCACACTTGCTGAAGTATTCTAGGAGTTGCCATTCAATAAAGCTGCTTTCCAAGGCTCCGCACACTGCTGACGTGGAAGAAATAGCACAGTAGAGCCAGGGCTGACAGTGTTGGAGCACTGGGACTTGATGATTAGCAGACATAATGAAAACATCACCCCCTCAGGCTTCTGTTCCCTTGGAGTTTAGCTGCAATCTTCACAGCAGCTTGGGGCGACAGAATTTCCCAACAAATATATATTTACAGCCACATTCATGCTTATTGCTGGGTTTTGCAAAACACAACTTCCTGGTGGATAGGAATATTGTGATAATGGGTTTGTTCTTGTGTATCCTCAAGTACTTGCATTTTTATTTTACTTGGGGGTATGGAAATTGTGGTTGTCATTATGGGAGCCAAAAACACAAAATATCCCATTTACACAATTGCATATAGAACTACTTAGAGAACTCTTACACTTTTGAAACTTGGCCCAAATATCATTACTATTCTCAGTTAGAGGAGACCCACTGAAAAAAGTAGCTTTATTTATTTATTTATTTATTTATTTATTTATTTATTTATTCATTCATTCATTCATTCATTCATTCATTCATTCATTCATTCATTCATTCCCTTGGCCACTGGGCAATTATATTTTTATATAATTTTTATATTTTGTATATGTTTGTAAACCGCCCAGAGTAGCTTTTTTGCTAGATGGTTGCGGTATATAAATCAAATAAATAAATAAATAAATAAATAAATAAATAAATAAATAAATAAATAAATTATTTATTTATTTATTTATTTATTTATTTAATCCATCCACCGTACTCTGGTTGATGTGCAACAAAAATATATATTATACACATAATAATTGATAAATAGAGCAATCAAATATAAAAGCATAATACAATGACAACATAATTAATAAACAATCTATACTAATCCATGTCAGAATAAATAATAAAGGATAATTTAACACTAACAAAAAAGGGGAGAGTTGCAGTGTGTGTGTGTGTTGTGTCAATACAGTCGTGACCGACCCTTCGTGACTCCATGTCAATGGAGTTTTTTTGGCAGGAATTACTGGAGTGGCTTGCCAGTTCCTACTCCAGGTACCTACAGCACCTGGTATTCCCTGGTGGTCTCCCATTCAAGTACTAACCAGGGCCGACCCTGCTTAGCTTCTGAAATAAGGCGAGATCAGATGTGCTTAGGGCATCTAGGCACAGTTAGACTAATATAGCAGTAAGAGGCATCTGAGATGGAACAGTCAAGACTCAGGGAACATGTGTTTAAAAAGCCAGGCTTTTAGTTATATATATATATATATATATATATATATATATATATATATATATATATATATATATATATATATATATATATATATATATATATATATATATATATATATATATATATATATATATATATGTTTTTTCGTAGATTTTCACGGGTATAGGTATGTATGTTAGGGTGGATTCGGGTTTCTTCCCGTGTAGAAATCTGGTTGTTTTGGCGACGTTTCGACGAGGTCTCACTCGTCATCTTCAGGCTGGTGTTCTGGCTTCTTTCTTCTTGAAGCAAAGCGTGATCTCAGTTGAAGTCCTTCTATAAATACTGCTGGGGGTGTGTGGTTTGCTTGCTCTGTTGCTGATTGTAGGTTCTTTTGTTCTTTTGTGATCTGCTGTGTGGTTGAGGCGATCGTTAAGGGCTTAACTGCTGGTGGGTTAGATGGCTGTTTAGAGACATCATGTGTGGGTGAGGTGCTGGATGTGTGTCTATTAGCCTTTTGTTTCTTAATGACCTTGGTGATGGCTGTTCTGGCAGCATCCTGGGCTTTGGTGGAGTGGGGTCCTGTGTCTTGTGAATTCATTTTGGTCTGGCTGCGTGTCTGTGGTCTCCCAATGTTTTTTTGGCGTGTGTAAGTGTGCTCCATGTGGTGGCTGGAGTGGGGAGTAGCGGTAGATGGTGCAGTTGTGGTTTTGTTGTTGGATGGTGGTTTCGTTTCATCTGTGGGAAGGGTCTGGGTTTGTGTTTGGTGTGGATGGAAGGTGGTGGCATCTTGTGTCCTTTTGGACCTGGTGTCAGTCTTTGTGACAGAGGCTCGTCTGTTGACCAGGGCTAGTTTCCAGATGTCAGGCAAGCGGGAGGTGTCATCACGTTTATTCATGTTGTTTGGGTGTTTCTCTATTTCAATGGCTTCCATGATTATTCGACTGTTGAAGTGTTCAGTTTTGGAGATGAGTTTGGTTCTTTTAAAATCAATTTCATGACCTGTTGTTTTTATGTGCTGGAAGAGAGAGGAAGATTTTTCTTCTTTTTTGACTGCGTTCTTGTGTTCTGCGATGCGTGCGCTTATTCTCCTGTTTGTCTGTCCGATGTATGTGGCTGGGCAGACTTTGCATGGTATTTCGTAGACTCCTTGGTTTTCTAGCTCAATCTTGTCTTTGGGGTTTCTTAAAATGTTGGCTATTTTTTGTTCGGTGCAAAAGGCTGTCTTGATATTGTGTTTGTGGAGAATTTTGCTGATTTTGTCTGTGGTGCCTTTGATGTAAGGGAGGAGGGCAGTGCCGTTGTTCTCTTCTGTTTCTTGGTTCTTGGGGGGTGTTTCTTTTTGGATTAGTTTGGTGATGGTGTTTTTTTGGAATCCGTTCGCAATTAAAGTATTCGAGAGAGTGTGTAATTCAGTTTTTAGGTGGTCTTTGTCAGCGAGGCGTTTGGTTCTGGAGATGAGGGTTTTTGCTACGGAGTTGATCTGTGCAGGGTGGTGGTGTGATTGTGCATTTAAGTAGCAGTTTGTATGTGTTTTTTTCCGGTAGATGGTATGTCCTAAGGAGCCGTCGGGTTTTTTGTAGATTAGGACGTCCAGGAAGGGAAGTTGGTTGTTGGCTTCTATTTCCATAGTGAATTGTATTTTGGGGTGTAGGCTGTTGAGATGTGTGAGGAAGTTGTTCAGTTTGTCTTTCCCGTGTGGCCAGATAACAAAGGTGTCGTCAACATATCTGAGCCAGAGTTTGGGTTTATGTTCGGACTTCTGTAACGCGTTGGTTTCAAAGTGTTCCATATATAGGTTTGCGATGACCGGTGAGAGGGGTGATCCCATGGGTGCTCCTTCTATCTGTTTGTATCTTTGTCCATTGTGGATGAAGTATGTGTTGGTTAGGCAGTGGTTGGTCAGATCTAGGATGTGCTTGGGGGGGTTGTATTTGTTGTGGATAGCTGTCAAGGCTTCTTGAATGGGCACTTGTGTGAAGAGCGAAACAACATCGAAGCTCACGAGTAGGTCATTGGGTTGTAGGTCTTGTTTCTTTATAATTTCTATGAAGTGGAACGAGTTTTGTACGTATGAAGAGATGGATTCTGCATAGGGCTGGAGTTGTTTGGCAAGAAATTTGGCGAGGTTTTGTAGGGGTGAGCCTATGGAGCTGACTATGGGTCTGAGAGGTGTTCCTTCTTTGTGAATCTTGGGGAGGCCGTAGAGCTTGGGGCATCTGGATGATTTCTCTCTGGGGATGATGCTTGGCTTGATTTCTTCACTTAAGGGTGAGGCTTTTATTTTGGCTTTGGTGGTTTTTTCCAGGTAGGTGGTGGGGTCTGTGTTCAAAGGTATGTAAGCAGGGTCTTGTAGTAGGTTGGATAGTTTGGCTTGGTAGTCAGATGTGTTCATCACCACTGTGGCATTGCCTTTGTCTGCTGGGAGAATGATTATGTTGTTGTCTTTCCTCAGGTTGGTGAGGGCTTTTTGTTCTTCTTTGTGTAAATTGCTTCTGGGTGGTTTGCTGGAGCAGAGGATATTGGTGACTTCGAGTCTGATTTTGTTGGCTTCATCTGGGTTGATTTTGGTTAGGCTGGCTTCCACTCCGCATATGATGTTTTCAGTGGGGATGTGTCTGGGGGCGACTGCAAAGTTGAATCCTTTGGACAGGACTTTGGTCTCTGCGATGGTGAGTGTCCTGTCTGATATGTTGTGAACTGTTTGTTTCATGGGCTGCTGTGGGGGGTTGGGCTTCTGGCGTTTTTCCAGTTTGTGGAGTTTGTTGGTGTGTATGTCTGTCTTGTGGCAGGTCTCTGTTTCAGCTCTCCAGAAGCAATTTACACAAAGAAGAACAAAAAGCCCTCACCAACCTGAGGAAAGACAACAACATAATCATTCTCCCAGCAGACAAAGGCAATGCCACAGTGGTGATGAACACATCTGACTACCAAGCCAAACTATCCAACCTACTACAAGACCCTGCTTACATACCTTTGAACACAGACCCCACCACCTACCTGGAAAAAACCACCAAAGCCAAAATAAAAGCCTCACCCTTAAGTGAAGAAATCAAGCCAAGCATCATCCCCAGAGAGAAATCATCCAGATGCCCCAAGCTCTACGGCCTCCCCAAGATTCACAAAGAAGGAACACCTCTCAGACCTATAGTCAGCTCCATAGGCTCACCCCTACAAAACCTCGCCAAATTTCTTGCCAAACAACTCCAGCCCTATGCAGAATCCATCTCTTCATACGTACAAAACTCGTTCCACTTCATAGAAATTATAAAGAAACAAGACCTACAACCCAATGACCTACTCGTGAGCTTCGATGTTGTTTCGCTCTTCACACAAGTGCCCATTCAAGAAGCCTTGACAGCTATCCACAACAAATACAACCCCCCAAGCACATCCTAGATCTGACCAACCACTGCCTAACCAACACATACTTCATCCACAATGGACAAAGATACAAACAGATAGAAGGAGCACCCATGGGATCACCCCTCTCACCGGTCATCGCAAACCTATATATGGAACACTTTGAAACCAACGCGTTACAGAAGTCCGAACATGAACCCAAACTCTGGCTCAGATATGTTGACGACACCTTTGTTATCTGGCCACACGGGAAAGACAAACTGAACAACTTCCTCACACATCTCAACAGCCTACACCCCAAAATACAATTCACTATGGAAATAGAAGCCAACAACCAACTTCCCTTCCTGGACGTCCTAATCTACAAAAAACCCGACGGCTCCTTAGGACATACCATCTACCGGAAAAAAAAACACATACAAACCGCTACTTAAATGCACAATCACACCACCACCCTGCACAGATCAACTCCGAAGCAAAAACCCTCATCTCCAGAACCAAACGCCTCGCTGACAAAGACCACCTAAAAACTGAATTACACACTCTCTCGAATACTTTAATTGCGAACGGATTTCCAAAAAAACACCATCACCAAACTAATCCAAAAAGAAACACCCCCCAAGAACCAAGAAACAGAAGAGAACAACGGCACTGCCCTCCTCCCTTACATCAAAGGCACCACAGACAAAATCAGCAAAATTCTCCACAAACACAATATCAAGACAGCCTTTTGCACCGAACAAAAAATAGCCAACATTTTAAGAAACCCCAAAGACAAGATTGAGCTAGAAAACCAAGGAGTCTACGAAATACCATGCAAAGTCTGCCCAGCCACATACATCGGACAGACAAACAGGAGAATAAGCGCACGCATCGCAGAACACAAGAACGCAGTCAAAAAAGAAGAAAAATCTTCCTCTCTCTTCCAGCACATAAAAACAACAGGTCATGAAATTGATTTTAAAAGAACCAAACTCATCTCCAAAACTGAACACTTCAACAGTCGAATAATCATGGAAGCCATTGAAATAGAGAAACACCCAAACAACATGAATAAACGTGATGACACCTCCCGCTTGCCTGACATCTGGAAACTAGCCCTGGTCAACAGACGAGCCTCTGTCACAAAGACTGACACCAGGTCCAAAAGGACACAAGATGCCACCACCTTCCATCCACACCAAACACAAACCCAGACCCTTCCCACAGATGAAACGAAACCACCATCCAACAACAAAACCACAACTGCACCATCTACCGCTACTCCCCACTCCAGCCACCACATGGAGCACACTTACACACGCCAAAAAAACATTGGGAGACCACAGACACGCAGCCAGACCAAAATGAATTCACAAGACACAGGACCCCACTCCACCAAAGCCCAGGATGCTGCCAGAACACCCATCACCAAGGTCGTTAAGAAACAAAAGGCTAATAGACACACATCCAGCACCTCACCCACACATGATGTCTCTAAACAGCCATCTAACCCACCAGCAGTTAAGCCCTTAACGATCGCCTCAGCCACACAGCAGATCACAAAAGAACAAACGAACCTACAATCAGCAACAGAGCAAGCAAACCACACACCCCCAGCAGTATTTATAGAAGGACTTCAACTGAGATCACGCTTTGCTTCAAGAAGAAAGAAGCCAGAACACCAGCCTGAAGATGACGAGTGAGACCTCGTCGAAACGTCGCCAAAACAACACATATATATATATATATATATATATATATATATATATATATATATATATATATATATATATATATATATATATATATATATATATATATATATATATATATATATATATATATATATATATATATATATATATATATATATATATATATGCATGTTAGGGTGGATTCGGGTTTCTTCCCGTGTAGAAATCTGGTTGTTTTGGCGACGTTCGCTTTGCTTCAAGAAGAAAGAAGCCAGAACACCAGCCTGAAGATGACGAGTGAGACCTCGTCGAAACGTCGCCAAAACAACCAGATTTCTACACGGGAAGAAACCCGAATCCACCCTAACATGCATACCTATACCTGTGAAAATTTACGAAAACATATATATATATATATATAGATATAGATATAGATATAGATATAGATATATAGATATATATATAGATATATATATATTTAGTATATATAAAATATAGTTATATTTTAGTATATTTAACAACTCCCAATGAGGAGTCTGGGCAAATTTGTAGGGGCAGCTGGTTCCATAACAAAAGGGCAACCACTGAGAGAGCTCGATTCTCCATCGTAACCTTCTGAACTTCCTTTGGGATCAGAATCCTCAGGCACCCAACCTGGGATGAGCAATTGACTTGGGCAGTTCTATGTGGGAAAAGCCACTCTGTCAGATAACCAAGGTCCTAAATCATTAGGGCTGTTTTTTTATATGTTGTTACTAGAGATGGGCACGAATCAAAAAAAGGTGATTCGTTTGTCGTTTGTCGTTTAGGAGGTCCGTTTTGGTTCGTTGAATTTTTGCAAAAAAAATTTTTTTGTTTTCGTTCATTTTGTTACCGTTTCTTTACCATTTATTTCAAATTTTTGTGATTTTTTTTTTAGCACTTAAAGCAGTTCAATATATTGCCGTAACAAAAACAAAACGGACGACAAAACTTCTGGTGTTTCTGTTCGTTTCGTTTCATTTTAGAGACAAAATTTGTTTGTAGTTTCGTTATGTAACGAAATGAAAAAAACAAAAACCGAAATGAAAAATTGTTCATTTTGTGCCCATCTCTAGTTGTTACTTGTTTGGAATACATTTGGCTGGGCGAGCAAAATCTACAGCTGGCAGGAATGCCTAAGGATCGGGATACAGAGTGAACAAGCTGTAAGAGCTGTAAGAGCTGATTTTTTTTTTCACTCCTACAACATCCCAGTGGGTGCAGCCAGGCCCCCAGGGTCTCCATGGATTACTATCCCTGCAGGAAGGAGGTGAAGGTGCACAGGGACAGAAGGCAGAGACAGGGCTGTTGGGTCGGTGTGCTGGTAAGACTGTGAAGGAATCCAAACAAGCCACCACTCCCTAGCATATTCCTTGCCAATGTATGATCTCTTGTCAATAAAATGGATGTATTGAAACTGCAGGCAGCAACCAAGAGACTTATTAAGGACTGTTGCATTCTACTTTTCATTGAGACCTGGATTAATTCGTCCATACTGGAGACAGCTTTTCAGTTAGAAGGCTGTATTCTACACTGTCATGACCAAAGCAGGGACTCTGGAAAGACCAAAGGAGGTGGGCTGCTTTTATATGTCATTTAACAGCTGGCGTGGTAACTCCAAGACTGTAGGCAGTCACTGCTCCCCAGATTTGGAGTATGTGACTGTTAAATGCAGACCAATTTATCTTCCCAGGGAGTTTACAGCTGTTATATTAACTGGTGGGTACATTCCACCAGATGCCAATGCAAATTTGGCTTTAGGGTTCCTCCATAGCAGCAGCAGCAGCCAGCAAGACAAGTATCCTGAGGCTGTGCATATTATTGCAGGGGACTTTAATCATGCTGAATAGAGATGGGCACGAATAAAAAAATGGTGTTTCGTTTGTCGTTTGTCGTTTAGGGGGTCCGTTTCAGTTCATTTCCATTTTTCGTGAATTTTTGCAAAAAAATCGTTTTCATTTTTGTTCGTTTTGTTACTGTTTTGTTACCATTTATTTCAATTTTTGGTGATTGTTTTAGCTTTTAAAGCAGTTCAATGTATTGCCGTAACGAAAACGAAACAGACGACAAAATTTCTGGTGTTTCTGTTTCGTTTCATTTTAGAGATAAAATTTGTTTGTTGTTTCGTTGCATAATGAAATGAGAAAACGAAAATGGAAATGAAAAATTGTTCGTTTTGTGCCCATCTCTAATGCTAAACTTAAAACTGTGCTCCCCAAGTTCCATCAGCATGTGAAATGTGCCACTTGAGGAGACAAAACATTGGACAAGGTCTATTTGAATATAAAACATGGCTCCAGGGCTATCCAGCTCGTATATTTGGGCCAGTTAGACCATATATCCCTGTTCCTCGCACCAGCATATACTCCTCTTAGGAAACGGGCTTTTGTCACAACAAAGACTGTTAAAACTTGGCCTGAAGGTGCTTCTCACCAGCTGCAGGACTGTTTCGAGAGAACCAAGTGGGATATTTTTGACTACCCAGACCTGGAGGAGCACACAGTGTCAGTTCTGTGCTATATCAAACATTGCACAGATACTGTTACTGTGAATAAATGCATCAGGATTTATCCCAACCAGAAACCCTGGATGAACAGAGAGGTCCAGTGCCTGCTGTGGGACAGAAATAGGGCTTTCAGGATTGGTGATATGGAGCTTTACAGTGCTGCAAGAGCCAACTTAAAGAGAGGCATTTGACGGGCCAAGATGGATTCTAGGCAGAGGATTGAGAACAACTTCAGTAGTAACAACACGAGGCAGGTGTGGCAGGGGGTTCCAACATATTACCAACCACAGACTGAACCTTGCTGCTGTTGATGGGGACCCTTCGCTGGCAGAGGAGCTTAACTTCTTCTTTGCTCACTTTGAGGTGGAGCCACCAGAGAGGGCTGCATTACAGTCACCAGCTCACAGTGGCCCCTCACTCACTTTGGAGGAGCATGAGGTGAGGTGTGTACTGAGGGCGGTGAATCTGAGGAAGGCTACTGGACCCGATGGCATCACTGGATGGGTGTTGAGGGACTGTGCAGACCAGCTGGCGGGGGTCTTCACTAAGATCTTTAACCAGTCCTTACACCAGTCTATCATTCCACCCTGCCTGAAGTCCTCGACTATTGTCCCTCTGCCCAAAATACCAACAATCAGCAGCCTTAACAACTACAGACCAGTTGCATTCACTCCAATCATTATGAAGTGTTTTGAGAAACTGGTACGTAGTCACATCATCTTCTGTCTTCCATCAACCTTTAACAACTACCATGCAGGGCATACAGATCCACCGAGGATGCCATCACTACCACTCTCCATATTGCTCTGTCCCATCTGGGGCAGCCAGGGAGTTATGTGAGGCTGTTGTTTGTGGATTTCAGCTCTGCTTTTAATAGTATCCTTCCCCACCTACTGATGTCCAAAATAAAGGCACTTGGACTTTCTAATTCCATTTGCTTCTGGGTCTTGGACTTTCTGTCAGACCGCTCTCAGAGGGTTACAAGTAGGGTCCCACATGTCCATAGCCCTTAGCCTCAACACCAGCTCCCCACAGGGTTTTGTGTTGAGTCCCCTGCTCTATACCCTCTATACCTATGACTGCACCTCTCCCCACCCCAGGAACAAAATCATTAAGTTTGCTGATGACACCACTGTGGTGGGGCTCATTTCTGGAGAGGATGAGTCCTTTTACCAGGACCAGGTGGAGCGGCTCTCTTCCTTGTGTGGAGTCAATATTCTGGTCCTTAACACCACCAAGACCAAGGAACTGTTGATGGATTACAGGAGGGGGGGAAGCAGCCATTCAGCCCCTGTATATTGGTGGGGACTATGTCGAGAGGGTGGCTGAATTCAAGTTCCTGGGTGTTATCATCGAGCAGGGTCTGACCTGGACTGCTAACACCACTGCTCTGGTAAAGGAGGCCCATGCATTTTAAAGAAAAAACAATCTTAGCTATAGACTGCTGGTGTCCTTCTACCGATGATCCATTAAGAGCATTCTTACATACTGTGTCTGTGCTTGGTTATCCAGCTGCATAGCCACAGAGAGGAAAGCGCTCCAGAGGGTCATAACCACGGCCCAGAAGATCATCGGTTACCCTCTTCCAACTCTGGAAGAGGTATACATTTCCCGTTGCCTTAAAAAGGCAAATAACATCTTACAAGATTCATATCCTGGACATAGGGCCTTTTTACACGACCCCTAAGATCCGCTGGCCACTTAAATTCGGACCAGAGATCTTAGGGGTTCGTCGCTCTTCCTCTGTCCCCACCCCCCTTCGCACTTCCTGGTTGCTGGCTGCGAGGGAGGGAGAAAAAAGAAAGAAAAGAATTCCGGTTTACCTCCGTTTTGTTCCCGGCAGCATTCAGATCTCTTAAAGGGGCGGGGCGCAAAAAAAGGACAAACAGAAGCCAGGAGAGCCCCGCACTCACTATCCTTACACCGGATCAAATATTTGTCACATCCAAAAAGCAGGTACAAGAAAACTGCTCTGGGTCACGCTAAAGTGGGCGGGGTCGCACTTGATTGTCTGCAAAGTCTGGAGCTGGTGGGTAAACATTTTTAAGGTCCGGACCTTGCAGCCATTTGCGGCGGACCTTAGGGGTCGTGTATAAACGCCCATAGTCTGTTTGTACTACTGTCTTGAGGCAAGAGACACAGGGTAGCAAAAGCAAGAACAAACAGATTAAAAATAGTTTCTGTCCAAGAGCCATCTTAAATGCTGTGACCAAATAGAGTGACCTTGGGAAGTTGTGATGGATGTGTATGAGTGCTTTTAATTCTCTTTACCTTTTAAATGTTTTTAATCTTTTTAATTGCACTAGGGATAGTATTCAATTTCATTGTACTATGTACAATGATAATAAAGTATCTATCTATCTATCTATCTATCTATCTATCTATCTATCTATCTATCTATCTATCTATCTATCTATCTATCTATCTATCTATCTATCCAAAGGAGAAGACCAGGTCTAATGTGTGCCATGTCATATGTGTTGGGCTAACATATTGAGACATGTCCAAGGAAGCCATGGCTTGCAAGAACTCAAGAGCTGGACCTGTGACCTGGGTCTCTGTGTGGATGTTAAAGTCACCAAGCACAAGAACTGGAAAGGAGAGTGTAGGGTCATGAGGAGCGCAGTACACCAAGACAATCTGAAAAACCTTCCCTGGCCCCAGTCAACATGTGAACAGCTTCTAGACCTGAGATCTCCAGTGCTGATAGCCTGAAAGCCTCAAATGAGTTTTTATAGGCAATTTTTACTCCCCCCCACCCTCCAGTCTAGCCTGGTGCTGGATGAAATAACTGGATGGGTACAATAAAGGTAGGACCGTACCACCTCCAGAGTTTATGCGGGTTTCTGTAATGCAGGCCAAATCTGCATCTTCATCCAGGATCATATCATGGATAAATTGACTTATTTGACACAGACCTGACATAAAACAGCCCCAGGGATAGAGTGGAGGGCTGACTGGCCTGGTTACCTCAATCCTGAGAGCTGGCTGCAGTACTAGAACAGAGGACAGTCTTCAGACATCTGTCCCTTGTACATACTATGCACCCACTAATGTGTCTATGGCTGCTATCTCGCCCGAGGAAGATCCTGATCTTCTGAAGGTCCGGCTTTTCCTCTTCCTCGCATCACATGACTGAAGATGTGGGATAGCAGTTCCCACGTACAAAGGTGTTTTTTGAAAGTGCAGTTCAGCCCCATGGCCAGCAGGTGGTGCTAGGATTTTTAAAAAGGACCAGCCAGCTGGCGCTAGGGCTTGGGGAAGTTAAAACAAACAGCACTAGATCCAGCTTCCTGTCGCTAGGAGGGTGGGGGCGGAATAAAAAATAAAAAATAAAAAAGCAGTGCCGATCAGCCCCAGGAACAGCCGGTCGGCGGTGTGAGAAAAACAGAAGAAAGAAAACCGGATCATCTATGGGGTCCCACAACGTTAAAAGGTGGATTTTTTAAGCGAGGCAAAAAATTCCCTACCTCTCCAGTAAATCTTGGAAATCTCGCTTAGGGGGGCATTATTGGGTTTTCTTTATTTATTTATTATTTTCCAAAAAGCCCGGTGGCCATGGGGACTGCATTTTTGGACATGGTTTATCTACAAATTTAATCTGCATTTAAAGGGACGTGGGATAGGGGCCTAAGAGAACAATTACAGTATTTCAGCAGGAACTAACTGGAAGTGCCCACCTTTAATCAAATCAGATATGGATAGCATGATGAAATTCTGCTTACATGCTGGTCACCCCAGGTGCATTTGATAATCAAGCCCAAATGGATGTCATTAACATGTTCTAATTGGAAATATCATCAATATGTCTTATTAAAAGATCCCATTATTTTTCAAAGCACCTTGCCAAAGCACCTTCTCTAAGTGACTCAACACCTCTATGTTGCTGCTGCCACCTGTTTTCACAGAAAACAGAGTGCAGTTTTCAGAACTCTGCTTCAGTTTTTCTGAAACATAGTTTGTTTTTGTTTTCTTCTTGCTTTGTCTTTTCTGGTTACAAGGATGAAAGAATATCTTTCTTAACATAATGATTTCATACTTTTATTCATTTCATTTATTTAAAAGATTTTTGCCCTGCCTTTCTGCTTTTAAAAAAGGATCCACAGCAGCTGACATCATTAAAAAAACCAATCCTAAAAATGTTAAAACAATAAGTTATTTGAATATTTAAAATGAGATAGACATCATATTAAATATATTAGATTAATTTATTAGTAACACAGATTTGAAAAGAACAAAAGTACAAATCATCTATTTCTTTTTAAACACACACACACACACACACACACACACACACACACACACACACACACACAGAGCCACTAAGAGAAAGATCTTTGCGTACTTGCCGAAGGACAGAAAAGATGGAGCCAGCCTGGTTTTCCATGGGTCAGTAATTGCTAAATATATATTAATAGATCATACAACAGAAAATAATAAGACACAATATAACTGTGTTGTTAAAACAGGCATTGGAGAGAATCCTGTAACTTATGTATGAGGACATAATTGAGTGCAGTGGTGTAAATCATGTTATAAATTGCTGCAGTAATTTATGCCTTTGCACCTATACTGTTGGGTGTAAACAATAAGATTCCGGTCACTGTTTTTAATGATGCCTTGGCAGTGCATTGCTGTTATTAATGAACATCCAAAAATGAAGTATGGATTTTACTCAATAAATGCTGACGCTAACATTCAACATTGGCACACACATTGCATGTAATCTAATTCTCTTTCCAGGCCATGAGTGTAAACTTGCTTAACTGAGAAAAATTTTGTTACAGAAACAAGTAGATAGTCTAGCTGTAAGAAATAATCTACAATTTATTCCTAATGCTACCATGTAATGAAGCATACTTAATTTTTTTTAAAAAAAGATAATTAGTAGACTTGCTTCCCAGCTTGATAGACTTCTTACTATTTTTACCTCTTATTATTTAAACCCTCAAGGTTGCTTCTGTCACTGGTTAATAGGTATGGCATTTGATTTAGAATTCTGTAGTTACTAATTTAAAACTACTTAAAAAGTCAAAAGGATCTAAGCTTCAGTGACTACTGAAGGTACTCATTAACCAGAATATAAACAGTATCATTTGACTGCCAATATGTTCCTTTCTTGCTACTGCACTACTATCAAAACTCATTGTACATAGTAAATAGTATTGTAAACCCA
This sequence comes from Phrynocephalus guinanensis, assembly GCA_037367245.1. Classification (NCBI taxonomy): domain Eukaryota; kingdom Metazoa; phylum Chordata; class Lepidosauria; order Squamata; family Agamidae; genus Phrynocephalus; species Phrynocephalus guinanensis. The sequence continues at coordinate 49,678,730 of CM074738.1, forward strand.
CTCTTCTTGCAGAAATCAGATCCCAATCAAAACAGAGACTCTATAATTATTCTTTTGAAAACTTCAAATTGTATCAAATTTAACCTGTGATCCATAAAGACGGTTACTTCATGTCCCTCTCATCACGGTTCGCGGTCCCGCTTGGGACCGGTATGAAAAAATGTTACTGCACGTCCATTGCGTGATGACAGAAGTTTGTCCCGACTCCGCCCCCTGAACTGGGATTTAAGTGTGATGAGCCATACCTCTCCCTGACCTGGGGAATCTATTGTCTCAGTTTTTATTTCGAGATGAGAGTCTGTGAAGTAAGGCTCGTCACATAACGTGTGCATTCTCCATCTAGTGGCAGGAGTGCGAAGTTGCATTCTCCAGTACAATCCCAATGATGTAAACAATGCATCGCAGAGAGGGAAGAAGGCATAAAACCTCAAACTTTGCTGCTTAACACATGAAAGCCAAAGTTACGGAGAATCAAAATATCGAAAAACGGAAAGTCGGACAAAAAAAGTGGGGGGAGGAAATGAATGCAGGGAAGTACAGATGTTGTCACGAAACAAGGACGTGAAGTAACAGTCGTCACAATGCCATCAATCACACCCATGGGTAAATGGAAACAGGGGCAGAACTGAGACAAGACCACATGACCGCAAATGACATTATCACAAAATGAACGTAATCTTGGAATGAAGAAGGACGTGAAGTAACCGTCAAAGTTTGCTACTTTCACTGACCAGCTGAAAACAGGGGGCAGACACAAGTTGTGCTTTAAAAGCCTGATCTTCCCTTTAGAATTGGATCTGTAAGGCACCCAAATGAACACGGTCAACATGAAGAGCAGTGGTGTGAAGGAATCAGGCTTTGAGGGTCAAATACCTAGGACTATGGTGGTAGCAGGGATTATAATACCATGCAGTGACCAACTTGGGCTCACAGCTTCCTTTGCAGTTCTCACAGTACTTAGGAGTAACAAGATTTTGGAAACTACATATTGCTCACTCGAGCATCCATTTTTCTGATATCAATAAAATGAATACCCAGCTCACTGGGGGCCAAAGTGTTGCCTGCCTAATTATGTTGCAAACCACACAGAGAATGCATTCTCTGACAGCAAGCTTACCTTCACTGCACAGACCTCCTTCGTCTCCCCGTCTGGGATACTGTGACACATGTTAGGTGGATCCTTGGAGTGCCCAAGGTTTGCCACCACTGCACGTATCGCAACCAGCATTTTGTGCCAAAAAGTTTATCTGCTGGAGTCTACTTCATAAGTATCGTTCACAAAAGCAATTGCCACCAACATCCATTTAAAATCTTTATTTAAAAGTGAGAGAAGATATAACATGGCAACTCCTCCAGAAACATTTATAATAATCTTTGACTTTTGTTTAGATTCATTAGTTCTAAAATTGTAATTGAGGTGTATAAAGGCAGGTTAAAACATTTCCAAGGCAGCATTCTTCTATGGAAATGAGCTATTTTGCATAAGAAAAGCTTGTCCTGCAACAAACCTTTAGTTTGGTCGTCTTTTGGGGAAGCTGAGTCATGACAACAGGACTTGAAGTCCAGTTGCCATGACATAACCTCTGGATTAGTAACTTTTGCATACTGACAAACTATATGACAAGCTTTAATACAAATTTTATGAGCAAATTGGTTCAGACCAGTTGTAAAAGGGGAAATTCCTGCCTGAGAACCGGAGTCCTGGATGCCCAGGTAAGTTAGGGGGTATATGTTGATGGACTATTGTTCCATGTTCCAAATTGAAAACAGTCCCCATCACCATGGAACCAACCAACAAACCAACAAACAATAAAAAAAAAAACCCCAACCCTCCATCAGAAGGCTGGAAACTTTCTGTAGCCCCTTCCTGAGTGGTGTTGGGACAGGACCATTCAATATTCTGTAGAGCCAGGACTAAAGTGACCTTAGATTTAAGCCCTGATCCTTGCTGCTACAGTTCAGTGATTCTTTTTGCAACATATTCAACAATTCTGTGATTCAATTTTTGCCATTCAAAGTCCACGATAGTTCTTCATTTTCTCTGTGTTTCTTCACTCAGTACTGTGTTTGTTCAATACAGTAATTATCCTCTGTCATCCCAAAATTTCTTGCACAGATTAACATGGCTACCTCTTCCAAAGTTTCCAGCTTCTTTCCACAACACATAATATTTTCCCACCCTGCTGAGAATGAATATGCAGTGCTATTTCTCACTAATCTTTTCAGTATCTTCTCAAATATCAACCTTTCTATGAAGCATTTCTCTTAAAACTGTAGCCTTCCTCCCTTCTTCCCCGCTTTCTATTGACTTTGTAGTTATCTGCCATCAAGTCAGAACCAACTTACAGAAAGCCTATTAAAGCAAAAGTGGGGAGGGAAGAAACAAGTTCAAAGTCTAACACTTATGTACCACCTCGTAGTGCTCCAATTAATCTCTAGGTAATTACAATTTAATTCTGCAGGCTACACATTGGCCCCTGCCCCTGTGAGCTGGGCACTCAGTTCACTGACCTCAGAAGGATGGAAGTCTGAGTCAAACACAAGTCAACTACCAGAGCCCATCAGGATCAAACTCAGTTCTTGAACAAAGTCTTTGACTGTGGTACTGTAGCTTAACCACTGTACACCAAGGCTCCTAATAGTACTTTCAAGGTTAGAGGTATATTTAAAGAGTGGCTTTACGATTCTATACCCCCATACCCCCAGTGAGTTTCCATGGCCTGGGAGGGATTTAAATCCTGGTCATGAGAGACCTAGTCCAGCACTCTCTTCACTATGCTATATTAGGTATCACATTGTTATATCACAGTGGTGATGGGTATCTTATTGACTATCTCCCCTTAATTTCCTGATGTATCTTATACAAGCCAGATTTAACATGTAAGCTCTTTGTAGCAGAGATCTGTCATTCAATTAAATGGTGAATTGAAATGCCAAAACATCAACCACTTATTACCAATAATACTATAATAACAACTTTCTTAATCATAAATAAATTGTAACAGGTTCACCTAGGAGAGCTCTTAGCTCCAATGAGGACAAAGCAGTGGAAGCAATCAGTAAACTGCTGATTATCCAATGTAAACTTTTCAACTAAAAATAGAGAAGATGAAATGATGATTATCTAAAACAAATCATTTAATTCCCCCCCCTCTTATTTCCCCTTTGAATTAGCTTCCAGTAAACAGTCCCTTTATGACTGATCATGAATCTAGAACTTGGAAGGGGTGGTTTTATACTTCCATGCTATCCTAAACATTCTTACTAGAGTCAATCACTGTAAAGAAAACAGGGTTACTTCAGAGTACATATGCATACATTTGATCTGCATATTTGTCACAGAAACAATGAAATCCTACATATGTTTACTCAGAGGTAAGCCCTATCAAATATAATAGGATTTATACAACACCACAATCCTATTTCCTGTTACTTGGGAATAAACAGTGAGACTTGTAAGTTGATAAACATAAAAACATAGCAGCAGTAGAATAAACATCTCCTTCACAGAATCATCAAGGATGTTCTACATTGCACTGCTGATAAGAATTAGTTTTGGTGCACCATATTGGGAGAAAGAGTTCTGAAGAAATCCAGCTCGCAATAACCTGGGAGTTACTTCCACTGAATGCAGTGTTGGGTGCTTTTTAGCCTATCCTGACTCAACATTTATAAGGCTGTATCACAATGGTGGTGAACCTTCAACATGCCAGATGTTTTAGATCATAATTCCCACAGCCCTTTGTCATTGGCAATCTACCCTTGGATATCTGGGAGTTGTGGTCCAATACATGGAGTGCCCAAGGTTTGCAACCACTGCACGTATCGCAACCAGCATTTTGTGCCAAAAAGTTTATCTGCTGGAGTCTACTTCATAAGTATTGTTCACAAAAGCAATTGCCACCAACATCCATTTAAAATCTTTATTTAAAAGTGAGAGAAGATATAACATGGCAACTCCTCCAGAAACGTTAATAATAAGTTTTGACTTTTGTTTAGATTCATTAGTTCTAAAATTGTAACTGAGGTGTATAAAGGCAGGTTAAAACATTTCCAAGGCAGCATTCTTCTATGGAAATGAGCTATTTTGCGTAAGAACTTGACACACTGTCAAGTTTCCACATATCGATCACACAAGCTGCAATCATTTCTGCCAGCGTCAAGTTGAAATGTATATAAGGTTTAATGAAGTTTCATATAACATCCTGTCTCAAGAGTTTGAAAGCCGGCATCACAGATATCAATGTTCCATTTCTGGGCTGTGGCAAAGACAGCGATGCCAACCAGCTAGTAAGCTACTGGGGAACAATCTTCAGAAGGAAAATACATTCTAAATCCTGTCCTGGATCCATCAACAAAACTTTAGAGGATTTTTCTCCTTGCTTAAATTTGCCCTTGAACAGTAACAAGAGCCTCGTGGCGCAGTGGTTAAATGCCTGTACTGCAGGTAAAACTGTGCTCACGACCTGGGTTCAATCCCTGGTAGCAGGCTCAAGGTTCACTCAGCCTTCCATCCTTCCGAGGTAGGTAAAATGAGTACCCAGCTCGCTGGGGGGGCAATGTGTAGCCTGCACACTGTAATCAAAATTGTAAACCGCCCAGAGAGTACTTGTAGTGGTATGGGGCGGTATATAAGCAGAACACTTTGCGGTATATAAGCAGAACACATGCCTTATTGCAAGGCTGATTTCCCCACCCTATAACTTTGAAAGTTACCCTTGTTCAGGAAAAAGTGACTTCTACAGTTAAACTGCATGCACTTTTCAATCTGAACATGTCTCCAAGGATGACACATCCCATGCTGGGCAACCAACCAGACAAGAACATCCAGTACAGGAGGCAAGGGTAAAGGATATCTACTGGAGCTTCAGATGAGAGGGCTACCTAATTTCTCAATGTTTAAATAAGCATTTCATTTAACATCTAACATGGGCTGCCTTACTTCAGAGTACCTTCTAGGAAATTTCAGAGCAATGACATGTGGGACACTTAGTGTCCTGTGATGGAATTAAATGACATATTGGCTGAAATGCATCTGGCACAATTACACCACATATATGGTGATGACATGTTAATTTAACATGTCATATTCTCCCTTCCTTCTAAGCCCAAGGCTCCTGCTGGATGTTTTCTAACATTATAAGCTTCTACCCCAGAGCAGAGAGAGAACTCCTAGTTCCCAGAGCTCCTTGCCCTCTGAAGATGCCAGCCACAGAGTGCGGCAAAATGTCAGGAAGAAAAACTTCCAGAACATGGCCAAACACCCCCCCCCCAAAAAAAAAAAACCCACTCACAACAGCTATCAGTGGGAACCTTATAAAATACATTTTACACTTCCCCAGGGAAAATCACCCCCCCCCCACACACATATACACCCAGGAAGCTTCTGAACTTAAAGAGAGAAATAGGAAGTATTAAATTAAAGATTATCAATACTGACATTTTATCTGCACGCTATTTTTGTGATAAGGTAAACAAGCGGCTAAAGCTGTTTGAGAGCTTTGATAAAGATGACTGTTTCCAAGTGATGATATCATCATCACCATTTATGCTTGGTGAAGTTGAGCAACAGGATGTCAGTTATTGCCTAGAATAGCCAGGAGAAAAGACTTGCCCTGGTGCAGTTGTGTTAAAGAACACAGTTGTCAATGAAATAAACCTTTTATTTCCAAAAATGTTCTCAGGAGTCACACTGGTAGGTTATGGTGAACCCCAAGATCTGGCATCAAGTTAGGTATGAATTTACAGTGAGGTAGTGGCAAGTCAGTACAGTAGCAATGGCGTTAGTAAACCATGTAACCTTGGAGTTGGAAAGGATCCTAAGTCCAGCCTCACTCAAGGAAACACAGTATGTGTTGAGGGATATCAAGACATGCTACCAAAGTTTAGGTGTTTGTACTTTGCTTTCATCCTTTACATGCACATCCATTGAATTCCCAAGATCCTGGCTATTTAAGATGCACTCCTGTGCACACCATTTAATTTGAAGAAAATCTCCATTGGGTACAGCAGGTCTCAATGTGTAAAAATATCCTGGGACCTCTAGTGATTCTAGGACAAAACTTAGTGACTCCAATATATAAATAAAAGCAAAGCATTATAGATGGTGAAGATTAACTCTGTTGATTAGAAATTAGTGCTCTAATGAATACACACGATTACACTTCATGCAGAATTTTCATTTAAACTCATGGAGATGTATTTATAACCAAACAAAGGGCATGCCATTATAACTATAATGTCACTGTTGTACAACAGCAATTTTGAAGGAAAAACTTGATTAAAAAATACACAAGTAGATCCAAATTAAGTTTTCAGGACTTTAGTCCCATAGAAATCACTGGGTCAAATTGCTCATGATTAGCAAAAGTTCCAATAATGTGAATGGGACTAAAACCAGCTAATATAACGTGGCTCCATTACCATGTTTATTAAGAGATAAGGACAGTGTGAGTAACCAATATACTGCTACCTATTCCAAGACATTGGGAGGGCATGCAGTGTATGTTTGAATATATTAAATGGAATGATTTCAAATTATTATGCAAAGTATAGCATTCGTTCCCAAGCTGAGTAAATGCTTTGATTTATGCACTCTTCTTTTTCACATTTGAAAATTGGGTATATTATTCACTGGATTGCAAAAGTAGGTTAATTATTTCTGAACCACTGCCTGGAAAAGGGCATTCTTCTAGCATTTAATAGATGAGTGTAATTCAAAATTGTGTTGTCTCAAAGTGTCAGAAAGTAAAGGCAGCAATCACAGCCTATATGTGATGTTTTTATTCATCATAATGTTGTACTAGAAAGATGCTGGCTATATTTTTCTCTGAATGTTGCTTCCTAAATTGTAAGAGTGACCTCTAGTGCTTCGCTGCTTCGATATCTTTTCTGGAGTTGTCTTCTGTTATACATTTTAATGTCTTTTCACACTAGCGTCTGATTTAAGGCATAGTATCAAATGTTATTGACTTGTGATTCATGACCGTGTGAAACTGGATAAATTTGTGAAACACCCAAATGCTGCAGAAAGTGAAAGTTTTCTTAATAAATTTAGACACATTGCAGCAGATGCCTTACAGAAAAAAGTTGTTGCATTTGTTCAGCAATATCCTGTGATTTTGTATTTCTCATGAGATATCGTGGATGAATGACAATAAACTATCACAAGCCCATGCAGAGTATTTGCCCTGTTTATGACAGTATCCTTTAGTCCTATGGTTCTGAAGCAGAAAACATGGGAAGAAAGTAGGATACTTCCACTTTCCTCTGTCATCTCATAGATCTTCTCAAAGAGCTGTCCCTTCCCTCCTAACAGTACTGTAATATTCATGAGTCTCTACTTCCAACACACAGTTTCTCCAGCTACAGTCACTGTTATTTGCCCTGGTCCATAGCCACTTCTCCGGAATCCGCTTCAAAAGCAGTACATCTTTGAAGGTACTCACTGAATGTCCACTAAAGATATGTAATACCCGATATAGTCTTTGGTTTATGGGAGCTTTTAGGATTGTGAGATCAGTTCCCAAGTACATCCAAATGTGTACATTCAAACTGCACTCTTGTGCGCACCCAAGACAACAGATTTGTTACAACACTGGAGGCTATTTATTCCAAATCTCTAACAATTGCCAGTTCTTCAGAATACTGCCCCTCTTAAAGTCTAGAATTGAGTTAACATTTCCCTTACAATTCTAAAGTGCTACCATTTTCACACAGAGACAGATATAGATAGAGGTACCTTCCTATATTACTGGCTACATTCTACTGTCTGGTCACACTTGAACATTACTCTCCCTGAAATTGATGAACATCCCATAAAAATCTCCTTCTCCACATTTACCCCTCATTACCTTTTGTGCTTTATGGCACCACACACAGCAGAGTCACCCTTAATGCAAGAGACAGAGGCAGACCCTGGCCCGCCCGATTTCACACTGCTAGACAAAAAGCCCGATGTGGTGCAGGAGAGAGTATTGTCATGCCAGTAATCCCAATGACAGACTTAACTCCTTGCAAAATACTCTGCTGCTGCTATAGTAGCTTGCACTGAAAAAGACGAAAGGCGGAGGGGGTGGGTTTCTATAGTTCACCTGTGAAATGAGACTCTCCGGTTATTCAGGAGCTCAACTTACTTGCCTGGGCTCTGATTCTAGCCTGGAGAAACAGGAGCCCTGATGCACTTCAGCCCCCGAAACATTTGCATCCTCTCACCTTGCTGTCGGGACTGTAGCAGCCCAGATTTATTGGAAGAGCTTCCCGGCCAAGCCTCCTCCACCACCACCACCTGAGCAATCCAAGTTTTAATATTCATTTGAAATACTTACATTTGTCTCCTGCTGCTAATATATTCCAGTGGTGAACGGGAACCAGGACCAGCAGTTTGAGGAAGATTTCAGTGAAAGAATCCATGTCCTCATTGATGGAGGTGCCCCAAAGTGTCAAAGGATAAGGAAACAGGCACCTCTGCTCTGTGCTTCAATCAGTCTCCTTCTGGCTCCTTCTGCTTTCCTTTCTCTCTTTCTCTCACTCTGTCTGCCTTTCAGTGCTCCGCAGTAGCCACGAAGCTCAGCCAAACGCGCTCTGCATCTTCCTTCTCTCTCACACACACAGAAGGCAAGATCTGCTCTTTCTCCCCTTAATAACAGCAGTCCCTGAAGAGCAGCTGCAAGGATCTCTCCTCTAATTTCACAGAATCACTCAGAGCTCAACTGCTAGACTACCCCCATACAGTTTGGTTAGTGAAGCTTCACGTTCATAATGTGTCCTGGACACCCCTTGTGGTGACAGGTAGGAAATGTGAGTCTATGATGAAAGCCAGACAATAAAGAGAACAGCCTGCACATGTGAGCAAGTACAGCCTGCCCCTCCCCCTGCCCCAAGATTACGACTGTTCCCAATTCTTTACGGTCATGCAGCGGGAGGGGGGAAGAGGGAGAGGGGGAAAAAAAGAGAGAACAAGAAGGTGATGTGAATACTTTGTGCATGCTTTTATTGTGGCTACCCTCCTGCACTCTGCGCTGAAAGGCAACTTTTAGCTGCTGCTCTCCAGCTTCCATTCACAACCACCGAACAGACCGGTACCATTTTACACCAGCAACTGCTGTAATGGAAGGACACTGATTTTTGCCTTTATACATGCCAACAGGTCTTTTATTCAGCCGTGGAATCCCACATTTGTTTTCAACGGACGCTGCAGGATGTTCCCATGAGAATATCTCTTTAATAAGAGTTGTGTCTGTGTGTTCTGTGCTGCCAAGTCAGAACAGAAGGAACGGAAGAGCTTTCAAGGTAAGTGAGATATTCAAAGAGTGGTTTTACCAGTTCCAATCCCCCAGTCAGTTTCCACGGCAGAGTGGGGATTCAAATCCTGTTCTCCAGAGTCCAACTCCATCACTCCATCCACCATGCCACAATGGGAAGAAGAGATGGGATAGCTAAATTTCCATGAATCAGACTCCCACAAACATGTTACATGCCACTTCAGAAGCTCAGTCTTACAGTTTTCCCCACACATACTCAGAAAATAATCGCCAGCATAAAAAAGCATAAAACAGAGGATGCTGGAATGATTTTGAATTACAATCATGTGTATGAGCTTGCAGAGATGTTGAAGGAACATCCCATAGGATGTGGAATTTTAAAAGGTATAAGGAGGTGCTTACTCAGAAATAAATAACTGGTAAATATGATAGAATTCAGGTGCAAAGGTAATACCTGTTCATTAGGAATTATGCTGCACTGGAAAAAAACACCAGGTTATACTGCCCCAAAAGTTTAAATTGGGTTTATCTCTGATATTGCTTCTTCCTATAACTCGTAATCGTTATTTCAAGCTGCTGATACCGAGTAAAATATATTTAAATTAAGCCAGATGAATAAAGCAGCATAGCTTCGAGATAACCAGTTCTCTAACTATAAATGTATACTCTGAACCCTCACATGTTTACTGAAGTTGGTGTCACCAAAATAAAAGGAATTTACTCCAGAATAATATTTTTAGAAATCCTCCAAACACTTTACCAGTAATCTAGAGTGATTTTCACATTCAAGTTTACAATAAGAAAACTTCAGATTTCCTCATCACAGGGCTGAGAAGTGGATATATTTCTACACGACATACGCCATGCTATAGCTAGCTAGTACTGGTAAGTGCAAAATGAGTATTTCTGTTGGTAAATGGGAACCCAATAAATAGCTTTTGTACCCTTATAAAGTAAAAAAGAGAGATCTTCCTATGTGTCATTTTGTGAATCAACCTGATCACTCCTATTTTTCAATACCTGCAGCATTTCATTCACCCTACAGATAACAGTAGAGGACTAGTTCACACTCACCAAAACTGTGATTCCACCACAAGGGAAATATGAATTCACTCACATTCACTCAGTATGAAGCTGCATTGGGGAATCCAGGTCTGTTTGATTTAAGTGGCCACACTTAAACTGAACTGCTTGTAGTTCTATTTACTGCTGTGCAGGTGGCACTGTTCAGAGAAGTGAAGTAAGAAGTGACAAGGCTTCTTCCTGCCTCACTTTCCTCTATTGTCAGCTTCTGATGAAGAGCTTTGCCTTTATAGAAAGAAAGAAAGAAAGAAGAGCCTCTGGAGAGGGGCTTTGCTGGGAAGAGTGTGTTAGCACTGCCTTGTATGGGTATGTATGTACTTTTCTCCTCATGAGATAAAAGCAAAAAGCAAAAAGCAAAGTGTTCTGCTTATACTGACCCATACCACTTCAAGTAGTCTCTGGACGGTTTACAGTTTTAATTACAGTGTGCTGGCTACACATTGCCCCCCCCCAGTGCAAGCTGGGTACTCATTCTACCGACCTCAGAAGGATGGAAGGCTGAGTCAACCTTGAGCCAGCTACCTGCGATTGAACCCCTGGTTGTGAGCACTCAGCACAGTTTTACCTGCAGTACAGGCATTTAACCACTGCGCTACAAGACGCTTAAGAGGCAAAGAGATAAGTTAGTTATTTTTGAGTGTATGCATGTGCAACTTCTTCACATCAGCTCAAGCAATGTAATGAGATGAAAGGATTCATAGTTGTTAAAAATGGAAGCTTTCTGGGTGGAGGGGGAGAACTATGTCAGGGGACTTTGGGATGATTCACATTTCCAGTTGCATCATGTGATCAATAGAAAAAAATGCACATCAGTCTCCCCCCCAAACCACAGTATTTCCTGCATGTTTGCTAAGGTGATTGCTCCTAAACAGGAAATCAGCTAAACAAAGAAAGCAGAAAGTGTATAAATGAGGCCATATAATATTTATGCATATAAATAAATGGTTGTTATCCACTGATGTTATCCACTGATACATTATCCACTGATTCAGTTATCCACGGTTGGCAGAGGGAAAAAAATAAATAATTCAGCAGCCACAAAGCAAGCTGTTGTCACAAACAGCAGCTGTAAAGCAAGCTATTATCAGAAATAGCATTGGTAAAGCAAACTACTGTCACAAACAGTGGCTATAAAGCAAGCTACTGTCAGGAAACAGCAGTTTGGATATGGGTGGGCAGGCGTTCTCTCTGATCCACAGTTTTCGTTATCCACGGGAAGGCCTGGAACCAATCCCCAGCAGATTCAGGGGTCCTACTGTACAGTATCATCACACCTAATATAGGCCACTCTTTCCTTGTGGGAGGTAATACTAGGCCAATACATGTACTTTCCAGTAGCCCTAATGAGAGGAATATTTGGATGTATGTTTCCACAGATACAGCTTTTGGCTTTGTGTAGTTTGTGTTAACAAAATAACAAATACCAAGTTAGAATTTTCATTTATTTCATTTGTTTCCAAAATAGAATAAAACTGAGTAACTTCTAATAAGGCTGATAACAAACCCAATTTTGATAGTCAAAAGCTGCAATCTTGAATCTTCTGAATCTTTCCTTTTGAAACATTCCACCAGTGACAAATATTTTAACAGCTCATGCATACTGACCAATTTTGAGAATCAGTGTCTGTTTTTTAAAAAAAGGATAATGTTAGCCAATAGTCATTGGTGGCTTGTGGTAAGATGGGCACTGATAGATCATATCAAAAGAAGGGGGAAAGGAACATAGATTTATAGAAAAGTCATATAAGCCCATTTATATAATATATACACTAGAGATCGGCACGACTTAGCGGTATTCCCGTTTCCGTTTCCGTTACTCGGTTCCGTTACTCTACGGAAACAGTAACGGGAATCACTCCGCCAGACTTCGAGCTCGAACCGACGAACGAACAATTTGGTCTGATTTGTCGTGCTCGTTACTTGCACGCGGCGATCGCGCAATGCCAAGCGGCACAGAAAAAAAGTTTTTAAAAGTTAAAAAAAACCCCGATTCCCGGTCCAAAATGGCGACCGCAATATTTTTTTTGAAATCCTTGCCCAAAACCCCACCAAAGCACCACAGAAACATGCGAAAGTAACCTATTTTAAATGCTTGATTTTTTACAGTAGCAGCAGTGGGTTTGTCTTGCCAAAATACGTCTCCGTTGATTTTATTTTATTTTTTTCTTAATTTATTTTTTTACACCTGCGCAACGATGGGCTGGCCATGGGACGGGACCATGCAAATTTTTGGAGCCATTCCACCAATCGCATGGACAGGTTTTGACTGACACTTCTGGATGTGCCAGAGGGCATAAAAAGCCGAGGCAGTTCCAGTCCGTCACAGTCTGGGCTTGGATCTTGTGGAGGGTGGTCAGGGCTGGATTGCTGCGCTCAGTCTAGTTTCGATTTCGCGGTCTCGGTCTCGCTAGGCAGGGAGGGAATTGAATTGATATTAATTCGAATCGCAAAACATAATAATTACTTCTATTCCCTGTGGGGAATAGCAACACAGTGTTTATTCTCTTTTTTGTTTTCTCCATTTTTGAGGAAGAGTTCCGTACGTTTTATATTTGCTTCAAGGGGGAGGGAAGATTTGAGTGGGAGTGGTGGGGAGGGGAGGTGCTGCGGATTTATTTTGAAAATATATTATTTTATATTACACTACCATACCATTTCTTTTGTATCCCAATTTCCCACCAAGTTCATTTACTTGGCCAAGGTCCTTTTACCCTGCGCCTACAGCTTTTTTGCTGCTGTTGCGATTGGGGTTTTGGAAGGGAATCCAGCAACCCCTATCCTACCCTAGTAGCAGCTTATAGTTTTATTCCATTTATTTTCTATTTTACAGTTTATTAGCAAGTGGCAAGCAACAGCCAAGGTCCAGTAGTACTAGTGCTTAGAAGAGGAGGTTGGAGGCTGTGGATTAAATTATTTTAAAAATATTATACAGTACAGACTGAGTACTAGGCAGAGTCTCCCTCGCCAACCAGTGAGTGCACTCAAATTTCTCAAACACATTTGTTTTGGCAACAAGGCTAGGGCACCTTCCTCTATAGAACATTTTACAATTTCATTTTACTTAACACTATAGATATTCTTTGAATTTCTTTCACTTGTCCAACACCTCATTCATTTTTTTGCAGTCAGGCACTCAAACAAACATTTGTTGAAGGGCAGGCACCCAGCCACCTCTATAGAACTTTTTCTTCAATTACATCTTTGAAGAAGTTCCACTCATCTTAGTTACTGTGCATTATTTGTGAAAGTTGGGTGCTGCCAGATTTTGCAAACCCCTTGCTTCTATTAGCTTGGTTTTTGTGCAGTTGTTGTATAACTTACATCTGTGAAGAAGTTAAGTTACAGTTCTCCTAATTACACTTGCCCTGTGCATTAATTTGTGAAACTTGTTTGCCAGGATTGGCAAACCCCTTGCTGCTATTACCTTGTTTGTTGTGCTGCTGTTGTGAGTCCATCTCACTCATTTACTTGTTGCCACTTGCCACCACAGTCTACATACACAATCCAATTACAACTGGGAAGAAATTACAGTTCTCCTCCTAATTACACTTGCCCTGTGCAGGGCATAGAGAGACTTAGTTGGGTGCCAGGATTGGCAAACCCCTAGCTCCTATTTCCTTGTTTGTTGTGCTCTTGCTGTGAGTCCATCTCACTCATTTACTTGCCACCACAGTCTACATACACAATCCAATTACAACTGGGAAGAAATTACAGTTCTCCTCCTAATTACACTTGCCCTGTGCAGGGCATAGAGAGACTTAGTTGGGTGCCAGGATTGGCAAACCCCTAGCTCCTATTTCCTTGTTTGTTGTGCTCTTGCTGTGAGTCCATCTCACTCATTTACTTGCCACCACAGTCTACATACACAATCCAATTACAACTGGGAAGAAATTACAGTTCTCCTCCTAATTACACTTGCCCTGTGCAGGGCATAGAGAGACTTAGTTGGGTGCCAGGATTGGCGAACCCCTAGCTCCTATTTCCTTGTTTGTTGTGCTGCTGTTGTGAGTCCATCTCACTCATTTACTTGTTGCCACTTGCCACCACAGTCTACATACACAATCCAATTACAACTGGGAAGAAGTTACAGTTCTCCTAATTACACTTGCCCTGTGCAGGGCATAGAGAGACTTAGTTGGGTGCCAGGATTGGCAAACCCCTTGCTCCTATTTCCTTGTTTGTTGTGCTGCTGTTGTGAGTCCATCTCACTCATTTACTTGTTGCCACTTGCCACCACAGTCTACATACACAATCCAATTACAACTGGGAAGAAGTTACAGTTCTCCTCCTAATTACACTTGCCCTGTGCAGGGCATAGAGAGACTTAGTTGGGTGCCAGGATTGGCAAACCCCTAGCTCCTATTTCCTTGTTTGTTGTGCTCTTGCTGTGAGTCCATCTCACTCATTTACTTGCCACCACAGTCTACATGCACAATCCAATTACAACTGGGAAGAAATTACAGTTCTCCTCCTAATTACACTTGCCCTGTGCAGGGCATAGAGAGACTTAGTTGGGTGCCAGGATTGGCAAACCCCTAGCTCCTATTTCCTTGTTTGTTGTGCTGCTGTTGTGAGTCCATCTCACTCATTTACTTGTTGCCACTTGCCACCACAGTCTACATACACAATCCAATTACAACTGGGAAGAAATTACAGTTCTCCTTCTAATTACACTTGCCCTGTGCAGGGCATAGAGAGACTTAGTTGGGTGCCAGGATTGGCAAACCCCTAGCTCCTATTTCCTTGTTTGTTGTGCTGCTGTTGTGAGTCACTCATTTACTTGCACAGTTCCTTGGTGCTTTTCTTTACTATCACATTATACATTCCCTGGCCTGAGCCATAAGAAGTGAGAAAAATGAGGAGGGGTCGCACAGCTAGAGGGCAGGGGAGGGGGACCCCTACTAAGATAAATAGGGGCACATTTCTGAGGGAAGGGACAGGAAGTAGTGCAGAAAGTGATACTGTTGCAACTCCCTCCTCGAGTAGCAGTGCCAGTGGCACAAGCAGCAATGTGCCATCGTCTGTCACCGAGGGAAGCATGGATGAGGCGTACCAAATCCCATCTTCGTTACCTGACAGCCCCACCCTTGATCAGCAAGAAGACAAGGGCTCTGATTCTGAAATGGCATCAGAATCAGAATCGGGCTCCTTGTATCTAAACCTGCCAGATTCTGAGGACCTGTTGGCAGGGACAGACTTAAGTCAGGCTCCAGGCAGTGACGGAAGGAGCAGCCCTCTTTCCACCCAGAGTACCACCAGTGAGAGCAGTAGTACTAATCTACTTTCCCGGCAGGGCAGAGGCCACACCAGCACCACAGCAGCGGCAGCGGCAGGCAATAACAGAGGGGGTGTTACTTTCTGTAAGCCATGAGGGTGTCTCTGGGAGCATTTTGAGAACATCCCCCAAGACGCAAGGATGGCGGTGTGCAAGATATGCGGGGTGGTCTTGCGCAGGGGGAATGACCCCAAACACCTCTCCTCAAGTGGGTTGCGCAGCCATCTGATGAGGAAGCACCCTGGGACTCTGCCTGGAACCCTGTCAGGCCCTTGCTCTTCAGGGAGGAAGAGAGGGGAAGAAGGGTTAGAGATAGAGAAAGAAAAACACAGCTCCGCTAGTGAGAGTGGGAAGAGGCAGGCCACTCTGCAGGAAGTGGGGCTGTTGGGTGGGACTTTTGTCAGCCCGCGAAATAGGGCCAAAGCACAGGAGACCACCACTCGAGTGGTGGGTGAAATGGTGGCCATGAACGGGTTGCCCCTCTCCTTTGTGGAGTCATCAGGCTTCCGGCACCTGATGAAGCACGTGGCACCATGGTACGAGACTCCATCCCGGCGTACCTTCAGCAGGCGGGTGCTTCCCTCCCTTTATCAGTCTGTCAGGGACAGGATCCGGGCCCTGCTGCAGGCGGCCAGAGGGAGGAAGATCCACTTCACTTCCGACCTCTGGACCGGTGGGCACCACGGATACCTCTCACTGACGGCTCATTGGTGGCAACCCAAGGATGTCCTGGAGCCCCGGTCAGCCCATGAGCAGCTGCAGGGGGAGGCACAAGGCAGCACCCCAAGAGGGTATAGAGTGGTGCTTCTCCAGGCACAAAGCATGGAGGACAATGCCACAGGGATCAACATTGCTGACGTTCTCAAGACAGCAATAAGAGAGTGGGGATTGGGGACAGAGGGACAGGTCAATCGTGGAGTCATGGTTACAGACGCGGGCCGTAACATGACCAACGCGGTTCTTGGGGCAGGGTTCCAGGGCATCGTGTGCGTAGCACACAAACTGCATCTAGTGGTGGGCGATGCCATTGGCCTGGGTGCACCAAAGGACTCCTGGAGTGAGGGGACCACGGAGACCAGGGCCTTGCTGGACAAGTGCCGGAAGATCGTGGGGCACTTCGCTCGCAGCGTCAAGGCAGCCAGGATGATGCGTGAGAGGCAGGCGGAGACGGGCCGACCGGAGCACGTCCTGATCCAGGATGTGACCACCCGGTGGAACTCCACCCACGAAATGGTCAAGCGTCTGGTGGAGCAGAAGGAAGTGGTGGAATACATCATGTCAACCACCCCAGTCCTGCATGAGGGGAGGGAATTGGACCTTGGTGCTACCGAGTGGCTCGCCCTCTCCCAGATGGCGGGTATCCTGCAGCCTTTTGAGGAGACCACCCACGTCCTCAGCAGCTACAACGCCAGCCTGGGCCATGTTCTCCCCCTGGTCAATGCCCTTCGCCAACGCCTAGAGACCAGTATCCGGGAAGAAGGCAATCTTCTCCCTAAGAGCAGGGCATTGGCAGACAGGCTGTTGACCGGCGTGGATACCCGCCTTGGCCCACTCAGAAGGGAAAAGGTGTACCAGATGGCCTGCCTGTGCGACCCTCGCGTCAAGGGTTCCCTGGCGGCCAGCACTGCCGAACTGAAATCCTGGAAGACGGAGCTATGCCGTCAAGTCAGGGCTGTCTCCGATGAGGGCCAGGCGTTTCAGAGGGCGCACGGAAGCCAGAGCGATGCTGAGGAGGAGTCCTCGCAAGGATCCACATCCCTCTGTACTCCAGGAGCGTTCACCCAGAGACCAGGTTCCGTTCCAGCAGCCAACTACCTGGCCTCTGCCCTAGCCATGGCAGTTTCCTCCTCAGTGGAGGCAAGGGAGGAAGAAGTAGCAGACCCCGCTCAGACCATGGTGAAGGAGTACATGGCCGAGCCCCTCCAACCCCTCAGCTCGGACCCACTGCACTACTGGGCCAGAAAGGCAGACCTCTGGCCCGCTCTTTCAACTCTGGCGTTGGACCTCTTGTCTATCCCACCCACCAGTGTCCAGAGTGAGCGTGTCCTCTCCCACATGGGAGATGTCCTGAGGCCGCGCCGCTGTCGCCTGGACCCGGAGACGGTGGAAAGGTTGACTTTCATCCGCTTCAACCTTTCCACCTTGGGATTACCCCAACACTCCAAGAACTAAGTTGCTGCCTGTAACCTAACCTCCTGCCTGCAATCCTCCATGCCCGCCTGCAAGCCTGCCTGCCTCCCCTTGGCCCTACGAGCCTGCCTGCCTGCCTGCCTGCCTGCCTGCCTGGCCCTGTGACTACCTGCCGACTCCAGTGCCTAATGCCTGCAGAACTGCCTGCCTGCCTACCTGTATTCTCTCTCACACACAATTGAAGGGTACTATTAGTGGCCCAATTTTTCTAGCCCTGGCCTGTCTCCAAACCAGGCAGGGCCACTCAAAGTGTCATTGGAAAGGGTCTGTCTGTATTGGCCCAATGTTTCTCCTTTTGCCATGGCTGGTCTGAGAGAGACCCTAATACCTGCCTTCCTTGGTGCTTCACACCATTCCCTTGGCCCTACGAGCCTGCCTGCCTGCCTGCCTGCCTACCTGTATTCTCTCACACACAAAGTGGTGAGGAAGCACTTTACAACAACCTACCTCAAAGACTGAGTATCAGGGGGCAAGCTCCCCTCCTTACAGCCTTAAAGAAATAGACCCACCCAGTTCTCCTGCTTCCACTCTGTCTTCTTGGTTGCCAAAACCCGGTCTCCTGGGGTGGCGAGAGAAACTCTGCCTGCCAAGGGAGCCTCCATGTTTGGTTCTTGGTGGATACTCTGTCCCACACTGACTGTGTGAGTCTGTAATTTACACAGACCTAGCTCTGTCTCCTCCGCCACTCTTTCTACTGGGCTGCCAGCCGTGGCTCACAAAGAAGGGAAACGTCCTTGTTGTGTGTGCGTACTCCTGGCCGAAAGTCCCCTGTGTGGATCTTGGTGCTATGCTGTGTGACTCATTGTGCGCACACTTGGTGCTTAAACATTTTATAATCATTTCTGCCCTAACCCCGGAACAAAGGCTGCCGGACCAGAAAAGTTACTGGTTGCAAATCTAGGTTGTGATTGATGATGATGATTGAGTTATGGGAACACTCTTCAGGAACAGCTGGTGGTTGGCTTAGGGTTAGGGTTAAGGGGGATGTTTAGGCCTCCGCTACTCTGTCCTCTGGGCTGCACCACACTGTGTCTCACTAAGAAGGGCTGGAGTGGAATGTACTTGCGCGTACCACAGTTCAGCACAATAATCGTTTGTTTCTTAGAAATAGAAGAGCCTTTCAGGAGGAAGTTCCAGGCTTGGCTCTTGGAGTTGTGGAACTGCTGTGATTCACTACGAAGGGCATGGAGATGGAATGCCGGCACGGCAGTTAGGAGCAGTCTACCAGCACACAGCTGGGAAAGAAAGTCAGAAAGCTTGGCTTGCTCTCCTTTTGGAAGCCTGTGTGGTCAAAGACTCAGACTCACTCTAGCTCTGTGTCTTCTCCCTGCCTGCCTGTCAGGCTCCCCCCACTTCCGGCTTAGAGGAGGCCTTCCAGCCGCTTCTCCTTCACCCTAACATCATGGTCCAGTTAGTGCTTCAAGTTCAGCCCTGTCGCCACTGCCCTCAACTTGCCCATGCAGCAACCACGGCTGTGCCCGCTTCTTGGCGGAAAACCTCTTGAAGACCAACTGTAACAGTGCATTCACTCAACAACTATTTGTTTGCACACACTGTGCCTCACAGAGAAGGGAATTGTGCTTGTGTGCTAGAAAACAGCCGTGGGGTGGGCCCGTGATTAGGCAGAACTCATGCGAAAGCACCCTTGGACTCTGCCTGGGACAGTGACAGGACTCTGCAGGAAGGAGTGCCGCAGTGTGGGAGTGTTGTCAGCCTCCGGACCGCCAATTAGTCTTCAGTGGGCTGCCATTGCCATACACTGTGGCTCACAAAGAAGGGCAACTTACTGCCGTGCTGGTGGCCCTCTGTCACCGTTACAAATAGGACAGTTTATCAGAAAGTTCAAGGCTTGGCTCTTAGAGTTGTGGGGAATGTGATTCACAACGAAGGGCATGCCACTGGGATGCAATGCACTGACTGTGGCTCTCAGTGAAGGGAGGGAGCAAGGAAGCCTCCACTCCAGGCTTGGTTCTTTGTGGGTACTCTGACTCACACAGACAGTGAGCCTGTGTTTCTCAGGCCTACTGTCTTCCGTGGACTGCAAAGCTATGTCTCACTGAGAAGGGAACATGGCTGTGCTGGCCTGCTAGGAGTTTATGGCCGGGGAAAGCAGCACACAGCTGTGTAGGAAGACCCTCTGGCTTGCAGTCCTTTTGTCAGAGTGGTCTCAGGCCTCAGAGTCAGACACCATGTGGACTCTGCTTTTCCACTGGGCTGCCAACTGTGGCTCACGAAGAAGGGCATTTTCCTGGCGTCCTCCTCAGGCCATTCAGTCACGCTGGGGAGCTGGAGCTTCCTGGCAATGTTCCTCCCCTACGGAGGCCCTGTGGCCTCAGACTCAGGCTATGTGGGCTCCTCCAGCCACTCTTTCCTCTTGGATGCAAAACACTGTGGCTCACTAAGAAGGAAAGAGAAGTTGTGTGTGCAGCACGCACTCCAGTAGTCTCTCTGACAGTTCCAGGCTTGGTTCTTGGAGTGGTGTTGGAGCTGGGATTCACTATGAAGGGCATGGTAGTAGTTTGCAGGGAGTTTGTAATTCACAGAGAACTAGCTCTGTCTCCTCTGCCACTCTTTCCTCTAGGATGCAAGACACTGTGCCTCACTAAGAAGGGAAGAGTAGTTGGGTGCCAGCACTCCAGTAGTTTCTCTGACAGTTCCAGGCTTGGCTGTTGGAGTTGTAGGAGCTGGGATTCACAACGAAGGCCATGGTCGTGGATTGCTGGCCCAGCATTCAATTACTCCAGCTTGTGGCCTCCGCCACTCTTTCCTCTGGGGTGCAAGACACTGTGCCTCACAACGAAGATAAGAGGACTTGGGTGCCAGCCCTCCATTAGTTTATTGCAAAGTTGCAGGCTTGGCTCTTGGAGTTGTGTGGGAACCAACTGTGATTCACAAAGAAGGGCATGGTAGTAGACTGCCGGGCCGGCAGGTAGCAAGTCTACCAGCACACCGCTGGGGACTTGGGGAGGAAGAGTCAGACTCAGAATGTGGCTTGCTGTCCTTTTTGCAGCCAGTGTGGTGCCAGACCAAACTCAAGGTGATTGGCCTCCTCCTCCAGTCTTTCCTCTGGGCTGCAAGACACCGTGTTTCACATGGAAGGGGGTCCCTGATACAGCACCGCCAAGACTTAGTCAAAAAGTGACATGTGGTGGACGGTGGTGCATCGCAGGCAGTGTGGTGCCAGACCAAACTCAAGGTGATTGGCCTCCTCCTCCAGTCTTTCCTCTGGGCTGCAAGACGCCATGTTTCACACAGCAGGGAGGTACTGATTTGAACAGCATTCGTACGTACAGCACCACACCAAGACTTAGTCAAAAAGTGACATGTGGTGGACAGTGGTGCATCGCAGGCAGTGTGGTGCCAGACCAAACTCAAGGTGATTGGCCTCCTCCGCCAGTCTTTCCTCTGGGCTGCAAGACGCCGTGTTTCACACGGAAGGGGGGTACTGATTTGAACAGCGTTCGTACTACGTACAGCACCACCCAAGAGTTTGTCAGAAAGTGCCATGTGGTGCATCGCAGGCAGTGTGGTGCCAGACCAGACTCAAGGTGATTGGCCTCCTCCGCAACTCAGTCCTCTGGGCTGCAAGACACTGTGACCCAAGGCCAGTGCCATTTAAATTCCTGTCATGCCATTCAGCTCCATCCTTTTTATACTGGAGCTGGCAAGGAGCCTGCCGCACTCTGGCTCTGTGCTGTGGTGCTCTCATACTCTGCTTTGTGGCCTGACCGGAGTGGCCGCCCTTACTCTGGCCTTATGGACGCGTCGACCAGAGATAGTCCTCCTCCTTGTATAGCCTAGTGGGCTGGGCTGTGGGCTGTAAAACTTAAGCCAGAGCAACCCAGAGCCCTATCCCATTCCCATCCCTACCAAAACTATTCCTGGCTGTAGCTACTAGCTAGGTACGTAGCTTAACCACCTCAGGCTCTAACTGCTAATGTTTTTTTTACCATGACCAAAAGCAGGGTTGCATTGGCTTTGGCTTTATTGCTTGTCCTTTAAGTGTGTGTGACTTTGACTGTGAATGTGAAGTGAAGGCAGAAGGACCTTGGTGATGGGGGGCCAATTTGAGAGGAGTAGAGGAGTAGACCCCTCATTCAGATTTGGGGAGGAACGGAATGTCTGTTTCTCCTGCTGCCTCTGAGAGAGGTGGAGGGGAGATGGGATGGATTCAAAACCAAACAACAAAAAAGTACAACAAACAGGCACGTCAGCCAGACCAAGTAGGGTGGCTGGCTGGTTCAGCATCAGCAGATTCAGCAGCACAGCAGACCAAGAGAAAAAAAAGAAATGCAAATTTGTTTCTGCCCCACTTTGTTTGCTTAGGATGCACTAGCCTTGTTGTGCAGCAGCAAGTCCATCACCCAGGCAGGTTTAAACTGTATTTTGCCTGCTCATTTGCGGGACCCGCACCCACCCGCACACGCGCCCACCCGCCCGCGCGCGTGCACGACCGCCCGCCCGACCGCCCACACGCCCGACCGCGCGCTAGCCACTCCCGCTGCCGCTGCCGCCGCCCACGCATGTACCCCCGCGCCGCCGCCGCCGGCGCTGCGCCCGCAAGCCGCAAGTCTCGGTCGGACGTCAAAATGCGCGAAATCGCGACAGAAACGGAAACGAAAAAACGAAAAAACGAACCGACTAATTTTTGCGAATTTTCACGAAAAACGGAGACGACCCGAAACGGAACCGGCCCGACTAACGACAACTCGAAAAATTTTTTTTCCAAGTCGTGCCCATCTCTAATATACACTCATATTTGCAAATACGTATTTCTATGATTTAAATAGAAATGTATCTCACACTGCAGCCAACTGTGACAGATGACCCATCAGCCTGCTCAGTTTACTGTCCAAATGTCAACTGATGATGGGCAGCTTCACGGTCTCCCAGTTCTCCCCTCTTATTATTCTTTTTTCTCTTCTTTTTAACAAGAGATTTGAGCCAGACAGCCTTGCAAACAAGGGATGTTTTCAACTACAGGAAGGTACTATTTTACTCTCTAAAACAGGACATGGTCACACTCCTTTTGAGAAAAAGCAATAACTCACATTTCTCAAAGTGGATATTAGAGAAGGGCACAAAGTGGAAATATAGTGTTTCATTTTGTTTCAGTAGTTTCATTTCTTTAGTAACAAATTTTTAAAATAGTTTTGTAATGAAATGAAAAATGAAATGAAATGAAACACTATGTTCCCCTGGGTCCTAGAGGCATCAAAATCACAGGGGAGCTTCTTTGGACACTTTCCTCTAAGCCCCAGAAATTATGAGAGGTTTGGAGCTCAGGGGGCTGAGTTATTAAATTCAAAAAGGGGTCCCCTTAGGAAAAAAATCATTTCTAATTGAGCCGGAAACCACTAATTGCTTGCCTGGGGGGGGGGCTATTATTGGCTTAGTTCTGATCTTCCAACTCAGAATGGTTTTTCCTAGGGGGACTCCCTTTGGAGTTTAATAACTCAGCCCCCTGAATTTGTTACATAACAAAATGACAAAACAGCATTTTGTTTTTTGTTTTGTGCCCATTAAAAAGGTAAAAGGTAAAGGTTCTCCCCACACATACGTGCTAGTTATGTCCTACTCTAGGGGCGGTGCTCATCTCCATATTCAAGCTGAAAGAGCCAGTGTTGTGCAAGTCCACGGCCACGTGGCCAGCATGGCTGCAAGGAAACACTGTTTTACCTTCCCGCTTTTTATGGCGGTACCTATTTATCTACTTGCATTTACATGCTTTTGAACTGCTAGGTTTGCAGGAGCTTGGGTTATCAGCGGGAGCTCGCTCCACTGTGTAGCACCCAGGATTTGAACCGCCGAGCTGCCGACTTTGCAGTCAACAGTTTTCAGAGCCTTAGTCCACTGAGCCACCATGCCCCTTACTACTGGATATATTTTGAGTTCAGCCTATTTTTATGTCAAGCATACCCTCCAACTGGATTATTTCTATAACTAGGGCAGAACTGCAGGCAGAGTAACAATATACTTATCCCCAGTGCCACATATTACTGCCATATCACAGTAAAGCAAAGTGTGCCACTTATATAGAATTTAAAGCACTCTTGGGGGAATTTACAGTTTCATTATGCAGGCTACACATTGCACACACACCTATGAGGTGGGTGCTCATTTTACCAACCTAAGGAGGATGGAAGCTGAGTGAACCTTGAGTGGATTACCTGGAATTGAATTCATGTCATGAACAAAGTCTTTGAATGCCATTAAACCACTGTGCCATAGTAATGTGATATAGTTACAATGACCAAAATCCTAAAATTAAACATAAGTTATGTTGGCACAAGTTCCTGCTTCCATCCTAGGGCTTACAAAACTCACATTCAATGAGAGTGCTTACACAAATGTTGTGTAAACCATGGATTAAAGCAGGAACTCTTTAATTACTGGCAGTTTCCCTGGTTGCTTATAGCAGTACAATATATGCACTAGAATTTTGGCCGATGCCTGACCTACAAAATTATATATTAAATTATACTTTATTATATTCTTGTATTGAATATAATACAGGTGGATTTTTTCCTCTCAGAAAAAAGTATAGCGCTACAGATCAGATTGGAAAGAAAACATATGCAATGAACAGTAAAGATACTCAGACTTGATACTTATGTGACCAGTGAAATTAAATGGGAATTTCTGAAGAATCCCACTTTTTGTCAAGCTGTTTCATGATCTCTGTATTCACAAGAATGCATTGCACACATTAGGTAATTTAAAATGCATATTAAAATAGCTCAAACTTCTAATCCATGATTATTTATGGGATAATGTTCTTTAGAGTTATTTCCAACCTACCTGATGGTATCATCAGTGTATGTGTTGTTATTCCAGTATTATAAAAAATTGGCTGTTAACAACACCATAAACAAATATTTGCCCTGTGAAATGGCAGTGATTATTGAAACCAACATTCAAAAATGAAGTTATTTTATACCTAGAAAACAGTTACCTTGCTACACCATAGCAATGATAGCTATTGTATCCATAGAAAAGCAGCATTAATATTATAATACAGATATTTCTGGCATTCTAAATTTCACCACTATGATTCAACTTCAAATACCATATGAATCATAGATTGAAAGTTGGCTGATAACGGCAGAGTAGTAGTGACTCACCTTAATGACTGTATGCCCTAATTTGCTCTTATCCCATCACACATGGCCCAACCTACAACTTCTCACACTCACTCACATGCATGTACACAATGTGTTATTAAAACATGCTCCCTTTCATATTGCTGAAGAAGATACCAGTACTTAGCTTTCCTTTGTTCACATTAAACGTATACTCTTGAAGGACTCAGCTTTCATCTCTGCTGCTTTGCAAGTCCTTCGGGCTGTCCTTGCTGTATTCACTAACATTCATCATCATGTCACTTAATGCTATCATTGCAGCCTTTTTCTGATGACCCTTCTGTAGGGAAAGGGAAACACCCCCCCCTCTCTCTCTCTCTCTCTCTCTCTCTCTCTCTCTCTCTCTCTCTCTCTCTCTCTCTCTCACACACACACACACACACACACACACACACACACACACAAAATCTACTATTCCACTGTAGAAGCCTCATGCCTCATCCCACATTTCTTTGGATATGAATGTGGGCAATTATATGATTCCTTCTCTGCTGTGGTAATAAGCCACTCCCTCAAGTGCTACAGTCAATAGCAGTGCCTCTTAGAAGTATGGAGAAACCTGAGCCGGGAACTGAACAGGTGAAATATTACTAGCCATGGAAACTATTTTCAGTCATCCATTGTAGTTCTGTATAAACTATTACTAAACAAATGTCCTCTTCCTTCTGCAGATCTTCTCCAATATCAGCTCAACCCATATGTTGTACTGGATTCAGCCAGTTACAAGCTGCCATTTTAAAAAGCCTGACAGATGGAGCATTTTTGTCTCAAAGAGGCATGCTTTGTTGCAGAATTCACACAGACCCATACCTAAAAGACAGTCCTGCCATGGCATTGTCACCTACATAGAATGTTTCTGAGTAAGCAATGACTGAGTTCAGTCATTTGCTTCTTAACACAAACAAAATGAGATTGGGGAGGGGAGAAAGAGAGAATTGATCCATTAAATGTATTGCTTTCTTCATATTATTTTTGCCCAAGCTAACATAATGTACTGGGACACATTCTGTGCCTTTGGGGGGAGAGGCAAACCAGGGGGACGAAAATCAGGAATGTTGCCATCTGGTTGCCAGAAGATTGGTCCCACATGTGAGGTTGGGGGGGGGGGATCAAAATTCACGTGGATTCCAGAAATACGGTCTATGCATGTATATGCAAGCTGTACTCTATTCCTAGCCTTAGTCACAACCCGATTGTAACACTCCTTATACTGGCAGTTGAGTCATGGCAACTGGACTTCTTTTTTTGAGAGACTGAACCATTTCACTGCTCATCCAAACAGCTTCGTCAATCTGAGGAAAGCTAGTTGCGAGTCCCTCAGACTTTCCTCCGACTGACGAATCTGTTTGGATGAGCAGCAAAACGTTTCAATCTCTTAATAAAAGAGGTCAAGTTGCCATGACTCAACTTCCAGATACACTCACCTGGATGACCTGGAAATCTTCACTGACACTCCATCTACTGTAAGTCTCATGGAACCAAGAGTTCCTCAGGGTTCTTTCATCCCCACCCCCCTTTTTTGAGGATGAGTGTTTAAATGTCTCCTCTCCCCCATTCTTGGACTATGTCATCTTACCTTTTCCCTTCATTCAAGGAAATGTATGGCAGCTTTTCTCTGCAGCCCTGTGCAACATCCAGCATCAGTATCAAAGAACTGTTGCACATATATTTCTATACACCCCAGGATAGATACACAATACACAGTCCCACACATTTTAGAATAGAACAACAGACAACATTTGCTGTTGAGAGCAGTGAAGGATTCTGAGGCACCATACAAAAGAGCGTGTTTGGTCTCTGGAAAAATGCCTTTTTCAAAGAAACTCCTGAGAGACCACAGGGAGCCATCATTATGATAGGACTGTTGGTGCTACAAGTACATTTATTATACTATGTTCCTGGGCAGACGAACAATCTTTTAATTGGCATTCATGTTGAGGGCTATTAGCCAAAGAGGGGCTCTTTTCAACACATAGATAATTAAAGTAATGTTTGAAATTAAAATACTCCAAGCACATGCAATATCGTGGATTCTTTTCCCGGCAGAGAGAACTCCTCTCCTGACAGAGGAAATACTGTCATGTACAATCTACCTTCTCTGCTTTGCTTCTATTTCTATTGTTCTTCCAGTCATTCAGGGACCAATAGCAGCACTGGAGACATTTGCTACTCTTTAATATGCCACATTTTCTTTAATAGTCACAAATCTTAGGACGTTTCCCCTTCAGTTTTTTGTCTGCTGAATGCATTCTACTTATGGGTGTATTTCAATGGCATATCACTTTCTGGGTAAACTTCTAACTGCAATTAATGTACCATTCAAGAATAAGTACTGCTTCATTTCATATGAGCCTGATACTGAAAGTTTTATAGTATGAAATTATGTGTGTATGCTTACCTGGCTCTGTACATTATTGCTGAATACAGTTTTAAGAAATGATGATGATGCCGCTGCCGCCGCCGCCGCCGCCGATGAATAATAATAATAATAATAATAATAATAATAATAATAATAATAATAATAATAATAATAATAATAATAATAATAATAATAACCAGTTCATTGTTAGTTCAGTTCAGAGCCATCTTTAAATGGGTTTTCCCAAACTACACCCTTATGGGCTCCAGCACCTACCTTACTTGCTCTAGGTGACCTTCTCCCCTCCAGTGTCACCCCTGCTGCCCAGCTGAGTAGGATAGTAGGCTGTCTGGGACCTACGTCTTCTCTCTCTCTCTCTCTCTCTCTCTCTCTCTCTCTCTCTCTCTCTCTCTCTCTCTCTCTGACACACACACACACACACACATACATTTTTAACATGCATTACACTATGCATGCAAACTCAAATTTATACACAAAACATCAAAATTATAACAGTGTGCCTCCCATGACCAGGAGCATTGAAGGCAAAACCCAAATCTCTCTCCTTCAAGGGTTCCTATTCCTTCTCCAAAATTGTAGCATTTCTTGAGATGGTGCACACTCCTTTCCCTTTATTAGCATATTATCAATAAAGTCTCTTTAAATCTCTTCAGAAATATGCCTATTTAACAATCCTTTCTTTAATAGCTATGTTCCAAATTTCTTTATACCATTCATTGAACTGAAAGTCAACTTTTATTTTCCAGTACTTAGCTATTATTAAACTGGCTGCTGTTATTAAATTGCAGGTTAATTCTCTGGTTATCCAATTGTGTTCCTCCTTAGATTATTGATGAAGGAGCTACTTTGGGGCATATTTTTTATATTCTGCTTAATTATTTCCTTTATTTCTATAAATGCTATTTGCCAAAATTTCTTCAGACACTTGCGTTCCCATCGCTTATGAAAATAAGTTCCCTGGAACTTTCCTGGCATCCTTTACAACACATTCTTAATTATATGATTTAATTTCACCAGAGGATAGATACCATTGCCACATACTTTTACTAAAATTCTCTTTGACGCTTCTAAGCATAGATTTCAGTATTTTTATATCTCTCATTTTCTCCCAAGTCTCTGTACTTATATCTTTCCTGATACCATATTCCCATAAAACTTCAAATGGGTCCTGTTGATATTCTACTTCTATTATTATTTCATAAGTTTTACTTATAATGCTTTTCAGTGTTTTATTTTCCTCTACATTTTCCCTTTTTAATAACATTTCTTCAAACTTTTAAAATTTCCTATATTTTCCATTTTTCCTCAGCCAATGTTTTGTCCACAGCTCGAGGTTCATTAGATTTAACCATGGTATTTCTCTACTTCCATTTTTATTTGTTCTTTTTTGCCCATATTTTCTACCCAATCCTTTAGTTGAATAAGTTTTCTTCATAGACTACTCTCCAGAATTTTCAGATACTCCAAGAAAGTTTCCAAATGGGAAGCAAACCCATACTTCCCACTATACCAATGGCAAGCTGTGGGTCCCCAGATGTTCCTGGACTTCAACTCCCAGAATTCCTGGCCAGCTCAGCTAGTGATGAGGACTTCTGGGAGTTGCAGTCCAGGAACATCTGGGGACCCACAGGTCGAGAACAACTGCACTATACCTTTAAAACCATAGGGAGCAGGTCCAGACATCCTATTGTCCTACTCAGCTGGGCAGTGGCAATGGGGGGGGTACGAGGCCTGGAGTGAGAAAGCTAGGTGCTGGGGCCCATGGGAGAGGGCTTTTTGAGGTATAAATATAAGCAAAATGGCAACAATGGCATTCCATTTTACTTCATACAGGTGAACTGTCCACAAAACAAAACACATAATGGACCGGTTTAAGAGAGTTTTTTTGGGGGGAGAGGAGGGTTTATGGTTCATTTAATGCCCACCCCTAGTTTCAAGTATCAACATTCAACAGGAAGAAAATCAGAAGCATGATGGTGTACAGGGTAATCCTAACTCAAAGCTATGCTGGCTACAATGAGAGTAGAATGGGCACAATCCCCTTTGTGTTGTCTGATCTCAAGAATCTACTGAACCGTATCTGCTGGCACAACTGTTGGGTTGGCTAAGCAAATCCAGGAAAAGAGCAAAACAGGGGAAGGGAGAGAACACTGGTAGAGAGCAGGAGGAATTGAATAATATCATATCTAAACCCTTGCCGGTCCATGGGCTACTAAGCCAGCATAATCTGAGGTTTAAACAATTTGACCAAAACCTAAGCTAGGACATTTTATTGATAGCTTCAGTTGGGCTAGTGTCAGCTTAGCCAGGCATCAGCATTCCTGTCTACTTAGGACTGTAGACTTGCAAAGCCCATCCAATACCCCCATGGCTAGAATAAAGCAGGAATCTTTTTCTAAAGGTAGAAAAAAGGTCAGCTGTGGGTGTGTGGATGTCAACAACAAAAAATCAAAACTTTATGTATCAATTCATGGGCTCTGAGCTGTCTGTGATGGATCAGGAAAGAGATCTTGGTGTGGTGGTGGACAGCTCAGTGAAGGTGTCTACCCAGTGTGTGGCAGTAGTGAAGAAGGCCAATTCCATGCTAGGGATTATCAAAAAACAGCCAACATTATATGCTATTGTACAAAATGATAGTACAATGGTCACTGCATTTCAAAAAAGACATAGTGGAACTGGAAAAGGTGCACAAGAGAGCGACTAAAATGATTACTGGGCTGGGGGGACCTCCCTTATGAGGAAAGACTAAAACATTTGGGGCTCTTTAGTCTGGAAAAAAGGCGCCTGAGGGGGGATATGATTGAGACGTACAAATAATGCAGGGCTTGAGTAAAGTGGATAGAGGGATGCTCTTCTCCCTCTCACAAAATACCAGAACTAAACTAATACCAGAACTAGGGGACTTCAACTCAAATTGAGGGTTGGAAGAGCGAGAACAGACAAAATATCCCCCCCCCCCCAGAGTGTTGTTAGTCTGTGGAACTCCCTGCCACAGGATTGGTGAGGCATCTGGCCTGGGTGCCTTCAAAAGGGGATTGGACAGATTCCTGGAGGAAAAGTCCATTACAGGTTACAAAGCATGATGGAGATGTGTAATCTTCAGGTTTAAAAAAATAGGGTACTACAATGACCAGATGCAGGGTAGTGGTATCAGGAGACAGATATATAGTCTTGTGCGCTCCCAGACACATTTGATGGGGCCACTGTGAGATGCAGGAAGCTGGACTAGATGGGCTTTTGACCTGATCCAGAATGGCTCTTCTTATGTCCTTATGTTCTCATGACCCTGGATATTCCATTTAAAAAGCCTGGCAGATCTGTTTTTCTGCCTTCTGATCTGGCCAGCACCACAATGCTTTTGAGATAGCTAAGAAGCCACTCTTCATCTCCTGCCTTCACACACCAAGCCACTTGGGGTGTTTCTGTTAACTTTCATACTGCTTCTCCCATTGCCTTCAAAACTGTCCTTTGTTTAAGCCAAGGGATCTATAGCAGTGTTGGGGAATCTATGGCACGGGTGCCAAAAATGGCACTTGGAGCCCTTTCTGTGGGCACCCGACATCGCCCCTTCACAGCCACCTGTAGTCAGGTTAGATGGCTGTATTGGCACTTTGCAAAAAATCAGTTGGTTTTGAATCACAGTTTGGGCACTCAGTCTCTAAAAGGTTCACCATCACTGATCTATAGAGCCAAGGGGACAGCTTTTGTAACAGGAATATGTTCATTCAAATGGAAAGAACCAAATCAACCATTCGCCTAAGAAATACCTCCATGCCATGTATTTGCTACATAGATACAAACATGATGACCTCATTATAAGGCAGAATAAGCAAATCCCACAAGCTTGCAGACATTTCCAGATGGTGACTAGGTTAAAGACAGAATGCAACACAACAGGAAAAAACCTGGGGTTTTTTAATAAAAATTTATTTACCAAAACTGGTCTGATACAATGGACAAACACCAGGCCAGTATTTCAGAATTCAAACCTAAAACACATTACTCTATCAATAATTCTTTATTGCCCCAGAACTTGCCAGAATGGAGCATAATGGCAATTTCCAGGTGGGATAAGCAACCCAATTTCATGAGACTAGATGAGACATATGCAGCAAGCCACAAACCATCCTATGGAACAATATTCCAGTATTATAAAAAAAACAACAAAAAAACAAAAAACAGCCTGGAATGGTGTCTTCTGAGTAGGGCATTCCAATAAATTTATCTGTCCCATCTGAATAGAAAGGGCTGATGCAACAGGATCCAAATCACCCCCAAGAACTATGTTCCAGTATCTTTCTGGGCAGAAAACGCATATTGTACGAACAACTTCTGAGCAGATCAATGAAAATCACCCTTGTCAGAAACAAAGCATGAACAGCTTGATGGCACAGACCCTCTCAGTTTTTCTTCCCCAGGCTAAGCCAAAGTGATGGTCCCGGAAAAATTGGCAGAAAGCATAAGGCCACAATCTGTTTTTCTATGTGTGGACTGTGGTTCCTGTGAAAGATCTTTGGTTTGCTGTACTATTACTCTCATCCTGTCATACTGTATGTGACTGCTAAATATCTGGCTGACACCAATGCAGAAGATGCTGTTCACTGGCCTTTTCAAAAAAGTGAGACCCCAACAGGCCCTGGAATTTGGTTTCCGAAGTTATATTGTGGCTTGTTGCATCTGTCATTTCTACTGCAATGGTTGAATTTTGACATGCTGTCCTAGTTAGAATTTGTCAATTTGGGCTAGCTTGCAAAATTTTGGATTCTGGTCTATAATGGTCACTGGAATGTGCCTCATGATGATGTTTTGTACACTGCTCATCTTATGTGACATATGACTATCACTATTTTGTACAACACAGATTTTCTGACTGGAATGGGTAGAAGAATGAGGTCCTTGGGGCTGTTTTATAGCATGTTTCATAAGGCTTATCTTGTTAGGTGGAATGGGTGGATTTCATTGGGCTGCCCTGGTCCCAAGTTTCTGTTCTAGGCAACTTGGGACCCCCCTCCCCCCCACACACATACAATATTAATATTCTGCAATTGTTCATGCAAGTATTTTGTGGTGGGTATTTTTATTAGATTCCCCTCAGGTCTGAAGGGATGGGTGAATTTGGTTAATTCTCATCCTGAAGCGTGTTGACAAATGTAGTGCTACAAGTTCTGACCTAAATCTGGTGTTCTTCATCATCTATATCAGTGACTTGAATCATGAGGGAGGGGCTTATTGAATTTGTAGATGATGCCAAAATTAAGAGAGGGGGAGCTAATATTTTAGAAGACAGAATCAGGACTCAAGGAGACCTTGACAGATTGGAGAACTACGGAAAAAAAAGTTGTTTTGAGAGGGGAAAAAATATGAGGTTCTGCATCTAGGCAGAAAAAATCAATTGCACTGATATAGGTTGTGTGACACCAGCTGTAAAGTGTATGAAAAGGTTCTTGACATATCACTAGACAACACATTAAATATAAGTCAAGAATGGATTGTTCAATTCTAGGCTGTATCAAAATTCATATAGTGTCCAGACTCCAGATTAAGGACAAATGATATGCAGCACAACAAAGAGCCTTGAGGCATTAGTAGGTGGAGCAGCACACTCACGGACCCCTCACGTTAAATCTAGTATGGTGCATCTTGATCAGAAGTCAGAAAAGAGATATAAAATCTCAGGAATGCATTGATACAACCATTGCTGTTTGGGTCTGCTGATGTGAATGAGGAATAGAGTGTGAAGATTAAGGCTCTCCTTCATGTCCAAAACATTTTGCTGCCTGAAGCAAAGGACATGATTCTGTCCTACTCCACAGACAGATGAGAACTAGACTAACATTTGAATTTTACATTTGCACTGGTGTTATAAAAATGTTCCTTCTGAGCAACTGACTAATTTAGGGATGTGGAAGAGACCACATAGATCAGTGGTGGTGAACCTTTGGCACTCCAGATGTTTTGAACTGCAACTCCCACAGTCCTTTGCCATTGGCAATCTCGGCTTGGAATTCTGGGAGTTGCGGTCCAAAACATCTGGATTGCCAAAGTTTCACCACCACTGACATAGATCATAGCTGTGTCCTCCAAAAAAGAGAATGAGCTGTGGGTGGTTTCTACTTCCTTCTCCCTTCATGTGGTGATGTGTTAATTACCTCTTAAGCCTCACCAATCATCTCCCAGCCAAAGATTAAGAAGACATATACACTCCACCTCAGCTATGACAAGTGGAATCATCCAAACTGATGCAAGCAGCATCCAGTGTGTGTATTGTATTGAAAGTACCAGCCAAGTTGGACCAAATGCAAGATAGCAGTCAAATGTTTAGCAAGCAAATTAAGGGTTTTGTCTAGCATCCTTGGAGGTCTTGTGTCCTTCTGGCTAGGTTCTTTATAATTCATTGACAAATTTCCTTATCATATAGGAGGACAAAACATATTTCATTCAGCTAAAAACTTGTTAGGAGCAATTGTGTCTGTCTGTAAGCAACATTAGAAAGCTAATAACATTCTTTAAACTGCAGAATTTTCCAGCATATACTGAAAAGGTGCTAGCCAAATGGCTGTTATTGATAAATGTGTTTGATTTGGAAGATGAAGGTGAAAGTCTCATATAAACCATGGAATTCAATGTGGTGACCTTTGGCCAGTCAGTCTTTTTCAGTGTGATCTACTTGACAAGGTTGCTGGAAGGATTATGTGTAAAGAATGAAAATCTTGTATTCCACCTTTCGCTCTTTGATGGAAAGGCTGGATATACATGTATCTTTGTAAGCAGAGTATATAAGCACATATATACATTGAAACCAGTTTGCTCAGTATACCCTGCATGTATGCCCCTCTGAATGTCCAACAAGAGCATGTGCTTGCTGTCATTAATAGTGGCTACAATAATAGTGGCTGTGGTTACACAGGGAAAGGACTCACAATTTGAACCACGCGTGAAGTGGATCGCTGTGTGTAATCTATTTCCCAGCAATCTCGTGGGAAAAGCTGTACTCTTCTCTATTTTTTCTTTTTTTTTGGGGGGGGGGCAGGCTCCAGTGATTTTCCAGATTTTGTGTGTGTGTGTGCATCTGCACGTGCATGTGTGTATGCGTGTGATCTTGAATCAGTCCCCTCTAGTTCAACAGGAAAGTCAAATTTTGTTGGGCCGTTTAGAATTTAACATTCTTCCCTCCAATATCAATTTTCTGACCAGAATGAGTACTGGAATATTGTTCCTGGTAGCATTTTATGGCTGTTAGTGCCATTCACCTCTACATTGGATGGAATAGGTGAATCTTATTGGTCTGCCTTATTCAAACATCAGCATTCCAGGCATCTTTTTCTCTAATATCAGTTCCTTGCACAGGACTGGAATGTGGTTCCCAAAGATTTATGGCTTGCTGCATCTGTCTCATCTAGTCATGCATATGATATGACTAAATTACTTAGAAGTAGACATGGGCACGACCAGAAAAAATGACGTTTCGAGTTTTCGCTTGTCAGAACGGGTCCGTTTTGGGTCGTTTCCGTTTGTTGCGAAATTTTTCAAAAATTTGTCGTTTCCATTTGTCATTTGTCGTTTGTCATTTGTTGTTTGTCGTTTCCACCACGATTTAACACGATTTGACTTCCCAGAGCATAGGGGTGTCCCGCAATCAGGGCCAGCGCTAGGTGTTTTTGCGCCCTAGGCGGGGGGTGGGGCGGGAGGGTGGGCGGCGGCCGCAGGCGGGCGAGTGGGCGGGCGGCAGCGCGGGCTGCAGGCGGGTGGTGGCGCAGGCAGACGGGCGAGTGGGAAGTTAGGATATCACTTAGGATAGAGTTTCTGTTCTTGGCTTGCACCCCAAATGTGTGCGTGTGCAAGCAAATTGAAGTTGGGAAAATAGAAAATAAATGGTAGTATATAATGTATATTTAAAATAAATCCACACCTCCCACTCCCAGTCAAACCTCCCCCTTTATCCAATATCAGAAAAAAATCCTCACAAACTGCCAGAGAAGAAATAAAGAATAAACTGCTATTCCCTTCAGCAGACAACGCTGCAGGGAATCAAATACATTATTTTCTAAATTCAGTTCCCTCCCTGCCTGCCTAACTTAAATCCTAAAGCCTCCAGCCTCCCTCCTCAATCTCGATTGGATCACACCAGCACCAGCAGCCAGCCCTCCTCCCTCAACCACATCCATACACCCGACTGCGATTTCTGGAAGGTGCCTCGGCTTTTTATGCCCTTGGAGACATCCAGAAGTGTCAGTCAAAAACCTGGCGATGCCATTGGTGGAATGGTTCAAAAAAATTGCATCGTCCCATCCCATGCCCAGCCCAAATGGGCAGGTCTAAAAAAATAAAAAATAAAATAAAATAAATTAAAATCAATACGACGTTTTATTGCTATAAAAACCCCCACTGCTGCTACTATTAAAATTCAGGCATTTAAAATAAATAAATTTCACATGTTTCTGTGGTGATTTGGTGTGTTTTTTTACCATGATTTCAAAAGAAAAATTGTGGTCGCCATTTTGGATCCCCCCCACCGCATGGCATGGTGAGATGACGAGGATGACCCCCCCAGCTGGGTGCAAGCAGCCCAGGACAGGAGAAGAGGGGGTGAAAGGCCAGGGACCCCCCCCCCGAAACCACCCCTCTGGTAGGTGGCAAAGCCTCAGGCAGGCATATTTTCGCCTGCTTTTTTGGCCGGGAGTCGGGGTTTTTTAAAAAAACTTTTAAAAACTTGTTCTGTGCTTTGCATCGCACAATCACCGCGATGCCACAAACGGAAACGAAAAATCCGACCAAATTTTTCTTTTTTTGGTCCGAGTTCGAGTTCTGACGGCTTAATTATCGTTACTGTTTCCGTTACGTAACGGAAACGATAACTGAAAACGGAAACGACAATTTCGCCGAGTTGTGCCCATGTCTACTTAGAAGTTGCTGAACTGGGCATTGCACTCTATTGCAGTAAGTTTGGGGTCAATAAATGGATGATAAAAAAAACTAATAATTTTTAAGGATGAAATCTAACATGTTGTCCTGAAGTTTGTCCACTTCATCCCATTATTTGGGGCATCAGTTTTATTAAGAAGTCTCCATTCTGCCAACTTCTGTTCCAAGTTAATCCTCTGTGCTCCCTAGCCCAGATCTCTGGTTTAAGCGTAGAGGTGGTGACAGGAATTTGAGGGGTTAGCCTCAGTGCAGTGGACCAGTAAGACAACAGCAGAGACCAAAAATATGACAGACTCCATTGCTGATTTTCTATTAAAGTCTGTTTATAGTATTTACAGATTCCAGTAGTCTTCAGACTTACATTCAGTTGCAAAGATATCAGCTAATCATCTCAGTTTACAGCACATTACAGGCCAAACAGTCCCAACACTCTGGCTAAAAAGCTTTGTTCCACAGCACCACTTGCATAGCAGCAACCTGTGCTAACCGCATATCCTGCTATCACATCCTCAGCCAGCAGCATCCTTGACTGACAGCATTTCAGCTAACAGCCTAGACTAACAGCATTTCCAGCTAGCAGCAAGATCATACTGCCTTATACACAGTATATATAGAAAACCTTTCCAATCATGTTTCCATATTTTACATCACATGCCATAATGTCTCCCCGCCCCCCCCCCCGCTTCTGAGCCTCGCTTTTGTGACCTTGTCACACAAGCCTCCCTTGTCAAGGACACCTTCCACGTTTGCTCCAGTCCTCAGCTGGACACAATCTTCACTTAATTACAAGTTTAAAAACTCTTTGTCAGACCTTTATAGAAGAAATTCTGACAGGTGGACACTATCCCATCTGAAGCATGAAGTAAGATTCAGCTCCTTTTACAGACAGCTTCTGTGTATGAAAAGGGAGGGAAAGCCTTCTCATTGTTCCTCTCAGGCAGCAAAATGTTGTTGGTTGGGCATAAAATGAGACAAGACTCAGCAACCTGAACTGCAAGGCTAATTAAAGCGAAGGTTTTTTATTTTTATTTTTAAAACTTTTTTTCTGTGCCGCGCCGCTTGGCGAGTTGGTGTGGGTGAGTGTGACGCGACAACGAGGTGGGCACTTTGCGCAGCCCAGGAGAGGAGGGGGGAGGCTGCCCCCCCCAGAAACCACCCCTCTGGTAGGTGCCCTCATTCAGGCAGGCATATTTTTGCCTGCTTTTTTGCCCGGGAATCGGGGTTTTTTTATTTTTAAAACTTTTTTCCTGTGCCGCTTGGCATTGCGCAATCACTGCGATGCCATGAACAACAACGACAAATCAGACCCAATTATTCTTTAGTCGGTTCGAGTTCGAGTTCTGGCGGAGTAATTCCCGTTACCGTTTCCATTCCGTAACGGAAACGAGGAACGGAAACGGAAACGGGAATTCCGCCAAGTCGTGCCCATCTCTAATAGGCAACATCAGTTATAAGTAGTCATAAACACAAAGTCTATGTGAGCCCATAGATTTATATAAAATACACATGGTAATCCATCATTCAAGAAAAGCTTTCCGGAAGATAAAGGTTTTTGCCTGTTTCCGGAAGGACAACAGAGATCAGGCAGTCCTGGCCTCTAGTGGGAGGGAGTTCCAGAGGCTGGGCATAGCAGTCGAGAAGGCACTTTCATGAGTTCCCACTAGACGTACCTTTGAGGGTGATGGGATGAAAAGAAGGGCCTCTCCTGATGATCTTGGCACCCGAGTCACTGTTTTTTGACCATCAGGGTCAAAAAGAACATCAACATCTTTTCTTCACAGCATTTGAACATTCAGTCTAATCCAACCAGAAGCTTGACAACATGCAACAACATGTACAGTAGGTTCCTAAAATAGGCAATTGGCTGTAATGTATTCTCGTATCATGGTTTTGGTAAATTCAATTTTAGGAAAAAATAATTTTCTTTCTTTGTGTTATGTATATCTTCCCAACTCAAGGCCACTCACAGCAAAATGAACAGTAAAAATGTGCTAATGTGTAAATCACATCACAATTAAACAAACTGTTAACTCAGTTGGATTGAAAGCAATTTGCAAAATGAAAGAAAAGAAAACTAGCCCTCTCCCAATAAAAGGTCCTTCCTCTGCAGCCAGACGATTCTCAAAATATTTAGCTATTCATAACAAGCTTTTTGCTCAGCAGACTTCATTCAAGTATGCTGCAGCTATCCTCAGGAAGATACAATAATAATTTTGCAGCCATCTGAAAGATATGTGTTTTAAAGACAGTGCTTTTAAGCTGCCAAACATGTTCTCACTTCAAAAGACCAGTGCCCTGTTGCCTAAAGGATAGCTACAGCACAGGAACATGTCTTTGAACTTGCAGAAAGATTGTTTAAAAAAAACACTAATCTTGGCACCGTTTAGATCTGAAGACCCTGCCCTTCATCCACAGGGATGTCTTTTCTCCAGAATGTCATTCCCAGGTAAGTTTCCATTCAAACTGAAGATTGTTGATGCTGGTTGCTCAGGCAACAAACCACAGGGATTTGCATCATGGAAGAGTTCTGTTTCTTTCACTTCCATGTCCCCATGTACTCTTAAAATTACACCCCCTCCCTTTACAAAACCCTCCATGGCTTGGGACCTGTCTATCTGGCGGAGTGGATCTCCCAGTGGTCAACCTCGTCCCGGCCAACCAGAGCCTTGCCCTCCCTTTCTCTCCAAGTGGCTACACCGAGAGAGGCCCGCAGGGCTTCGACCCAGAATCAGGCCTTCTTGGTGGCGGGCCTGGCACAGTGGAACAAACTGCTTTCAGAGATTAAGCAGGCCGAGTCGTTGTCGGCCTTCAGAAGGGCCTTAAAGACCTAGCTCTTCAGGCAATGCTTTGGGGACCTCTGAGTACATTGTTATAGTAGCTGTGTGTTTTTATTTTTATTTTCCCCTCTTGCTAGATTTTACCCATTTGGTGCGTGGTGCGAGGACTACTTCTCTTGGCCATTTTTTAGTATTGGTATATGGTCTCTCCATATTGGTGGGTATTTTATTGTTTCTGTATTTCTTATGATGTTTCTGTGTTTGCTATGTATTGGGGTTATGGTTGGGTTGTCGCCACCCGGTGACATGCTTTACACCGCCCTGAGTTCCCTTTGGGAAATGTGGGCGGTCAATAAATACAAAAATAAATAAAATAAATAAAATACATAACTGGGAAGACCCAGGTTTAGAAAAGAAAATATGTGAGCAAAATATACATTATGTAGAAGTCTAAACACTCCAAGTCTTGGATCAGGCCTATGTGGGGAAACAGAAGGATTACCCCTACAAGCACTATACTGCTACCCAAATGCTTGGTCTTGGGGCTTTGGGCCAACAGTAGCTTCTCCTCCTGGGAGCAGTGAAGGCCACCAAGGGTGTATCTAGGGGGGCAGAAGGGTGCATTTGCCCTGGATGAAGCAATCTATGGGATCCGGGGCAGGAGGAGGAGGAGGAAGCCGTGCACCCTCCTGCCAGCAGTCCTAGTCCTTTCCCCCAACTAAGGCTTGGCAATGGGACCCCTTCTGCCGCCGCCACCACTTCACCTCCACCACACCAGGCGGCGGCAGCAGCCAGAGCTGGAGGGTGAAGCGGTGCACTGTCATTGGTTGGCTGGCTGGTTGGCTCACCTGGGCACTCTCGCCAGGACAGGGGCTCACTCACCCGCTCACCCACCCACCATGCTGAAGCCTCTGCCACTGCTGACCAGCCCTCCTTTCCAGACTGGAGGAGCATCTCTCTCTTTCCTGGCCCACCTCCGCCCCCTTGCCCGGACCCTGATTTGTCCCACTTCCCAGGGTTTGGCAGGCAGGCGGGTGAGGGGTTCTGGGTGCAACCTGGGGCAGCAGCCACATACACTGTTTCCGACCGGGTGGGGCAGGAGGGTTCCATGTGTCCCAAATTTGGGATGAAGAGAAAGTGTCTCACCTCTCTCCCCTCTCCTTCGTTGGCCTGGTGGTCGGCAGGGCTTGGGTGTGGGTGGGTGGGGGAAAGCCTGGTTCATGCCGCTGGCCTCCTTCCGCTCCCTCCCTGCACACCCTGTCTTATGTGGCCTGGGGGTGCTCTGCCACTTGCTCGGCTTCTTCCCCCCACTTCTTGCTGCCCCAGCCCAGGCCAAGTGAGGGTTAGTGTTAGGGCGGGCTAATGCATGCACACATGTGCACGCACACACACACACACACACACACACACACACACACACACACACACACCACTGCTGCACCCGCCTCCATTGCTTTGGAGCCTTGCCGAGGCAGGCAAAGAAGTTGAGCTATGAGGTTAGTCCTCCTCAGACATTCTTCTCCTTGCCACTGCCATTTTAAACAGCTTGGCTGGAGCCTGTTTAAAATGGCAGTGGTGGCAGAGAAGTGTGTCGCAGGAGGACTCTTCCTAGCTCAGCTTCTTTGCCTGCCTTGGTGAGGCTCCAGTGGAGGCACGTGCAGCGAGTCTCCAGACTAAAAGGCTGGAGCCTATTAGTCCTCCTTGGACACTCTTCTCTGCTGCCACTGCTGCTTCCCAGCTGGAAGGCAGTGGAGAATCTCCCGGCAGGGGGCTGAGAGGGGGGTACTAAGCTAACGTCAGCACTCTTCGGAGATAGGCCTCTATGGCAGTGGTGGCAGCAGAGGCAACAGGGCCTCCCGCTAGGCCTGGTTGTCCTCTCCAGCTGGGCTGGCTGGGCGGTGGCGGCAGTGGCTCTTTGTGAGTAAGTGAGCTGCTTTATAGTGGAATGAAACAGTTCATTTGAAACAAACAAAAAAACCCAGTTTTGTTTTATTTTTAAATAAATGCCACTTCTTCGTTTCCTTTCATTTTGTTTTATTACATAACAAACTGATGAATCAGCATTTCATTTTTTGTTTTGTGCCCATCCCCAGTGTTAAGGTTTCAATGTTAGTGATAACCCACTAAAACTGTACAGAAAGGAAAAAGGCAGCAGGAAAGATCACAGAAAATTATTTTTAAAAGTGTGTCACCAAAGAGAGCTGATGTCCAAATGACATAGAATCCATCTATTATAACTTGAGACAGTGAGTGGTCAAGTATTCTTCCCTCAAAACCGTATAAACCAAAATCCAACAAACAGCACCTTTTCCCAGAGGGTGTTTCCCAGGTTTTTCAGTGTTTTAGTATCAAAAACAGCTGGTTCCAAATGACATTAAGATTGGATCCAGTCTTTGTTATCAAGCAATCTGTGATAGTGCTATGAGCAAAGCAAAGTAAGGCAAAATGAGAGAGAAAAAACAGGAGAGGTTAGTTACACAGAAGCTACCCTTTGCTAGTAACTAGAGATGGGCACGACTTAGCGGTATTCCCGTTTCCGTTTCCGTTACTCGGTTCCGTTACTCTACGGAAACGGTAACGGGAATTACTCCGCCAGACTTCGAGCTCGAACTGACGAACGAACAATTTTGGTCTGATTTGTCGTGCTCGTTCCTTGCATCGTGCGATCGCGCGATGCCACACGGCACAGAAAAAAAGTTTTTAAAAGTTAAAAAAACCCGGTTCCCGGCCAAAAAGCAGGCGGAAAAATGCATGCCGTGCCGCGCAAGCAAGCGGCACGGACGGCACAGGAAAAAAACTTTTAAACTCTCCCCCCACCCATTCCCGGGCCAAAAAAGCAGGCGGAAAAATGCCTGCTTGACTAAGGGCGCAGGGCACCTACCGGAGGGGTGGTTTCTGGAGGGTGGTCCCGCCTCCCCCCTG
>CM074738.1:49721183-49841183 GCA_037367245.1 Phrynocephalus guinanensis
TCACATTAGCAGTGGGTTTTTTCTTGCAACAAAACGTCTCTCCTCTCCTCCTCTGTCCTCCATTGATTTTATTTTATTTTTTTTTTTACACCTGCGCAATGATGGGCTGGCCGAGTGGCCAGCCATGTGGGAGTGGACAACCATGCAAATTTTTGGAGCCATCCCACCAGTCGCATGGCCACTTGGCCATGGAGACTTCTGGGATGTGCCAAAAAGCCCCCTAAAACCTGCCCTAGCTCTAACCCTAACCCTTGACTCTGTACCCATACGTCACAGACTGTCTTCTTAGTGGGTCAGAGAGGCACCCAGAGGTGCAACCCACTAGCCCACCGTAACCTTACCCGTCACTAGCCTAACCCTAGCCCTTGCACTAAGCCACCTTAAAGCCAGATCTACTTGCTTGCATTCCACTACACGCAGCAAGTACAATTCCCTTCTGTGTGAGACATGGTGGTGCGAGAGCCTTGTGCAGGGCGGGCATGACGCTATCACTCTCACTGGTCTCACTGTCTGCACATTCTGTTATGCAATATCCATATGGCTATTGCATAGCATTTTGCAGCAGCAGCAGGTGAGGAGGGGAGACCCCCATGTAGAGGGGTCTCTTGGAGC
Organism: Phrynocephalus guinanensis; assembly: GCA_037367245.1. Classification (NCBI taxonomy): domain Eukaryota; kingdom Metazoa; phylum Chordata; class Lepidosauria; order Squamata; family Agamidae; genus Phrynocephalus; species Phrynocephalus guinanensis. Next base: position 49,721,796 of record CM074738.1, read on the forward strand.
CTGCTTCCCCTTCCTAGTGGGTGAGGAATGGATAGGAGGCACCCACGGGTGCCTCCAGGAGCCCACTTTCCCTTTATAGCGGGCCAGAGGAGGCACCCACCCCACAGAGGTGCCTCCAGGAGCCCGCTCCCCCCCCCGAAACCAGTACTAACGACAATGGAAAAACAAAAAAACGAACCGACTAATTTTTGCGAATTTTCGCGAAAACCGGAAACGAGCCGAAACGGGACCGGCCCGACTAACGACAACTCGAAAAAAATTTTTTTCAAGTCGTGCCCATCTCTACTAGTAACATCCGGAACTGTGATGGAAACCATGCCTAACATATTCATGAAATCTACCAATATCTTCAATCACCACATACAATACTGATGTAAAGTAGCCCACTATTCATCACAACCACTGCCACAATAGCTACACCAGTCTGAATAAAGAGACTCCTAAAAAGGCACAGATGGATTTTCTGTGTAAAAGCAAGACCACCAAGTTGGGCCGGGGGGGGGGGGAGCAGCACCATCTGTGCAGGGCTCCATCCTTACAGTGGGACAAATGCCAACCTGGACAAGCTTTAAGTGAAAATGGATTTTATTTGAAATATGTGGCACTCAGTGTTTGCAAAAAGAGTACAGCACATCATAGCATAGAAAACAGAACTATGTGGTTCTTTTAACCCAGTTTAAATCAATACCTTTTTTTTAAAGTAAGGAAATATTCCCCACTATCATATCAGTGCAAGAAATTAAACAGAATTGCTGTAGGCAGAATAGTATCATCCTTTTGATATGGTCAGAAAGACTGTGCTGCAGTAGCATAATAGAAACCAAAAGAAGGATGCTCAGAGCATAACTGAAGAAGAGAAAAGCTGACATTCATATATTTCTGGTGTTGTGACCAGCAGGGGCAGAGTTGTCCACTCCATATGCTGGCAGTCAAATAATTGCTCATGTCAAACATGATGAGATGACAAAAAACCTTTTCTCTGCACTGAGTGTTTAGTAATATATAGCTTTGTCACATTAATTTCACTTTGGCGAACACAAGCCTTATTCCGGTCGCTTGTGATCAGTCTCTCCATGACTACAGTCTCCCCTTGGCCTGGATGTGTCACACTATTTTCCTCTAACTTTTTGTTTTGAGACACATGTCTAATTTTACAAGCTCTGTTGCCCTTACTTCAGAACATTGCATCCCTTTAGGATTAAAAAGACCCATTGACATATTGCATTCCACATGCCCACATTTTGTGAACACAGAGCAGTGACATCTCAGCTCATAACACATTCTTCATATGCTTTCGTGATATAGTAGAAATGAGCAACCAATATAATCATGTGGTTGGACTGTTTCCTCTATGAAGGATAGTTAAAGTACTTATGGACCTAGGCCTGGGATGGTGAATCTGTAGCACGCGTGCCACACAGGGCACACAGAGCCCTTTCTGCAGGCATGTCCTCTCATCCAAACACAGAGTTTGTGTGGTCCTCCTCCCCATATGCACTTGACTTCCTGCTACTTTGCTCCCTCCCACCCCTGTCCTCTTTCCCACTATAAAAGGGGTATTTGCCCAATCACAAACTGCTGGGGGCGGGACTGAGCACTACCACCACCAATCCCTGTGTGGCTACCAGCAAAGCTTTTCCCCAGCACTATCCTTCCCCGCCCCCACTGTCTCTCTGTGTCTCTCCTCCCTCCCCTCCTTTCTCTATTGGTTTGTCCCTGCAGGGGTTTAGAGTGAGGGCTCATTAAACATAAAAGTGGAGGGGGAGAGAAACAGACTGGAGAAAAGGAGGGAGGCAAGAGATTTTTTAAAAACACAATTCTAAAGAAACATGAAAGCCCTGGCTTATTTTGAGGTCCCAATTTGTGTGGCATGGATTGACTGATTGGGAGTACTGCCTTCCTCTTGGAGGGTGGTCCCCTTCCTTCCTCTCCCCACCCAATTGCCCCTGCCCCTTTCCCCACCCCATTGTATGTGTGTGAGAGTGCAAGTGTGTGCTCCCTCTATCCTAAAAGCAAGTGTGTGATCCCTCTATCCCCAACCTCACACAAGGCTATTTCTCTTCTTCTTCTTCTTCTTCTTCTTCTTCTTCTTCTTCTTCTTCTTCTTCTTCTTCTTCTTCTTCTTATTATTATTATTATTATTATTATTATTATTATTATTATTATTATTATTATTATTATTATTATTATTATTATTATTATTATTCCTTCTCCCCCTTCTCCCCCTTAAAAACAACTTCATTTCATTTCCATTGTTTGGGGCCCCGGAGCACACTTCGTTTCCGTTTCTTTGTTTTTCGGTGCAAGAAGCCTGCTGGTGGGAGAGCATTCCCGTGGCCACGGGGAGCCCTTCCAGGGCCAGGCACTGCCAGAGCCAGTGGCAAGCCTCCTGGCCAGAGCTGTCCTGCAAACACGGGGAGCCCTCCCAGGGGCAGGCACCACCGGAGCCGGCGGCATGCAGGCTGGGAGAGCATTCCCATGGCCACAGGGAGCCCTCCCGGGGCCGGGGCAAGCCTCCTGGTCCTGGGAGAGCTGTCCCGCTGCTGTGGGGAGACCTCCCAGGGCCGAGCACGGCTGGAGCTGGTGGCAAGCCTGCCAGGAAGGTGATCCCGTGGCCATGGTGAGCCCTCCCAGAGCCGGGCGCTGCTGGACCCACTGGCAAGCCGGCCAGGAGAAACGTCCTGCAACCATGGGAGCGCTCTCCTGGCTGGCTTGACAGTGCTGGCGGTGACCAGGAGGGCTGGTGGAAGATTTAAAAAGCCCGCTCTTCCCCCACCCCATCAGGTGGGAGGAGAGAGCAGGCTTTTTAAATCTTCTCCCCTACCGAAGCTAGCACCGAGTGGCTACTGGGCGCTGGCTCTGGGAGGGGGGAAGTGGGGGAGAGAGCACGCTCTTCTTCCCTCCACCCTGTGTGGTGGTGGGGAGAGCACACTGTTTAAACTACTTTCCAGGCTCCCGAAGGAAGCAGCAAGCAGGTGCTTGTTGCTATCTTCGGGACCCTGGAAACAATTTTAAACAGTGCACTCTCCCCACCACAACATGGGGTGGAGGGAAGAGCAAGCTTTACTCATTTCCAGCCTCCTGAAGGTAGCAGCAAACTCCCCACTTGCTGCTACCTTAGGGATGGAGGCTGGAAACAACTTGGTGCTCTCTCTTCCCTCCACCACACAGGGTGGAGGGAAGAGCAAGCTATTTAAATCTCCCCCCAGCCCTCTCTGGGGTCTCTTTTTCCCCGTGCTGGATGACACCATGCCTGGCGTGCTGTCATCCGGGGTGGGGAAGATCCCTTTAGAGAGACCCCTGTTCGTGCCTCTGGATACAGAGGCTCGAACGGGGGTCTCTTCTTCCCCACTGGGCTGTCATTCACCAAGCGGAGATGGCTGGACAGGGGGCTGTGATCCGGCCTCTGAGCATGGAGGCCAAATCCCAGCCCCCTCTCGCCGCCCTCCGCTTGGTGAATGACAGCCCCCCGGGCTCTCATTCACCAAGATGGCTGGACGGGGGCTGCGATCCGGCCTCCACACACGGAGGCTGGATCGTAGCCCCCTTTCACCACTCTCTCCCTTCCCCATGCCAGATTACAGCATCGGGTGCCCTGTCTTCCGGTGTGGGGAAGCCGAGCCCCGTTCGCCCCTCTGCATGCAGAGGGGTGAATGGGGGACGTGGCTTCCCCGCGCAGGTCATGAGAGCGCCTGGTGCTGTCAAGACTCGCATGGGGAAGATCCCTTTCAGACCCCCCCTTGACCCCTCTGAGTGCAGAGGGGCAAAGGGGGGTGTCATGCACCTGCGGTGGAGATCGCTGGACAGGGGCTGTGATCCCAGCTCCACATGTGGAGGCGAGACCATGGCCCAGGCTCCGCCGATCACCTCCGCCCGGGGATGACAGCCACCCCACTGTCATCCCATGGTGGAGGAGATTGGGGCCCTTTCTCAGCCGATCTCCACCACCATTGCATGACAGCTGTCTGGCTGTCATCCCCCGGGATAGGAGATCGAGTCGCGATCCTGCCTCCACATGTGGATGCAAGATCATGGTTCCCTCTCGCTGCCCTCCTCCACAAGTGCACCTGCGGTGGAGATCGCTGGAGAGGGAGTCCTGGTCCCACCTCTGCTTCCAAGGCAAGAACGGGGCTCTCTCTGACAGTCCTCCCCACCGGCAATGACAGCCGGGCTGTCATAACCAGCGGGGAAGAACGAACCTAACCGAACCAAACAAATTGGTTCCGGTTCTGTTCGGTTCGTTCCTAAATTACTCTTGGCTTCATTATTCATTCCGTTACATAACAGAATGAATAATTATTAATGGAACAAAAAAAAAATCATTTTGTGTCCATCTCTACAACTCATACATTAACATCTTTGTTTAAAAGATTTTATTGATACAAACATTCAATTGAAAGGTAAAAGTCCAACCCCTCTCAAGAAGCCCTAGCATGGAATCAAACTCCCAACCTTTAGCCACAATCAAACACCTAAGCCACTGAGCTATCACTGAATCATGGAAAACAGACTCCCTCCACACACAAGGATAACAGGTCAGTTTCTGGGTCCCTGGAGAGACTATGCGGCTCTATCTCCCAAGGCTCTATCATCACCTTTGGTCCCCTCCCTGAGCAGCAGTCACATCAGTTGCATGATGCAATCATGTATTTGAACCATCACAATTACTTTGACCGGCAGTAGATTGTATACAGATAAAATGCAACCTACATATTAAATATATGGAATTTGCCACCACCAAATGGAGTGGTTATGACTCATGTAGATGGTCTTTAAATGGAAAAGTGTGTGTGTGGGGGGGGGATTAGCACAATCTGTACAGGTCAATGCAAAAATAAATTTGAATATTGTTCTTTGGGGTATTCCTACTAAAGTTAAAAGAGTTGCAGCTGAGCAATATTAGTCATAATGGTTATATGGACACCCATCTACCCCATTACAATCAGACAGAGAATGACAGCTTCAGGGAAGAGTTAATAGATTGGTAGAGATTTTGATTAATAACCATTTATCATGTGCAATACTCATTATTATTATATTGCAGTGGTACTGTACTATAGGGATTTTTTTAAAAAAATAAAAAAAATTGAAACGGCAGGCTGGGGTGGGGAATCTTTGACCTTCCAGATATTTTGGATTACTGTAGTCATTTACTATCAGCTGTCTACTCCCTATGTTCAGGGAGTAGAGGTTGAAAGGTTTTCTAATGTATTGAAAGAACTAGAGCTCAGAGGAGTTACTTTTCTGGACTATAGCTCCCAGAATGCTGCAGCCAATATGGGTAGTGGGCATTTGACTGGGGAATTGTAATTCAAAAAGCTGGTTTCTGAATACTGAGTGAACTGCACAAGAGTTCATTTAAAGCAGAATTATAGATGGCTGGGACTTTAGACATAGAGATGTTAAATGGACAAGTGACATCTCCAAGAACTCATATGCATTATGTTGTGCAGATTTTATGTTATACAAACCGTTCATTATACAAGGGTCTACTGTACCTCATTTTACAGTAACATCTCTTCATATAGTGCCACTGGAAGTTTACTACACAGCCTAGGACTACCAGAACAAAGCACTGATGTAACTTTTAAAAGGTCTACCAATCCTAAAAGAACAGTATCTATTAGTGAGTTAGATGGCTTTTTGTAAGCAACACAATTCATATTTAACAGGAAATATAACTATGTAATACAAGAGTGCTAGAATCTCATTAGTTTTGTCATCTCTCTGGAAAAACATACATGCTGTTAAAATAATTCATTTGCCTTCCAGCTTTCAATTTTCCAGACACAATGAAGAATAAATCAGTATGCTACCAAAAGAGGGACAGGGAAGACGAAATAGTATTTATTCTACAAAGTGCATTCTAATCAGTAGCAGTGTTGTAAAAGATTCATACATGAGCTCTAAGGCTGCTAAATAGGTTGTCTCAGCCAGAAAACTTGAGACCCTGCTAGAAAGAAAGAGAAAGAAAGAAAGAAAGAAAGATTAAATTTTAAAAGACTTCAAGATACAATGGTTAATATGTTGGTTCCAATATTTTGAGTGGAAGATCTCAAGAACGGGTGAGCACAGTAACAACATAGCTAGCCATGTTGTTGAGAATGAACTAGAACTTGAAACAGTTATTTTTTAGACTATGTTGCCCAATATCTCCTGTCTAGCATAATCCTTCCAGCTGAGACTTTCACACAGCTGTAGTCCAAAGACGTTCAGGCTCTACGGTGGAGACCATGGTCATATTTTTTTGATGGTTACTTGATCATGGAATTTAACAAGTTCCAGTAGGATGGTTCCTGGGATGAAATGACCAAGTTAGAGAGCTGAGAAGTTGCCAGAAAGATTGCCTATGAGGTCAAAGAGTGTGATGAACATTGTATCATTGCCTTTGACTGCTGTAAACAGAATCCAGCCAACTAGTTCAGTACACAGCTATAAAAGGTACTCCTGATTCAGTGAGGACCTGTTTTAGCAATCTGGATTTAGGACTGATTAAATGTTGGCAAAATTGCACCAGATTTTGACTCAAATCTGTTTTCAAGTTTGACAAGATATACCATCACACCTCCCATTGATTTTGCCTAGTAAATGAAAAAAGCTGGGTCTTCCTTCCTTCCTTCCTTCCTTCCTTCCTTCCTTCCTTAAATGCATGAATTTGGACACACGATAGCTCATTCTGTGGATTATACTTGCCATAATCCACATAAATCTATCCAGGGAGTTTATGCTACCCATGTAAAGTTTTCCTTTTAAATGGCCCTTGTTTTTCTTTCATTGTATTCCAGATAAGTTCATTAAATTCTTAAAACTGTGTGTCTTTCAAAGTTCATGATTTTAAAGTTTCATACAGAATGGTCAAATGTCCATATGTTTGCTATCTACCATTAACATTTGCTTTAGTATAACAAACATTTGCTTTGTTATGTATTAAATTTTGAATTATTTTAACAAAGCACTTAATTAAACATAATATCCAACCTTTTAATGTTTTATAGATCTGTAGCTGTTTCTGTATATTCTCGATAAAGCTTTCATACATTCAATTGTCTTCTTGCTCTCTGTGCATTACATTAGTATGTTGAATGATGCATACTGTACCTCTGACTCCAATTAACTGTTAGAATTACACTAATGAGGAAGGTTAGTTGTTTTTCACCTTTGAGTAACTGTCCTATTTGCTAATGAGTTGAGCTCAACAATTTCACTGAATGCCTCATTCTACAGGAATCAAGGTATTCTTCCTGATAACGATGCCCTTTTGATAGCCATGGGGGATCCAGATGTTTACATTTTGGAGTTGGTACCAGTGGCCTTGATCGATGATGAAGAGGGAAGACTTCACTTTTTCCATCCCAAAATAGGCAACATAATAATGCTCAGCACAAATTCATGAGTCCTGCCCCTTTCATGAATTGAGGCAATGACTTCTTTCCCCTTCAGCTGCATAGCATCATACAGTAACTATGAAGACAGCAATCTCCTACCTCAAGTTTTGAAAAACAGCCCTAGTTGTCTAAAAACAGACATCTAGGGCTATGTACATTGGAAAATATTTAACATACCTGGAGGTGGAAAGATGCCACCCATCTCTGCTCCCCTTATGTGGAAAGCTTTTTCATGCATGGGGTCTCTCCATGTGTGAGGAGGATGCTGTCTTCCTCAGAACTGTTGATTTGTGAGAGGACTTGCAAGGGTGCGGGCAGGCTCGGGGCATTTTTCCTTCTCATATGTTTCATACTCTTGATGCATGTTCCTTGAAGAACAACTAAAGTATTATTCTCATATACTGGCTGACTGGTTGGAAGCAGAGACAAAGGTAGGAATCCACATGTTTAACAGCTCAACTGAGTTAGGGCCTTTATACACGACCCCTAAGCTCCGCAGGAAATGGCTGCAAGGTCCGGACCTTACAAGTGTTTTCCCACCAGCTCCGGACTTTGCAGACAATTAAGTGCGACCCTGCCCACCTAAGCGTGACCCAGCTGCACTTTCTTGTACCTGCTTAAGGTGGGTGAAAATCCCCAGGTCCGGATTTAATCTGGTCAGTGCGGGGCTCTCCTGGCTTCTGCTTGTGTTTTTTTTGCCTCCTGCCCCTTTAAGAGAAGAGGTGGGAGGAAAAAAAGCAAGCAGAAGAGAAACGGAAGAGAAACGGAGCTCCGGGAAGCTCCTCCAGGTGAGCTGCATTTTTCCCCTCTTTCTCTGGTGGGGAGGAAGGAAGGGCAACGAACCCCTAAGATCTTTGGTCCGAATTTAAGGGACCAGCGGACCTTAGGGGTCGTGTGAAAAGGCCCTTAGACCTACAAAAGAGAGATGGGAAGGACTGAGTATAAGAATGCAAAGGTTATCATGTCAAAACCAAGTTTTAAGCTTCTTGAGAATTTAGTACAGTAAAAGTACTGTATATGATAGGTGTACATTACTGCAGCAATGTTACTGTGCAGCAGAGTAAAACAACATTCTACAAGAAAATTCTAAAACTGGAAGCACTCCAAACAAAAACAAAAATGACTTTGAAACTGGATTTCAGATCAGCACCAAAATTGGCACAGATGTAGCAAAGAGTCTGTTTTTGATCTGTACCAAATTGTGGGAAATCTGAGCAAAGGGTTATGATTTTTTGAAAGCAAAAATGTACCCTTTCATGAAGAAACAAGTGACACATAACGTTCCCAAATTTAAAACAAGCCATACAAACCAAGACCAATCTTGCTTACCTTAGAAGAAAATGGTTGGTCCTACCTGCTTGTTTCATTTGGAAAGAATCCAAACTGCAGGGGCTGAAATATTGATGCTTTAAAAAGACTTTCAAAAGAGGGGGAAAAACTCTTTATTACAAGACTGTGTATGTGTGAAAAAGTCTTACCAGCAAGGAAGTCCCAAAGTAAATACATTGTTTCACTTTCTTGGGTCAGGCAAGGAAATGTCTGGAGTGCAATGAAAGGTTACAGAAACAGTCAAAAGATAAAGTGTTTTTTTTTTGAACAGTCTAAAAACAGGTTTGAAAAGAAAGAAAATGGGGTGACAGGCCTCCAGTAAAAGACAATTTAGCATCAATATCCATGGAAGCAGCACAGAATTTTATAAGGCATATTCTAAGTCTTCCTGCATTACAAAAACACAAAGCAATTACGTTTCTTTCAACACTGAGTGCTTTCCATAAACATTCTCCCAGGATTTCTAAGACCAGTCTTCTGACACAAATTTCCAAAGGAGAAATCAGCTCCAGGTCTGGGGCAATCTGAACTTTTGACCCTTTAATCCAGATTCCAATTAGATGACTCAGGAGGAGACCTTTTAAATTCCTTCCTAGTCAAACATGCATTGGTGCTGGAAAAGGGATTCTGGTGTGGATGGAAATATATTTTAAAAGGTATTTTAAAAAGAATAGAGAACAAATATTCCAAAGCTCACTCATTAAGGCTCTGCAGTTACTGCTTTTTGCTCTGTGGTGGGGATGGTCTCTTACTTGATGATAACAGACCTTTGGTGCCTTTATCCCAATATAGTTTCAACTGTTCCACTCATCTTGCCACTATATGGTAATTAAGAAACACACATGAATATTGTGTGCCGTTAAGTCACTTCTTAAATGTGGTGACTCCGTGAGTTAATGATCTTCAAAAAGTCACAGCATTAACAGCTCTGCTCAGATCTTACAAACCAACAACATATCATATTGGGTTGGTTTCTCCTCCTACTGCCTCACCTTTCTTTGCACCATTTTCTTTTCCAGTAAGTTCTTCTCAGGACATACAAACTACTAGCTTTGATTTCCTTCATGTAGGCAATCTGTCTAGTGTTAGGGCTTCCTCTCTTCCTACTGCTTGCCCAACAAATTATAGTCCAGTGGTGAAGAACCTTCGGTACTCCAGATATTTTGGGCTACAACTCCCAGAATTCCAAGCCCAAATTGCCAATGACAAAGTGGTGGGAGTTGTGGACCAAAACATCTGCAGTGCCAAAGCTTCACCACCACTGTTATAATCTTTTCCTCTCGGATACATAATTTCATCATATATGCATGGGTAGAATAGCCTCTGTTCATATTTCCTCTACTGAGTGTTGATTGAGCACCCACTTTTCTGGCAATCTTTGATATCTTCATGGTACACCTCTAACACCATATTTCAAATAAATTATTTTTCAGCCTTCTCTTTGACCTTGGTTTCCAGTGATAATCTTAGCTAACTCTCCCTTTATAAATTTCAAATGCTGCCGGGGCCCTCTTCTGCTCCCTGTCATTTAGATTCATTGAAAAACAGCCCAACAATTGCTTTTGGTTTGCATGAGAAGTGGCAAACTGAATAAAAAGGAATCAGCTTCTGGAATTTTGCCTTCCATGGTGTAACATTGTGAAGAGTAGTGAGCACATGAGGGGATCCTGTAAACCATGTTGACTGTTGTCATAAGTATTATCAATATTCAGGCTACCCCTTGCTATGCAAAGCTTGGCGTCCTTTTTTTTTCTATCCTGGCAATGATGAAGCAATATTATACAGCAAATTTGGACCATTTTCTGGCTTTTTAAGTCATGGAGACAGAAGCAAAGTATCCCACATTCATAAGCCAGAGGTTTTCTGAAGAACTGAATTATGCCTCAGAGTAAATGTGCATGGTCAGCACTTTGTATATCTATATACATTACACAAAAGCACACAGTTAGTGTTTCATTGATTTGGAATGAATTTGTCTATGCAAGGTCAGTTCCGACAAACTGCAGGTTAAATATTATAGGAGATGGTAGTAAATGTGTCAAGTAGAAATGAATATCACTCCAGGCAAAACTGTTGTTTCCTGCTTTTTGTCTTGAAAATATGCCTTTTGTGGAGCTAATACAAGGGACTGCAAATTCAGTGCCTTCTTTATTCTTTAAGATTCAACAATAAATATTTTCTATGGGTCTATTTTGTTTTCAGTTCATATGTATTCCGTGCCTGCTGAGTTGTCCTCTCCGGAGCACCAACTGAAGTTGGCGGTGTACAACCCAATTGAGACCAAACCAATGAGTTTCCATATTCGGTTCTGCAAGGCAGGACAAGATGCAAGGCACTCTTTATTTATTCCTTTGAGGTAATATTTCCACTTGTACGCATTGCCAATCTGTCATTAGAGAAACTGGGGATATGTTTTCAGCAGCTGTGTCCACAAGTGTTATACTGTAAAAATGTATAATAAGGGAAACATGATTTTTGTTATTCATAGGTTTTCCTTTCAAAGCAGCAGTTCCTTTGAATCATAAAACAAAAGCAATACAATAGGCTTCATGAGGAGAAGGCAAATGTATGTCCACTTCTCCTGTCTCTTAGAGAAACAACACTTCTAATCATATACTAACCCTGTCTTGTTCTGTGAGACAGAGGAAGAAAGAATGGAAAGTTTTCATTTGGTCCAACTTAGTCTGATGGTTGATTTTCTGTTTTCACCTCTGCCATGCACTTAAGTCCTGTAGCCAGGGCCGGCGCGTCCATTAAGGCGAACTAGGCAGTTGCCTAGGGTGCCAAAATGGAGAGAGGGTGCTGGCCAGCATGCCGCTTTCCTGCCACCACCCCCCCGCCACTGGCCACCGCCGTCCATCCCCCCACCGCCCGCCAGCAGCCTGTTGCCATCCGCCCATTGCTGCCTGTCGCTGTCCGCCATCCTCCCCCCATGCGCCCATCGCTGCCCACCCCACGTGCCCGTCGCCATCCGCCCCCTGTGCCCCCCATGCTTCACTAAGCATGCATTATGTGGAGGGAAGCTTTACAGGGGTTCTATGAATGTGGGTGACTTTCTTCCTTTAAGCTCTTGTAATGTTATTCCTCTTTTATCTATTAAGGCTTCAGTGGCAGCGAAACAAGGGTGTATACTGCATTTGGATCAGTACTTCTGCTATCACTATGGTTCCTTCTGGATCTTCTTTTTTCTTTATGGGGCTTTAATAGGGAACATGTGACTTCAACAAGAAGAGACGCTTGGGAACAGGGCCATTATCTGGCCAGATGAAGAAGGTGCAATGAATTTGTCCCACCTCTGCCCACAAGGATTCTTTTTATAAAACCTCAAGCAAGGTGGGATGGGAGGCAACAAGAAACTGACCTGTAGTGGTCTATCATACTTTGATTCCCCTGACCAGAGCCCCATATTGATCCATAAGCTAGTCTGAATGTATGTTCCAGAGGAGCAAGTGGTTGGGCAAATGGGCACACTGTTGGGTGTGCAACAACTGATTTCCCAGGTCATGGCAGTACTTTTGGTGCCGTCATCTTCACAGAGTTTCTAGTGGGACACTGCTGGTGAAGATTGCAATGTACAACCATGAAGAAGGGTGGGGAATCTGGGCCTTCAAGAGATTGATGAAGCAGCACTCCTATGATTCCTCACCAGCTGTTAGTGTAGTTTGGCTGATGGGAAATGGAGTCTGGATACACCCAGAGGTTTTCCAGCCCCATCCTAGAAGATGGTTGAGAGCATTGTAATGAGACTTGTTTGACTGCCCTGTGCAACTATTGTAGTCTTGAGTACTTTAATTTCGCAACAAAGCCAGGATGCCATTATAGCAATTGTACATAGCATTATGCCATATAGTATCTCTTGTAATGATTAATTTGAAGAGTCATTACCCAACACATTCACCAACTGTGCAGCACCTCTGTTTCTCAGTTCTTTGTATGCTCTTTCAATTGGAATGTGAAGATATTAAATTAAGCTTTTAGCTAGTTTGGTATTATTTTGAATTGCAATTTCATCACATGACATATAAATGCAAATTGTAGTAGTTTTATTTCATCTCTTATTTAATCTACAAGAGAAATCAGAATACCTAAAATATGTGACTTTTTGCAAAGATGCAGTCATGAACCCCCACAGTTCTTAATTCTATCTAGATAAGCGAAATTACTTACCCTTGGCGTGCACGCACGCACGCGCGTGCGCGCGCGCGCACACACACACACACACACACACACACACACACACACACACACACACAGAAATAAGCCGAGTATTTGTAGAAAACTGATCAGCATTACATCTTGAAATCTCATCTGAGAGTCAACTTTTTATTTATTTATTTCCAGTCATTTTGTACTTCTCACTTTCTGTATATAAAACTGGCTGCTTCTTGGACTAAAATTGAAGTGGTAAACATGCTACATTGAATAATTATGCCAATATTTAAAAACAGGATATGTAAATGTGCTAATCTTGTGACATATTTAGATCGTGGTTATGCAACATCTGTCTCTAGTTTCCACTGAAATCTGAGTTTGGCTTGGCAAATGTCAGACACCTGCCATTTAGACTAAAAATACAGCCCTGTGACTGAGACTTCGTCAATGTTGAAGTAAAGTTCAGTGCTGCTTGAAGCAAAAGCTCAGCTGGGGTTTGAAGCGGACAGCTGGGAAGGGAGAGATGATAAAGATTGCATATATGAGCAAGGAAAAAGTCCAGTTAAGCATTTAGATTTGTATTTCAACATTGTTCACATAATTAACTGGAACCAAATGTTCGTGTTGTTATAGTGAGGGATCAAATATAAATATATAACACCACAGTGTTGCAATTAATAAAACAGTCTTCTTGCTTTTCACAACTGCGCCTACTGTTACCTCACTACCACAGGTTATAATCCACCAGAACCTGGCAGCTGTATCAATAACAGGAATTGTGAGAACTGGATATTGTAAAGATCCTAGTGCAGTGTTGGCAAACCTATGGCACGGGTGCCAAAGGTGGCACTCCGAGCCCTTTCTGTGGGCACCCAACTTTGCCCCTTCACAGCCACCTGTATTCAGGTGAAATGACTGTATTGGTACTTTGTAAAAATATGAGTGGGTTTTAAATCGCAGTTTGGGCACTCGGTCTCTAAAAGGTTCGCCATCACTGTCCTAGTGGCTGTATTACCCCGAAATGTGAGCTGAGGGTATTTGTATTTATCCAAAGTGGTCAGGATGGCACAAGTATACAAATGAGGATTAGCACTGGAAGCAATACAAATCATTATGCACTTCACCTCAATTCAGAAGTCACATAAGGGCAATTTTGTTCCAAAGTAGAACAGCCTGGTATTGAGTTTCTTTATGAATCTGTAATCATCATCATCATTTTTTTTAAAAAAGCTGCTTCAGTTTAGTCAACAAATTTCCCAAAGTGTTATTTTGTTGTTGTTTTTAAAAGGTCATCTATACTGTTTTCAGTTCCCTCCTCTGTATACAGCCATACGAAAATGACTGAAGGGGACATACTTTTTTGGCTTTAGCAACAAAGATTTATTTAGAAGTAGACTGTGTAGCGAAAATGTGCTTAACTGAGCAGCATCAACCATTGCTTCCCCTCATTTAAATTACCTTTCAGTGCTGAAACTGTTCTTTTCTTAAAACAAAATGTCCGGTCAGAAAGTCTCATGATTGAGCACCATCATAGAAGCCCTCTAGACACACCATTATGGTCCAGCACCACCAGCACCCACAGCAAATGCATAGGGAACTTTTGAGCACTACATTGTTAGATCAACAATCCTCCCTGAGTGGAGCTAGAACGTGCCAAGACAGGGGGTACATGATGTGTCTTATTTCTGTTTCTTAATTCTTTTTCCTTTTATAGGCTAACAGTCAAGGGTTGATGGACAAACAAAAGAAATGAAATTATAGGACAGTGTTGTATTTCTCTTGTAATTCATATCTGTTCTCTGTCAGGTGACAATTAGCTAGATCATTGCTGTGCAGAAGGAAATGCACTTTTAGGACAAAGGCTGAAATCTTAAAACATTTTTTAAGAGGGAGACTTGATGAGGTATATCTAGGTTTAGTTCCAACTACAGCCAAACCATTGAAATGATTAGATCTCAGTGCCACTGATCAGTGTGTCTGGCAAATGGTGGGCAGGAAGATTATGCTAGGGATGGTGGAGATCCTGTTATTTTTAGTTTGGAGAAACAATACTGAATTGATGCATTTTATTTCATTATAAAGATGACGAATTAGACTGAAATTTAAAGTCATAGACTGGCCCATCCCACTATAGGGCTTACCTCTTGATATTCAGCCAGGTTTGTGGTTGCTGAATTAGGGTTGCTCTCTCTGTTTGTTTGCTTACTTGCTTTCTTGTTTATTTTTGGACAGGCTTGTCACCTTTCACATCTGCATTGAAGGCCAGACTCTCACTTGGAATAGTTGTAGTTATTGGATTTGTTGGTGAAGATGAGTGAGACCTTTGTTTAGTTATTTCATGAAGAATTTTACCAAAAAATTTACAAAATTTGTACAATAGGATAAATTTTCCAAATAGGATAAAGTTCTTCAAACACAGGAGAAAGCAAAACTGAATCCTTTGGATTTCATTTCTTATTTTTGTTCCACCATATTTGGTAACTTATTGCTGTTATCTTTAATATTGACTTTCTAATAATGTAAGATGTTAGACTTTGCACTCCTTGTTCTTAGCTTTATACTGTATGTATTCTCTCTAATGTTGTTGACAACTGTTGTATACACATTGTCTCCAATTATATATACTGTCCTCAGCGTGGTAAGCTGTCTTTGATCCCTTACAACAAGAAAGGCAGGATATAAATAAATAAATAAATAAATAAATAAATAAATAAATAAATAAATAATAGGGAATGTGGTTGTATAATTGTTCATATATGTGAATTTTACTTACTTACTTACTTACTTACTTACTTACTTACTTACTTACTTACTTACTTACTTATTGCTATAGAATTTGGGGTATACTGTGTGTATGTAATGTAATCACATTACAGATGAACTATTTTAAGTAACAAAAAGATTTCTTTTCTTACTAGAGTTCCAGTGCTTTGAGATTATTTTAGTCAAAGAGAAAAATGTCCCACTTGAATTGTTTAATGTGCACTGACAAGGCAATGATGGTTAAATTCCTCTGCACACCTGTAACCCCAATTAGCATTAATTGGAGTTAAATAGACATAGCTGAAACTGCACAAAGCTGCACAACCATGATGGAAAAATTAATTCTGCTGATCATCTGTGAGTTGCATCAGCCTAGTAATGTGCCTTTCTTGCTCAGAAGGAGAGCAATAATCTTGGTAGCTTTAGGGAAATGGGGAAGAAGTTAATCACATTACACAAAAGTGTGTGCTTTGTATTTTTACTAGACTACAGTTAAATAAAATCAGTTCAAAATTTGCTACTGCTAGAATAACTATTTTTCACATAAATCAGGGTCATTTTATCTTCGGCATTTTAAATTAGATGTGCCAAAGTATACAATTGTCTCTAAGAAAACATGAACAATGAAAGACCTACAATTCAGATAAAGCATTTTAACAATACTGAAGTAAAGCTTTCCATGCAAACTTGCATGCCATGTGGTAAGCTATATTAAACCACAACCACTATTCAGTTGATTCAGTACAATCTACTTTCATAATGATTCTTCAAATCAGGATCTATGTCAGAGGTCTTTACACTCACTTGTTATCTGATTTATTTATCTTATTTATCTGAAATATTTTACCCCACCTTTTTCCTTTAAAAAAGATGCAAGGAGGCCTATATACTATATTTTTCACTCTATAAGATTCACCAGACCATAAGATGCATGTAACTTTTAGAGGAGGAAAACAAGAAAAAAAATGTTTAGCCTAAGGGGAGGCTTGCAAACAAGGTGAGTGGAACTGTGGAATGCAAGCTGCAAAGGGGATGCTTGCAAACAAGGTGATTGGAACTGTGGAATGCAGCATGCAAAAGGGGAGGCTTCCAAAAGAAGTGATTGGAATTGGGGAATCCAAGCTGCAGAAGTGGAGGCTTGCATATGAGATAATTGAGACTGAGGAATCCAGGCTTCAGAAGACTTCCTGGAGGAGACCTTTTTTCAAATGAGATGATTTTTGACTGGGCAGTCTTGGCTGCAAAAGGGGAGGGGTGGGAGAGGCTCCCTGGAGGAAGCCTCTTTGCAAATGAGGTGAGTGGAGCTGCGGAATCCTAATAATGCTAAATATTAAAATATTGAAAAGAATCAAATACACCTTATCTTATCAATGTTAGGTAAAAGTTACTAAAACAGATTTAACAGACTCTCTCCCACAAGAAGCTAGGGTTGCCGCATCTTTGCTCTCCTTCCACAAGCAGGGAAAGACTTTTCTCTTCATTCTCGCTTTCCCTTAGTGACTTGCAGCCTGAGAGGTTTGTTGTTGTTGTTGTTGTTTTAAAAAAGATTGTTGTGCTCTGTTGTATTTAATTGTGTCTTTAGTATTACTTTTATTGATTATTTTTAATATAATTCTTGTTTAATTATTATAAAAGTGTTGTATACTTTCTTTTTTTAACTTTTGAAAGTTGTCTTTTAATTGTTTTTAGGAGAAAGGTGGGGTTAAATGAATAAATAAATAAAATCCCAGGAAATTAAAGTGAAAGGTCCATTGCCTGTTATTGATGGCCTACTGCTGACATTGTGATCATCTAAATAACAAGACAAAAACACAGTTCTGTGAAAATTAGGCCACCACTTTACTGAGGACAACAGCAGTTAGGAATTATATCATCTAATTCAGCTGTGAAATTACTGTCTTGGATCAGCTGACATAATAGTCCAGTGAGAGTGGGATAATATTGAAACATCTGGAGTGGTGGATGCATAATTGCCAATTGAATGTATTCATATTTTTTTCTTTTCATTTTTTCTAAAATTCACAATAGATTATAGTACTTTTCACTGTAATTAAACTGAAGAAAAATCTGTTTCTTAAAACCCATTGATGATCTTGCATGGTACTTTGCTTGGGCCCAAATTGTATTTTCCAAAGTGGGGAGAAACACATTGTGTCTATTGTATTTTTTTAAAAAAACAAACAAACCCAGAAATATAAATATAAAAAATAATAATAAAATGATAGACTTGGAAGAGGACTATAAGACCATTGAGATTGAACCCCTGCTCAATGCTGAAATCTAAAACAAAGCAGATGTGACAGATGGTCATCCAGGTTTCTCTTGAATGCTTCCACTCAGTACTTGTAGTGGAATGGGGCAGTATATAAGCAGAACACTTTTCCACTCTGTATGCCTCCAGACATTCTGAAAAACATGTAGTGATTTTTCACTGACATTCTTTTGAGACAGGGTCCAGCACAAGGGGGACATTAGAAAAGAAAACAGTGGCTGAGATTCTGTGACATATTGCTATAAGTTGCAACTAGAATCAGTCCAATGAATCAGTGGAACTTACAGAGAAGTTGACTCACCCAGTCCCCACTGTTTCACTGGGTCTTCTCTAGTTGCAACATACTATTTCAGTCACTGAACAAAATGTCTCTTAGCAAAGGAAGGTATGGTTGTATAAAATAGAAAAACGATGTTCCAAAATGTATATTACAGAGCTATCCACATTCTACATACTTGTTTCTATTTTCTGACATTGTGTATACAGTTTCCAGCTTAACAGTGTATCTTCCTTTTTCTTTTTTTCTTACTTTTTGCATGTCTCTCCACTTCCCATTTACCAGCATCCAACTCCCTTTCATCAAACATTTTTACTTTGTAATTTAACATTTAAAACAACAAATGACCTGAAATGATTCTTCTGAGAAAAAAACTGAAGGCAGATTAAATCTCTCACTTCAGTTCCATGGGGAAAATTAACGTCTTTGAATGAATATTGCAAACACCATTTAAAACCTTTTAGGAATTAAATTTAAGGGTTTAAAAAGGCAACAAAAACAGCAGCATAAACATTATCCAAACCTGGGTAATACATACAAATATATCTTGGCTCACTAAGTTCAGTGAACCAACAAAATAGGCTATGAAATTGCTTGAAGAACTAAATTATCTTTACAAGAGCTTGAAATTAATATTTTACAAATAATGGGTTTCCTATTTTGGAGGGATGGGTTGAATACAATTGGTTTGGATTCAGTCTGACTTATTTGTCTTACAAATAGCAATTGATGAGCTTTGAGCCAATTTGTAGCTTCCAATTAGCTTCCATCTGCTTCACTGTGCATCCAAACATGCAGAGGTGTTTGTATAGGCTTGTAGAGTAAAATGAAAAGAAAGGAAAGGAAAGACAGAAGCAAAGAAAGAAGGAGAAGGAAAACAAAACTGGGAAGATTAACACACACTGTGAAAATGTGCTGCAAAAATAGTCTCCCACGACAGGCATCAAAAAATGAAAGATACGGAAAGCTGGCAGGAAATAGCTTAGGTCCTGTTTCTAATGCTGATGTGAACTACCTCGCTGAAATTCCACAGAAGAGATGCAAGACAACCAAGGCACATTCATAGATACAAGCACTCAATAGGCTGAATTCTAAAGAAGAGTACAAAATTCAGCGACTGTCTAAAAGAAAACAATAAAGAATTCTTCAGAGCATACACATCTTACCAAAAGTGAAACTGATGCAAATAATTATCTGTAATACATCAACCTTCCATTGTCCTGCCAAGATATGAAATAGCTAAATGTGATTCCTTTGCCCTGCTGCTCATAAGATAAAAGCACATGCCTGGTCAATTTGAGCTCTCCCAGGGTTTCATAATTGAGGTTTTCAGGAGAGCTTCAACTTTTTACAATAATATCTTGGTTTATGAATATCTTGGTTTACAAGTGTTTTGCAAGACGAGCAACCATTTCTGATCAATTTTGCCTTGATCAATGGCCAATGTCTTGCAATACTAATACTGCAGCAGGTCACACAATCACACTTGAGCCAATGGTGGCTGTCTGTCTCTCCCTGCTGGATTGTGGAGGCTTGTCTGGAATATTCTGTCTCAGGCAAGCCTCAAAGGCCAGGGAAGGAGAGGGTAACAGAGGTCTGCCTGGCACCAGCCAGGAACATTTTCAAAGGAGAGTGCAGGTTAGGATTTTATTTTTTCCTATACAGGTATTTATATTTGTATTTAATTTGTTTTCAATATCCTTCTTATTTTTCAATCCACTTCTAGTCATGAGGCAGATTGTCAATTGTGTATAGGGCTACAAACTGTACTTTGTTGTTGTCACATAAAAAGCATAGAATAAAATCCAGTTTTTAGTTCCAAGCAGAGCAGATTCCGCAACCAGGTATCGAAACCATGATGTGTATGTAGACTTCTAGCCAACTTCTTTTGAGAGTTTTGGGATATGCAATCAAAATTTGCTTACCTTGGGACTCCAACGTAGCAGGGGTTTGTTCCCAAGGCAATTTTAGGGAACCCCTTGAAATCTGGAAAGATATAAGGGTAAGGGGACTTAGTGATGAAAGTCTAAAGGGTCTGGGGGTAGTATTGACAACTGTGCAGGGTCTGTGGAGGCAATCAGGGAGTTTACTCTATGGTATTAACAACCTAATTGCCTTCACACTCCCAGCACATATTGCCAATTACTAGTCCCAGCCCCTTTAGATCTCGGCCGGTATACTGTATATACTTGAATATAACGGGAGGGGGGGACGCCCTCAGCTTATACTCAAGTCAATAAGTTTTCCCAGTTTTGGGGGGTAATATTAGGCCCTTGGCTTATACTCGGGTCAGCTTATACCTGAGTATACATGGTACTTCAGATTCTGAACAATTTCTAAACCCAAAGCATATCCTAGTCTGTAATCAATCCAGTTTTTCAATAACAAAGATATCACAAACATCCTGCAACATGAATTTTTAAAAGGAACTTGTGGGTTTATTCATTACTTCTTGGCAGCCAATTTGCTGTTACAGTTCATGTTGCTTCAGTTGTGCTGTTAAATCATTGCACTACACAATAGCACAAACAATTATTGTCACTGAACAGAAAAATACAAGACTATGCTGACCCCTCCAACTGGGAAGTTATGATATTGCACCATAGGAATGATGATAAAATGACATAAAAGCTGTCAATCTTCTTCAAAATGCCTTGGATGTTCTTTTAAAATAACTTTAGAGTAACAATAAAACAGTTGTTCAATGCACTTCAAATTGACTTTGTGACTACTTTTATTTTACTTACATTGTAGTTTGATAACTATGTGTTACATATTACTCATTACCCAAAAGTAATTAGTTACAAAGAAGTAGCATTCTAAATACTTCTGAGCCTTGGGTTTAAAAAAATTACTTCTTGATTGGAAAGTAATGGTTGGTAATATCTCTTGTCCTATTGTGTTATTGTGTCTCTTTTTAATATTCTTTTATAGATACAGATGTGTGTGGCCTCATTACTCTTGTATATTTTATCCCACAGGTCAGCAACATGCTTATTTTTATTTTAAAAGGGAACGTAAGGAAACTACTTCCATTACTACTAAGTATTGATAAACAGATCTATCATAAATGTGAAAAAGTGTTTGGGATGTAACTAATTGAAACTTCATTAATTAAAATCTAGATTTTAAATGGCTCAAAGATTGCTCATTGATTTCAGAATTCCTTGTCACTGGGCTAAACCCAGTGGATTCTAGTCTGTTGGGGGAAGTGGAGCAGTGCTCCATCCTCACCTAGAAGCTGGAAAGAATGGTGAAGGCCCCATATACCTCAGTAGAGAACCAGAGAGGATAAACAGGCTTCCGAATCAGGGGCAGATCTATGAAACTACTGAAGCTTAACCTTCAGGGTGCCTTATCCTAGAGGGGCCTCAGAAGCCACTTCAGGCCACCTTTGCAAAAGTGAGTGGTGATCTGTCATGACTCTGTGTCCCAGTGCATACCTTGATAAGATGTTATGCTCATGCCATTTGCCTCAGCATTATGAAAAGATTCTTTTGCTGGGCAGTAAAGAAACTTAGTGTGACACGCTATCCTTTTGACTAGACAAAAAAGTGGCCAGCTACTGGAGGAGGCTGGGAAGGCAAATCCATGCTGTTGCCTGGACAGGCCAGTGGGTTGAAAAGGAGGACCTGGGCAGTCCACACTGGCTTGTGAGGGGGGAAGCCAGAGAGAATGGGGTGGGGTGGAATATGCAGATTTTTTTTTTACAAACAGTCCATCTCTGAGTGTGTGCATGCATATAGGAGCGCATATTTAGAAATGTCAAAAGTGACTAAAGAAAGAGAAGCATAGTGCCAATTTTAATTTAGTCAAAATTGTCTGCCAATCCCATATACAGTAAGTAGAATAGGAGGGCAGTGAAGTCTTTTGCACAGTTGGACTGCCATATTTGTGGGTCCGCTACCAGCAGTTTTACTTATCCACTGCCTGGATTTTTTAAAAAATAAAAATAAAATA
Source organism: Phrynocephalus guinanensis (assembly GCA_037367245.1). Lineage (NCBI taxonomy): Eukaryota > Metazoa > Chordata > Lepidosauria > Squamata > Agamidae > Phrynocephalus > Phrynocephalus guinanensis. The sequence goes on from CM074738.1 coordinate 49,743,934, forward strand.
AAACCCAGAAATGCACGTTCTCAGGCATCTTACCAGGACTGACCAGGATGGAACGAGATACTATGCCAGTGTTGGCGAACCTATGGCATGGGTGCCAAAGGTGGCACTCGGAGCCCTTTCTGTGGGCACCCGACATCGCCCCTTCACAGCCACCCATATTCAGGTAAAATTGTTGTATTGGCACTTTGCAAAAAATTAGTGGGGTTTGAATCGTAGTTTGAATCGTAGTTTGGGCACTCGGTCTCTAAAAGGTTCGCCACCACTGTTCTATGCTATTATATACAAGAGGCTTAATGGGAACATAGGCTGATATCTCCAAGGGAAGCAGCTTCCAATGAAATGAAGCCACAAGCAGGAGGGCAGGAAACCCAGTCCTTTGCCAAGATTGGACCAAGGCTCCCTCTCTCAACCATGCATGATTGGACACCAATCAGAAGTGGTTAATTTATCCCCTATTTCTGGTATCTATGGGGGGTGGGGGCTTGGAATCCATTGTTTCTGGATTACGGGGTGCCAAAAGTTATTGTCTTACAGGCCTTGAATTGTATGCAGCATTGCAGAAGTAAGGTAATGCTTTTCTCAATTGCACAAAGTGAAACGAAACTGTTACAACCTCTCCTGCAAATGATCACTCAATAAGATAGCACAAGTTTTACAACCCTCAGACATTAAGATTTCTTCCTTTCCTCTTTTTTAAGAGATAGGGAAAAATTTGCCTGCCCAAATTGGTTGTGAAAGAAGTAGATATGTCAACTGTCTATTAAAAATTGAGACGCATCAGGAATTTCAAGGAGATGCTACACTACGTTTTAAGACACTGTCTGAAATAGTTAAACATTTGATGACTGTATAATAAGCAGATCAATTTCCTTTACAAATTCCTAGCTAATTCACAGTCTGCTTGCATAGGTAATACTTAATTAAATAAGAGCAATTAGACAAATGGTGTTCTAATCTCAAGAATTACCAAATAATAATTTGGAGGAATTCCTCAAAACATGAAGGCACTTGAGCACTTTTGACTATTCTTTGTTTCCAGGTAATTTTTTCTTAAAAGTGGAGAGCTTTCTCTCTCTCTCTCTCTCTCTCTCTCTCTCTCTCTTTCTCTCTCTCTCTCTCTCTCCTGTTTGTAGTTAATATTAGGACCTGGCTGCAGAAATAAGGTACAGAAAAGTACAGAGTTTTGTATTAAAGTCCTTTCTCTAATAGCGTTCAACCAATAAATCTTAGCTGAAGAAAAAGAAGGAGGAAAGTTAAGAAAAGTGGGGGGGGGAGACACTCAGCACAACCTCACCTCTTGCCAAGCAGATAAAGACCCCCAGCATTGATCGGTGTTGGCTCAGGTACAACTGGTTTTAGGAGGGACCATGAATAGGTAGTCCTTTACTCTCATACCTGCAGTTGCTTTGAACATCATCTCAGAAGAAGACCCTAGTAACACAGCCGAAAGTTGAGGCAAGGTAAAGGGATCAATACTAGAAAGGGCATACTTAGTTGTATTTCTGTGAAGATTCCATGAAGATTTTTATTTATTTCTTCAAAGCGTTCTAACCCCAGCTTTTTCCTTTCAAAGGACCCAAGGTGGATGGTGCCATTTAAAGCTAACAGCAGTGAATGTACAAATGCAAAAAGTATCAAATAAATAACATTCTTTTTTTAAAAAAAAGTAAGCAACGCTACAGACACATTCAAAGCAACGTGCAGCAACCGTTTTAAAACCCAACTCAGGTAGCCAGTAATCCACAGCAGATGTTACTAGCCATGCCAGACTCATAAACAAACAGAAAACAAGTATCACAATGGCTTGATCCTTATTTATACAAAAATATACAAAAAGATGTTGCAGGAAACATCACAGAATAATCTTGCATTCCTATTTCCTCCTGCATTGACATGTATAACGAGAGGAGCATCTCATCCTCTTTGCAGAAGTGCTATGAGCTATGTGCTCACCTGGGCTTGAATTTGATGAACTCAGCACAGTATGTGAGTATGAAAAAGTATGCAAAGATGTTGTCCTAGGAGGCATTCTAAATTCTTTGCACACGATAGAAAAGAGGCTATGATGGGAATGTAGTTAACATCCGTTCATTGGTATGCAAGGCTGCAGGAAAAGGAAGCTAGTCTTGTCCCTGCTCCAGGGTTATCATATAACCTTGCAATGGAAAGGAAAAAGCTGTCTTTGCACTTTCCAAAACACTGACGATAGGCAGCCTAAAGGTATGCACCTGGATAAAGGCCACACAGAATCTGTCCTTACAATGTTAGTTTCTGTATCTCGAAGCAGCTGATAAGACCATTGTACACACTTCCTTCCTTAACTTTATCATTTATATTTGCCAGTGTTATTCAGGAGCTATAAAGTATGTGCATCTAAGGCCACGATGCCATTTGTATCACTCTACCCCAGAGCAAATGCTTATGTCCTTTGTTTTTGTCATAGAAATCCGGGCAAATGTTTGAAGGTACAGCATATGGGAAATAAAATGAGCAGATGAACCTCTTATCGCAGAAATTAATAGACTCTCCACCTGGAGCAGTGATAGAGAATGCTGTTGTTGAAATTGTTACCCCGAGAGCATTGTGAGACTAGACCAGTGCAAAGAAAGGTGAACAGTTTATTGCTGCTCTTTGGGTGATCTTATCAACACGAATTGGTCACCCCAATGCTCGTAAGATGCTTAATTCTCAATCAGGTCACATCTCAGAAAAATAGCTTAACACATTTATAAAAGTAATATAAATGTGTTAAGTGTGTGTGTGTGTGTTAAGCATGCACACACACACACACACACACACACACACACACACACACAGACACACACACACACACACACACACACACACACACACACACACACACACACACACACACACACACACACACTTACCGTCGCTTTATCAGTTAAAACAATCTTATCTGAAGACTTCGAAATCTAAGAATCTAGAAGTCCAGAGGAAAATGGTGATAGAAATCTCAATTGTTCTACCAGACCTTGTAACTTCAGAGGTTTGTTACTTAATATCTCATAAATTGCCATTTTACTGGTAATATATTTGTTTTGACTATATGTTTTGAAAAGTCTGAGGTTTCAGGGGTCCACATTTTCAAAGACATGAAACCCTAAATTCTTATAAAACGTTTGCAATATAAATGCAAATATCAGACCTACATATGTCACCTGTAAGCTGTAACAAAAAAAATTGCTCAGCTGTCAAAATGTTTGTGATTCACTAATGTTGTTCAGCTGGAGCTGGCTAATCATTTTTGTACCAGGAGTGTGGCATGGGGAGGGCAAGGGGGTGGGGCAACCTGGGCACAGCAATAAGGGGGCGCCAAATCGCCTACCGTCCCTCTCCCCTCCCACCGTCTCCAAGTCTGGCTGCAGACAGGCAGGCAGGCATGTGAGAGAGGTGGCTGCGGCATCCTCCTCATTGCGACACATGGAAAAGGTAAGGCGCATGCGAGCTAACATGCACGCACACACGGACACACACACATGCGCACCTGCACGCACCACGCCGCCCCTCGCCCACAGGATTGCTGGGTGATGTGATGGAGTTGGGGAGGGCCTAAGGGGAGCAAAAAGTACTTTGGCCCCAGGCACCCCAAAACCTTGCTATACCGCTGTTTGGTACACTTGAAAAAAATCTTTTCCGCACCCTAGTAAACTATTTCCTAGATCCACTTTTAAATGCACTTTCATTTTTCAAGAGTGTTTTTTCTATAACCCTCTTAATTAATTTAATCTCAATTTTTATACTGTAACAACATTATCAAGGGCAGCTCAGTGTGAAGTGCCTGTATACTCAGACCATACCCCACTAGTATCTTATTTTTTTTTACTTTAAAATATTTTTGTCCTTAAAAGGACCCAAGGTGGATTACATCATTAAAAATAATATAAAAGCTAACAAAGAACCAAACAAATATCATACGGAAAAACTTGAGCAATTAAAAAAATGTATTCAAAGCAGTAAGCCCAATCATCCATTTAAAAATGCCACTCAAACAGCCAGTTACTGAGGGAAAGTTTGCCTGAAGAGAATGGTTTTTGCCTGCTTGTGGTACTTGCTGATACATTACACTGGCACTCATAGTGGGCAGTAGTTTGCAAAAAAAAAAAAATGGGGGGCAGCCATCAGTGCTTTATTATTTTTTCACACCTTTATCCTGTTGATATGAGAGAGAGGTGTTTTGTTTTAATTTTTTTTTGTTCTGGTAAAAAAAACCTGGGATTGTACCTAGAATATTCCTTACCACCATCTCCTATTTAAACTGAGAGATATAATATAGACATAGATTTTAAATCAACCTAATCTCTTCCCTTGGAAAGAAGTAAGAAGTAAGCAAATGTATTGTATTAGCCTGTCATTTTGAAGACTAAAATCTAAGTACCACTGGTAAAAGGCATCCTCCCTTATCAGTACGGTTTTTCTCATTCTCTGGAAGTGCACTGAAATAATCGCATTTGTTTTGCAAATAGTATTGTGAATGTGATCTCAATAGCCTTCATTTGTTCAGATGAGCACTCACCCTAAGATTAGAAATACTGTACCAGAGTCAATGGATGTGCAAGTTTCTTAGGTTATCAAGGTTTTAACTCACTAAATAGGTTCAGAATTCTTTACAAGCCAAGAGCAATGGATGATCACAACAACTCATGTTCTGAAAATCAGTTGGTTGCCCCTTGTCAAATTTCACATCTTGAGAAACTCTAGAAGGTTCTCGGAATGTGTGTTCTAGTCTATACTGTGTGACACAGTAGCCCATCACTATGGCTGAAATGAATTTTGAGTGTCAGGGTTGTAATTCTGAACAATCACAGTTCTGAACAAAGGACAAGGACCCAAACAGCACATGCCAGAAATTGAGGGGGTCAGCTGGCTTGTGGAGGGGGGGGGTGTTGGACAAAGGTGGTTGATCTGAGTCATGTCCATCTCAAGATAGTATGTTTCTACAAAATGAAGTGTAAGCATCAATAATCACTTTCCTATTATAACATCCTAATGTCCAGCAGGACAAAAAACTCCATTCCCTACAAAGGACCACTTCCTGGGGCACAGAAAATGTATCCCCAGACAGATTTTCTCAAAGTAGAAAGCAGCATGATCCTTTGCCTTAGTCTCAGTGCAATCAGTCTCTAATGTTCTCTTGAAATTCAAGAGGGGGCATATTGCATTCTAGCATGGGGAGCCACCTAAAATAATAATCTGCTTTTGGCTTCATCGATCTGCTGATGTCACTGCCTCTTCTTGACCCCACAGCCAGGGCTGTCTCCAACTCTGAGCTCCAAGTGCATTCTGCTGCTATTCCATAGGTTCCATGACAGAATAAAATAATGGCAGGTAAGATGTTCAACTGCCTGGATTCAGCAAGTCAAACATTCTCTCCCATCTGACAGTTACTCAATGGCCCCTGAAATTAGCACATCACTCCTGCTGTTCCCTAAACAAAACAACCTAAATGAAACAAACAGCACAAACCATGGGAGGGAAAAGAACCAAATCTCTCTACTCAGTGCCATCTGATGGTTCGCTTTAGGAAAGACATGGAGAACATGTGGCTCTCCAGATGCTATTGGCCATTAACAGCACACACAACTGCGAGGACTACAGTTGAGTAGCGTTTGGAACGCCATTCATCACTTATTCTTGAATTATAAGGGTGAGGAACAGGATATAAAAGGAGCCTCCCTGAAGAATTTGAGGACTGGGTGCAGCATCTGGGGGCACCAAAGAGGCCATGCAGAGTGCATCCACCGGAGGGCAGAGGCCCTCCGGGGAAACCGTGGCCCCTTCCACCAGTGACAGCTCCCCTGGCAGCACCTGGAGAGGTGGCGCTCCTGCCCCAGTGTGGCAGTTGTATCTCAATGGAGGCAGCAGGCAGGAAGCAGAGGCTGGGCTGGGCTGCCGGGGTCTGTGAAAGTCGCAGTCTTGAGCCAGGAAGCCTCACCAGCACTGACAAGGGCACTGCGGTGGCCTGGTGAGTGGCTACAGGGGGGCAATTGTTGTGGGGTGGGCACATCCCTTGGGGTCCAAAGGTGCCATCCCTGAAGTCATTGGGGAGCATGGGAGTCCAGGCGGGTGAATGGGTGGCTGGCTGGTGCCCAGGGTGTGCCACTCACCTCTCACCACCAGAAGGGTTTGCCAAGGTGGGCACACACACACACACCTCCATCCACAGCTGGCAGCCAGCCCTTTGGTGGTGCTTGATGCCTTTTCTTGCCCTCTCCTCAGAGCCCTGCAAGGTCAACCAGGTGGAAGTAGACCAGTTCGCCTCCTCCCTGACCCACTACCAAGAATGTTTCGGGAACAGAGACTCAGTTCAGGGGGGTAGGAGGGGGTGCGAAAACTCACTTTATCCCCAGGTGCTGAAAACCCTCACTACACCTCTGTGAATGTACCCTGGGTAACACCAGCAACCTCTTCGCTGATCTTTCTAATCTGTGTGGGCTCTTTGATTGCTACTAGAGATGGGCAGGAAACGAAAAATGAAATGCTGTTTTGTTGCTTTTTCACATAACAAAACAAAATAAAAGATAATTAGGAAACAGCATTTCATTACAGACAAAATGAAACAATTGTTTTTGCATTGAAATGAACCATTTTGTTCCATTGTTTTCTGAGGGCTCCTGCCGAGCTGTTAATGGCTGGACTCCTTTAAACCTGGCCCAGTCCATACCAGGGAGTCCCCCTGGTGCGGACTGGGCCAGGTTTAAATAGGTCCAGCAGCCATTGACAGCTCAGCAGAAGCCTTCTGAAAATGCTCAGGAAGGCAGCATGATTGCCGGCACTACCTTCCCGACCATTTTCAGAGGGCTCCTACCAAGCTGTCAATGGCTGGACCCTGATAACAGCTCAGCAGGAACCCTTTAAAAATGGCTCCCAGAGACCCGGGCACTCAATTTGGTGTCTGTAGGACCGAGGGGAGCCGTTTTGATTCATTTCATTTCATGAAATGAATACATTTTTTTTAAAAAATGTAAGAAATAAAATGAAGCAAAACAGGGGTGAGCATGAAACGAAATGAAACAAAATATTATTTTTCCATTTCGTGCCCATCCCTAATTGCTACTGGATAGTGATGGGCATGAAATGAACCATGGACCTGAAAAATCATTAACTGGTATGTTTCGTGGTTCAGTTGGGGGATCCTGACTTGCAAAATGAAATGAATTACCCAACCTCTCCCTCCTCAGCACTTTGATTGCTTCTGCAAAATGAGATGCCCACCCCCTTGCTTCTCTACAGTCTCCTCAAGGCGCCTCTGCCACCATTCTGAGATGCAGCAGCCTTGGCTCCTATCATGGGAACTGGTCCTGCTGCTCCTGTGCAGGCACCAGCCTGTCAGCTGAGTGGTGGGTGCAGGCACATAGGCAAGCAGGCCTGGCTTCCATAGAAGGAGCTGGACCTGGTGCTTCTCAGGATGGTCATGACAGTGGCTTCAAGACAATGTCAGGAGGCAACAGGAGCAGCCGAGTAGGAGAGTGGGTGAACTGTTTCTACCACCCCAAGCACAAACCTGAAAAACAAACCATTAACCAGTCCATTTGGGGTGGGGGTTGTGATACTTTGTGGTTCCTCATTTCTGGTTCATAGGTAACCACAAACCAAGAACCATCACAAACCACCAGTTTTTCAGTTTTTCATGATAATCTCTACTCATGGGAGGAATGAAGAAAAGCAAGTGGGCCATTTATCACAGACCAAGTTTTGTTGGGCTATGTCTTCCATCAGCTGTTGCCGACAGAGCCAAAAGTCAGAGATCACAGGAATTATCGGCCATCAGTGTATGGAGGGCTACAAGCTTCTAATTCCTGCTCTGTTGCCCTAAACAGAAATGTGTGTGGTTTGTGCATCTGGATGTTTTTGTTTGGTGTGTGAAGTTATTCTAACTTGATGCTGCATAGAGTTCTTTCCAGCTCTGCAGGTCTAAAATTATGAACTGCTGGAGAGCACTAGGTTGGGTGGGCTGTACAGTTGCCCAGGCCAGTCCCAGGAGATCTGATTTAGATGTAGGTAATAAAATAAAGAGATAGAGGAGAAAAGTTCTTTTTTTATTTCCGAAAAGAACTTTAAACCCACAAGGGGAAAAATAAGGAGATTTCACTTTGGGTTCAGAAGGACAAGCATTTATAGCACCATCTAAGCCTGTCTTAAAAATACCTTTCTAAAATTGCCCATGGCCTTGAGGAAATCAAATAATTCACTACCTCCCAGACATTTTACTATAATGAATGATTGCTGGCATTGATGTTCCGTTACATCCTACTTTCTCAACACCATGACATCATTTTTTATTATTCAGAATTCAATTTCTCTCTTTCACTTATCAATGGCAGATATCGACATGTACTTTATACATTAGTAGAAACCTCAGTCTGATAAAGACTTCATCGTGCTAATGACCTGACTACGTGATGAGAGATTTTTTGAAATACTTTATTGCTATTTAAGCCCTGTATGAAATTCAATACATGATCATTTGATTCATTACTCTGAATCATTTTTTGACATTATTCAAGAAGCACTATAAGACATGATGCACTTCAGCCTAAAGAATATTGGAAGAATGCAGCTGCATGTGGTCAAAGAATAGACTGTGCTTTCATTTTGCTACATCATTGTTTGAGGAATAAACAACACTTTACTAGGATTAAAATACTATTGACAGTCAATAACATCACAATAATATTTAAACTAAAGTTGAGAGACAACTGGAGAAAATTCAGACCTTGGTGTATTTTGCTAGATATGTGAGTAAATTTAGTCTCTCAAGCAGAAATACTATTTTGGAATTGGAATTAGATGAACATATCTTCATGGCACAGAAAACACGTATATCATGACAGTAGCAAGAATTAATGTATTCTTTTTCTTTAAAATACATTTAAAATGATAGGTGCAGGCATTCCAACCCTGGACATACCAATGGCACGGTTTTGCTGACAAAAAAAGCCTCCCTGTAGACAATGGCCACTCTAGCCCTCCTACCCTCCAATCTACCCAGATGCTGCACCCAAAACCAGGGGGACACAGTTGAATGAGGGAAGCCCCGCCCTCTCTGCCCACCCAGGTCTCAGTGAGACAGGCCAGGTCGTCCCGGTCATCAACAACCAAATTATGGATGAGAGGAATCTTATTGTGGAGCAACCAGGCATTGAGCAGCAGACAAGATAGTTTGGAGGCACAGACAGGATGGCTCCCAGGTATGGTGGGGGGAGTGTGGACGATCAGAACGGGGGACAGGTATCAAATGCCTAACCCTAGTCCTTCCTTCCTTCCTTCTTTCTGTCTGTGCTTCCTTCCTTTTACTCCAAATCCCACCTTCTGACAGATAGACACCTACAGATACTTTGATGTGGCTCGCATAGGAGAAAATCCTAACCTGGAAGACTTGGCGGCCTAGAATAGGATCACATCCACTGAAGTTCCTGTTCAAAAAGGAAGCTACCCTTGTGCTTGCTGGGAGTTCTTTGTCAGGTAGCTACATTTAGCCAAGGCACGTTATGCATAACTTACTCACAAACACGATTCTGGGTCATGTAAAAAAACAATCCAACTGCAGGATAAATATTATTGGAAACCAGAATGTCCAACATTTAGTTTCTTAGCGATGCTGCCTGAAGGATTCTGGGAGCTCTTGTATAAAAATAGTGTGATTTTTCAGCCCCTGTTTAAACCCTACTGTCTATGTCAAGGATGTGGAACGTGTGACCATCACTTCACAAAGTCGCCCTGGCCAATGCTGATGGCAGGTGCCGTCAAGCAATGTCTGGAGATCTGTATGCTGCCCATTCCTGCTCCATACTAAAAATATTTTATTTTCTAGGGTTTTAGACATTATTTCCCCCTCACTGGCCTAGAATGTCAAGAGTTGCCCATGGGAGAATTTGATTGCAAGGAATTTATTGGCCTACTCAGCTACACACCCATCTTTTTCCTGGTACACTGATATAACTTTGTGCTGTGCTTAGATTGAAAAAGCAAACATGGTTGTGATGATATACGATGTGAATATTAGAGTCCATTTTTATTAAGGGTATGTGCTGAGCCCATTGCAAGAATTGACTATAGATTTAAATGTGGTCTGATTACAGAATGGGTTCATTACTATGCTTGCCTTGTTTAAAGCCTCATATGTATAATTTAATAATGGGAATGCTGACATAACAGTAATCATAACAGTGTGAACCCTCTGGGATGATGGTAATTAGTAATAAACCATGCCAGGAAGATTGTCAGTTATTCTGCCAAGCAGATACTCTACATTGTTATTTACAACGAGAGAACACATGGAAGGCTTAAAATTTACCCCATCACAGTACTTCAGTTTTTTTGTTCATGGATGGAATTGGGGGATTCAGTATATGCTACACAGAAGGTGGGAAACAGTTAAACTGTGAAGCCAGGAAATATTTATAATGAATAGTAAATGGATCAAGGAATTGTCAGATAGGCACACCATTCAATAAGAATGCTGTAGTTTCTGTTTCTTTTTTATTTTATTTTATTTTATTTTATTTTTTCTTTTATTTTTATTTTTATTTTATTTTTTTCATTTTTGGATAGCCACACAAAACAATTAATGGTTCTATACATAATAAGTGTAGCATTATCAAATCTCCTGGGACTTGCTAAAGTGCTAGGCCACTTGGCCTGCGCAAGTCCTGAGAATGAGAGGTGATGAAATCAGTGAATGACATGGTGGTATGTTAGAAGATGTTAGGAGGAAAGACAAGGGAGACATGCAGGGGAAATAAAAGCTAGTAGTTGACATTCTCTCTTCTTGACAAGGTGTCATTTTCAGCACAATATCAGCTATCAAAATATTTGGGAAAGGAAGAAATCAAAATAATAAATGGAAGACAGGTGAATGTAAGAGATGAAGAGAAGGAGAGGCAAGAAGAGCTATGCAGAGGGTGAGAGACTGTGATCAAGATGGGCATTTCATCAGCTTTAGTGCTGCAGTGTGAGCTCTTGCATTACATCTCAGATTAATTAAAGATTGACATGTGAGCTACAACCTATGATTTCACTGTGAAAACTGCAGCCATTATAAGATGCAGCTGAATTTAATCTGTTTTTAAGTGGGTATAAACAGGCCAGCCAAGTAATATATCAATTAGAGATGGGCACGAAATGAGCGATTTTTTGTTTTCGTTTTCGTTTTTTCATTTTGTTATGCAACGAAAAAGAAACGAATTTTTTAAAAAAACAAAACAAAAACAAAAACGAAACGACCAAATTTGCCGTGTTTTTCGTTTTCATTGCAGCAGATGCATTGAACTAAAAAGAATGCTAATGAAACAGCAATTTTTCGTTTTCATTTTCGTTCTTTCATTTCATTACCTAACGAAACAAAAATGAAATTTTTTGCAAAAAACGTCACGAAAACGAAAACGAACCGAAACAGACCCCTAAACGACCAAACGACAAACGAAACACCATTTTTTTGAGTCGTGCCCATCTCTAATATCAATATGAGTCTTCACATCAGTGTCCAGCTTCTTTATCTGTCAACAACTAATTTCTGACACTCCCCACTGCCATGAAATTAGTAGAGTTTTCCTTACAGTCAAAAATGTTGAACCCTTAGAACAGAACAGGAAGGGCAAGATACTTATCCTTAATGAGAGATGGGATTCCTGATTCTCTAACAGATAGACATCCACAAAATGGACCACCTCCCAAGGCTGGCTGTTCTACTGTGGATTGTTCTTATGACTGAGGCTGATCCATTCCTCAAGCTGAAGCCATTATTTAAAGTGGCCTGTGGTTGTTACAGATTAGTTAATCCTGTGCATTTCAATTGGCTAGAAGGTCAAGGGGATTCTGAGGAACCATATGCAAGGAAGGAACTAATGTTCTGCATTCAGAATCTCCTTTCCATGAGTCTCAAATGCTTTGGGCAGAGCACAAGTAGCATGGGTTCCAGAAGTATTAATAGCCAGGTACTGCCACCACCGTTATTTCTCTAACAGGGGACAATTCACAGGAGGATTCCTTTAGCAATAAAGTAATGCTAAGGTATTTCATAAGGCAGTAAAAGTCCAGGACTAAAGTCTGAGGTATTGGGTTGTAAAAGGAACATATTGCATTAATCTTTACTTGTCAGCAGGCAGATACTCTTATCACTATACTTATGTCAGTCAAACAAGTTATTTGTTATATTAATCAATATTAATGTGTTGCATTGACCAACAATCAAGAACCTTGCAAGGAAATACTCTCAGCCCCCCAGCCAATTTCAATATTACATCCAAAGACAACTTCATTTGCCACTTAGGGAGAAGGGGGAGAAGAAAGCAAAAATATTGCCCCCCCACCCGGAATAAGAGACGAGGCAGTAATGTGGGGGTGAAACTGGGCCACACTTTATTAAACACAACTTTCAACGACAACAACCATAACAGGAGAGGGCCTGGCTTCAGCGTTCATGGTTGGAACCCCGGGGTCGTTACAGGCCCCTCCAACCAGGCAGCATGGGGCGAGTTTGACCCCTGGGTGGCGCGGTCGAACGACAACGCCACTCAGGCCGGCCTGATATTAACTCTCCCTGCGTCTTATAGCTTAAGGCTGGGTTATCCCCTGCGCAGGGAGGCGTCCAGCTTTACCCCAACCAGGCCCTGTGACCTCTCGATCGGCAGGACCTAGGCTATCGGGTATCTGGAGACAGATGTTTAAGCTACTCACCGCTGCCTGAAACCGCTTCCGCCGCCAGTGTGACCAAATTCCAGGGACTACCCTACAGCCCAGGTACCAGTGTGGGATAGGCGAAAAATCCCCGCTCTCTGAGGCCAATTTAGAGTGCGGGTCAAAAATTCCTATCCGGCCCCCGAAGGCGACCAGTAACACTCACACTGGTCCTATAAAGGGTGGGCAGGCGGGGAACGCTTGGCGCAACAGGATGTGGGAGGGGGTTGGAGCCGCCCCTTTAACGGGGCGCTCCTCCCCCTCCCCGCTGGACACTCTAGGCGTCCTGCCTGTCTCTCCATCCGGGGAGGCAGGCAAGTACGCCCCGCGGGCGGATTCCCGTCCGCGGAGCGGCAATTGTGATAGTTTGGAGGAACATATTTATTTCAGGCTGACCTTTTGTGGATTAAGATCCACTTCTTCAGACACAAAGATGCAAATACTATATTCTCTATATTTATACATATCCCCACGGTGGTGGGAATCATGATGACCAGCTGGGGATACAGACAGATGAAAAAAAAAGAAAGTGCCATCCTGAATCTAAGTTGTCTATCAAGATCTTTATTACTTCAAATTTCAGGGCATAGATAGAATGACATTGAATCTGTCTGTCAGGTAGATGTGGATGTTACAGAAATACTGCTTCTGCAGAAGTCAGAGTCTGTGAAGAGGGACAACTAGAGATGGGCACAAAACACTAAAATGGTGTTTGTTTCGCTTTTAGTTTTGTTTAATTTTTTTATTTCATTAGAAACAATTAAAATGTTTCTTTTTTATTTTGTTTCATTTTTCGTTTTGTGTTTTTATGTGTTTTATGTGTTTATTTATTTATGTGTTTTATGTTTTTTTACTGTTTTTGGGAATGGCATGGGGTTTTTAAAGTTTTTTAGCCCCTGAAGGACGCAGAGGATGTGACCATCACTACTTCCTTTGGGGGCTAAAAAAGAATAAAATAAAAAAAATAAAACCCCACACTCTGCCCTAGCATGAATTGATGAATTGTATTGTGATAGCACATTCCTAGGTTTTATACTGTTTTGCTCTCAATGCTAAGTAAGTAGCTCTTTCCAAAGAAGTAGGTATGTTAGTATGCCTCAGCATGTTGACAAAATTATAGGGAAAGAGAAGGGTAACCAGTTTCTCAGTTGTAGAATAAAGGAACTACAGAGTCAGAAATTTGCTTCATGAATAACTTCCACTGCATCTCCAACAGTCTAAATAAATGTCAAGGTGTCTTAGTAAAATACATTTATTAATAAGTCAATGTTCTATAATATCTCAAGGGTATAAAATTGTTGTCTCTAGAGATGGGCATGAAACAATGTTTTTGTTTCATTTTACGTTTTTCATTTCATTTGGTAACAAAACAAAAAATGAACAGATTTTTAAAAAATGAAACAAATTAAAAATTTTAGTTTGTTTTGTTTTGTTTTTTGTTTATCCCAATTGGGCATGTTGGGGGGGGGGAACGTGGGGTTTTAAAACTTTTTTTAGCCCCCGAAGCAAGTGGCAGCTGCGACCATCACCGCTTGCTTCGGGGGCTAAAAAAAAAGTTTTTAAAATCCTGCCTCAAAATGTGCTATCACAATGCTTCTAAATTCACCAAAAAGTTCTTAGAATGTATCTTTTTAAAGCCAGTAGGTGATACATATTACAGTAGGACATCGTATCCATGGGTGATCAGTTCTGGGCCCCCTGCAGATAGCATAATCCACGGATAAGATCAAATACTCTTATCTGAGGATGATAGTGGCGACAGGGGTGGTGGGGTGGTGGCACAAAAGCTTTCCCCTTCAACCCACCCCAAACACCTCCTCATCCCACTGAGAAGGGCTCAGCATCAGCAAGTTTTCTTTTCCCCCCTCATCCTCCCACCACCACTGTTGGCCCTGAAGGCTAGCGGCGGCAGCAAGGGGGGGGAGATAAAACTTACCAATGCAGAGTCCTCCTTGCTGCCACCACTGGCCAGTCACCCTCTTCATTGCTGGGCTCAGCAGGCAAGTCCATGGTGGTGGTGGCAGCGAGGAGAGCTTGACATCAGTAAGTTTTCTTTTTTCACCCCCTCCTTGCCACTGCAGCTGGCCTGCGGGGGGCTGACAGCAGTAGTGGAGACGAGGAGGGGGAGAAAGAAAACTTACCAATGCCGAGCTCTCTTCACTGCATGCCTGCTGCCCTCCAGAAGGGTGGGGTGGGGACTTAAGAGGGCCCGCCTGGCCAACTGCCTTTGAGCTTCCCGCTCAGGTCCCGGGAGAAGGACCAGAAGTTTGAGCTTGAGCAGGGAGTTCAAAACTTCTGGTCCTCTGCCTGGGACCCAAGTGAGAAGTTCAAAGGCCAGTTGGCCATGCGGGTCCTCTTAAGTCACCACCCCATTCCTCTGGAGGGCATCTGGCATGCGGAGGCAGTGGCGAGGAGAGCTCATCACCTGTAAGTTTTCTTTTCTTTTCCCTCCTTGCTATCAGGCTTGGACCTCCCCTGCTCCTGCTGATCACCAACCACAGATAACTGAATCAGCAGTTAGTGAATAAGTGGGTGCAGTGGTCGTACTGTACACCTAATTAAGTTAATCAATACTCAAAGGCCTTCATGGCTGGGATCTGATGGCAGAGACAGTTCAACCCTCCCTTATTACAGTGAAACTCTTAATCCCTCCACATTGCAATCAACAATCAACACCTAGTCTCCTGAATAGGACAAGTTCCCCCTTTTCCACAACTATAGAAAACCCACAATCTCAGTCTCTGCCCCAGAGCACAGGGAGAACTCCTAGCTCCCTGAGCCCCTGCCCTCTGAAGATGCCAGCCATAAATACAGGCAAAACATCAGGAAGAAAAACTTCCAGAACACAGCCAAACAGCCTGAAAGACCCATATCAGCCATTAAGCAATACTAATTGTATTATATCACTGGCTGCAGACAACTATGTTAATTGCAACGGGTTAATTCCATGCTCTGACCTAGACAATATGGAGAATGTTTGCTAGTCTCATACACTTCATCTTGTCCATCTGGACTTTGGTTACCAAGATAATGGAAAGGGCATGCACAGAACGGATGAGCTGTAAACAAGCACAGTTTGAGATAACAGATTGGATGACATTAACTGATCCATTAGGGTAACATATATAGTTTCCATGATTTGTTATTCTTTATGGAGGGGCTTTACCCCTCCATGTCAGAATGCTTTCTAAACTATACTGAAGCACACTGGTTTCCACAAAAAATACTGATTTCCCTGTCTAGTTAATGTAACTGGGAAATCTGACACAATGAACAACATTTCCTCCTCCTGACTTGTTTTTTATGATTATTATCATCATTGCTGTTGCTGAGTTTTCCTTTTAAAAAAGAGCTTGGCGGCTTATGCAAAATTTAAGTTATTTGCGAATGTGATGAAAACTGCAGCTTATGCTATTTGTTCTCTTTAAAAAAATCCATTAAACCATTCCATTACCTAGAAGCTGAAATGTTCATTTTTTTAATGCAACAAGCATGCATACTAATCTGGCTGTTGTCTGCTCTGGCAATGTAACACAATTCTTTTTTAATAATAGAAAGAAAAAGGTACAGTTACTATTCAGAAAGAGAATTTCCTTCTCTGTTGGATAAGGGGAGGGAGACCAACATCTAGTGAAACTTGAGCTTTCTTGTACAATATACTCCAGAATTTAGAATAATAATGACTTTCTAATGTCCTTGACATAAACATGCCATAAATTCATTGTCCATAATGTCATGCTAAGCTTCCATGCTCTGCTTTGCATTTTTTTGAACATCAGTCTCACTCCAAAAAATTATTCAAGCAAAACCTCTTTTACTATATTTCTACCCGGTTTCCAAAAGCACATCAGATTGCCATAACTAGGAAACTAGAATACATTACATGAACCATCAGCAAAGAAATCATTTTTGAAATTCATAAAAAGCATATACTTTATTTTGTTGATATTTTATATTTCCTCAAGTTTATAATCATTTTACAATCCTTTGCAGGGGGTTGTTTTCCTATTCTGAAGATGATCATCAGTAAGATTTAATTATGTTACCTATCTAGGACTAAATCCAATTGTTAGTCCCAAGTGCCGAAGATACAGGAAGTCAAAGAAAACTTGATAAGTCAACATGCACATATATTCCTTTGCTTCAGTGCTCTACTTTAGTTGGTACTAAAAATTGGATTTTGGATTAAAAATTAACATGAAACCAGTCCCTAATTTAAAATACATTATGCCATTTAGAGATGTGCTTCAAATTAGGAAATTTTGCAGAAATAAAGGAGAAATGGGAATATTTATCTTCTTCTGAACCAATTTGAAGAGAAATGAGGAAGCCTGAAATGGCACTCCAATTGCATCAGAAGTTAAATTTGTAATTTGAGAAGCTTTTGGAGAGGACTGAGAACAGATGCAGGAGGGATTCCTAGAAGGGAAGATTAATTACAAAAAACAAAAATAAAAATAAGAAGGGGTGTCAGCATAGAAGACCTCTAGGAAGAATGAGCCTGAGGAACTATATAGACCAAGGGTGCCCAAACCTTTTGTAAGGATGGCCATATTTGGTGGCTGAGAATGTGTCAGGGGCCGGTTGCTCCCCAACCCTGCCACCCCACTGCAAGCCCCACCCACTGACCCATAAGCTCCACTCACTGACCCCTTGCAACCCCACCCGCAGGAAGGAAGGCTGGGACCAAGGGAGGGAGGGAGAGAGGTGGAAACCAAAGAGGAAGGAAGGAAAGTCAGGAACAAGGAAGGGAGGGAGGGAGGGAGGTGGGGACGAAGGGAGGGAGAAAAGAAGGAAGGTGGGGACCAAATGAAGCACAGGGAGCCGTGGCCACATGTCGTCCCTTGGAAGAGACGATCTGTGTGACCTTGAACGCCCCCAACCTCCCCAGTGGTGGTGATGGCTTGCCCGCCAGCCCACCCCAAAGCTCCTTGGCAGTGGCAGAGGCCCGCTGGCCTGCCCACCCCCACACATTCCCCTGCGGGGCCACCCAGCTGCCCAGCCGCCCAAGCTTCCCAGCGGTGCCGGTGTTCCCGAGTTCACAAGGTTCCCAGCGGTGCTGGTGGCAGCGGTCCTCCTGCATGCCAAGCTTCACAAGGTTCCCGGTGTTGCCGGTGGCAGTGGCCCGCCTGCGCGCCACCCCCGCGTGTGCTCCCAGCCTCACATGGTTGCTGGTGGTGCCGGGGGCAGCAGCCTGCAAAATGGCTGGCCGGCCGGCCGGCCCAGCCCCACGAGCTTCCCAGCAGTGTCAGTGTTGGCGGAAGATATTTTTTTTAAAAAAAAACATCGGACGAAGGAGGGGGAGGGAGGGGTGGGCCAGCCAGCCGCAGGCCACTCAGAATGGCCTGACAGGCCGGATTTGGCCCCCGGGCCGGACTTTGGGCAGGCCTGATGTAGACAATCCAAACTTTTATTGTATAGTGGTTAAACTGTTGTACTAGAGCCAAAGCTGTGCTCACAACCTGGGGTTCGATCCCAGGTAGCTAGCTCATGGTTGACTCAGCCTTCTATCCTTCCAAGGTTGGTAAAAAGAGTACCCAGTTAATTGGGATGGGGGTGGGGAATGAATAGTTTGCATAATTAAACTGTAAACCACCCAGACAGTGTTTTAAGCATTATGGGATGAAAGGTGTTTACACTTGCTCCTGGTTAAAAATCTTCCCAACCAAATCGCATTTCTTAGGCCTATCTATGACAATCCCAAAATACCGACAGATTTTTTCAAGAGCCAGATTTGACTGTCTTCCACCTGCAGTTTTAGAGGGTCACTACAGTGGCATACCATATGAAAATTGATTATGCCCCTGCAATGATAAAGAAATTGAAACATTGCAGCATGTTCTTTTTATATGTAGTTATTACAGAGATGAGTGTATCAGACTTCTTTACCCTGTAATGAGAGGTCTACCAGACAGATCCTTGGCCTGGTATACAAGATATCTTCTAGAAGACAGAAATAAGTCCATTACAGAACTTGTGGCCAAATTCCTTCTCTCAGCCCAAAAAACACGAAAGAGAATTGTGGTGCTTCTTTTAATTATTGGAATGTGTAGTTGTTGGAATGTATACTGTATTTTATTGGGCCTTTGGCTGTAAAATAAAATTGATTGATTGAATATGGGATGGTATATAAGCAGAACACGTTGCTCTCTCTCTCTCTCTCTCTCTCTCTCTCTCTCTCTCTCTTTCTCTTTATTATTATTATTATTATTATTATTATTATTATTATTATTATTATTATTATTATTATTATTATTATTATTATTATTATTGATGGGATGGAGGACTTGTTTGACCCTGAGGATCCTGGACCTTCATGGAATTAAGAACCTGAGCCCACAGATCCAAGACACTCAAGGACACAGAAGCTTGAGCCTATGGAAAATGGAGACACGGGAGATCCAATGAGGAGGTGGGGTGGCATTACTGGCATGGAAAGTGATAAAGACTGAAGGTTCAAGTCTCAAGTGGAGTACTTGGCTGCAGAAGAACTCGCAAGTAATTTTTTTTCTTAATACCAGGAAATTCAAGGTGCAAATCTCAAAGCTGGGTTCTTCACTTGCCACCTGAAATCGTGCAGCTGCATGGACCTTCAGTAGAACAGCTAGACAACAGCTTTCGGTGGACTCTGCAAATTGCTAGAACCAAATGGTCTGTCAGCTTCTATCTTGTCCTTGGGTGCTGTCCATTGCCTAGGCTGTGTTTAACCATTTGGACTACTTCTTGGACTATGACCTTTGAATGCCCTGCCTGGGAGCCATAGATACTGCTTTTCTTGAGAAACTGAAACATTTCACTACTCATGCAAACTTCTTGTCAGCTTCAAGCAGTGAAATGTTTCAGTCTCTCAAGAAAAGAAGTCCAGTTGCCATGACTCAACTTCCAGATAAACTCCCCTGAATGACTGAGAATCTTCACAGATATATTTCACTATGGAAAGTAACAAATTTTGTAAAAATAATAATAACCATGATAAATATACTGGTTGTACCAAACATTTGGTCTTCCAGATGCTAGATGACAACTCACATCATACCCTGTGATACCCTGTGCTAGGAAAAAGTTATGAAACTTACAGTCCGATGGTATCCGACATGGCCCAATATCTCCTACTGCCTCAGGTGGGAAGCCAAGTGTTTCCCTCAATAAGTGCCATCATTAAAATATGGGAGAGGGCAAGCAGATGCAGCAGTACTGCCCATCCACCTACCCTGAATAGAAAAGGAAAGGAAAGCAGGTACTCCTGCCCCCCAGCTGGATATGGGGGAGGATATGTGGCAGCCATGCCACTGCCTATTAAAAAAAAACAGTACTGTGGCAAGGGTTGTGGCAGTAGACAGTAATGGCAGTAACAACAAGGAAAAAGAAGTAGATGAGGCACCTGCAGTAACCGAAGCCCCTACAATCTTCAGAGTAGAGATGGGCACGACTCAAAAAATGGTGTTTCGTTTGTCGTTTGATCGTTTAGAGGTCTGTTTTGGTTCATTTTCGTTTTTGTGACTTTTTTGCAAAAAAAAATCATTTTCGTTTCATTAGGTAACGAAATGAAAAAACGAAAACGAAAATGAAAAATTGCTGTTTTGTTAGCATTCTTTTTAGTTCAATGCATGTGCTGCAACGAAAACGAAAAACACGGCAAATTTGGTCGTTTCATTTTCATTTTCGTTTTGTTTTTTTTAAAAAATTTGTTTCATTTTCGTTGTGTAACGAAACGAAAAAACAAAAACAAAAATGAAAAATCGCTCGTTTCGTGCCCATCTCTACTTCAGAGGTCAGTTTTACAGTGTAGAGTTATTTCTTTCCATATTTAATTTATGCCTGCCTGTGAGGAGTCCTCAAGCCAAGCAGTGTGGAATGAATTATTTGGGCTGCTTTCACACAACCACTAAAATCTGCAGCAAACTTTGATCTGGATCACCCCCAAGAGCGGTCACATGGTTGATGTTGTGGTTCGGGTGTTCCCACAGCCACGTTTTGAAAATCTGCAACTATTCTGATCCCATGACTGAGAACCGCAGCAAAGACACCATAACAGGGGTGAAAAGGTTTTGGTGCAGATTTTCCGTGTTCCCAAGGACTTGAGTAATGGTTTAAAAGCCGCATCAGAACAGTGGCAAGGATTTTACCACCTCAAGACCAGGTACTTGTAAAATGCACTGGGTCATGCTTAAGTGGGTGTGGTCACACTTTATTTTTCTTTTTATGTCCGCTGCTTATGGGGAAATGATTTTATGCTCTTCATCTGCAAGCACTTGATGGTCACTTTCTCAGAAATCCTTCTCACAGTGCTTGGTTCAAGGATCTCTTGCAGTTGCATATCAAGTTGAATGAAGAATGGCTTAGGGGACTGGGAATGTTTAGCCTTTCAAAAAGAAGCCTGAGGGGGGATATGATAGCTATGTTTAAATATTTGAAAGAATGTCATATTGAAGAGGGAACAGGTTTTTTTTTTCCATGGCTTCAGAGACTAGGACTCAGCCCAATGGTTTCAAACTACAGCAAAAGAGATTCCATTTGAATATTAGGAAGAACTTCATGACAGTTAGAGCTGTTCGGCAGTGGAATATGCTGCCACAAAGGGTGGTGGAGTCTCCTTCTTTTAAGGTTTCTAAGCATAGGCTCGATGGCCAAGTGTTGGAAATGTTGTGATGGGGTTCCTGCATGGCAGGGGGTTGGACTAGATGGCCCTTGAGGTCTATTCCAACTCTATGATTCTATGGGCGTTTATACACGACCCCTAAGCTGCATTTACATTTTCCACTATTGTTAGCTGAAGTAACAAATGGTGAGGGTGGCCATGTTCCCTTAACATGATCTGTTTTTATTATAATCTGCTTGTTTGTTGCCCATGTCTCTATCCCTCTTGCTTTTTTCCTAAGCCACCAAACTTTGAAATATTGCTGTTCCCTTAGAAACAGAACCTAGCAACATGAAGCTATGTCATAGTCAAGATTTATGATTGTTTGACATTTAAATGTTTTGGACAAAGACATTTAATTAAGCACGGCCTAGCAGATGTTAACATGTAAGGAAGTGCCAAACTTTTAAAAATAACGGAAGTTGCAAACTTAAATGATTACATTCAGACATTTGAATCTTTGTTAAATATGTTTCACTGTGCTATACATCTGGTCTTTCCTAATGCAAATATGTCATTTCTTTGAAAGCTAAAGTTAAATCAATGGCCTGGTGGAACCAATTAATTTAAGGATAATTTTGTATAGGAGAATTTCTGGTGAATGGTTGCCACATTGCTTTGTTTACCAATATGTTTCTGTTTTAGCATAATTTGTATCATAGTCACTGATGTGAGAAAGGCTGTATAATGTAAGGTTATGGTTGTGGATTTGGAAGGAAGAGATTCAAGTATAAACCTTTGCTCAGTTATAAGACCTATTGGTGTCTTTGGGCCAACTGGTGCCATTCAGCCAAATCTACTCTAGAGATTAGTTTCAGAATAAAAGGAGAGGGAAACCAGGAAGACAGCTATTTAGATTGCTGATCTCTTAATAGGTTTCCTCATTAAAGAAAGCTAAGAAGAAACTAGAAAAAGTCCTTATAATCACTGGAGACCAAATGATCAACTATACTATGGTTTTCCTGGCTACTGTATAAGGATGTGAAAGGTGAACAGTGTAGAATATTCTCCCCTCTCCAACTTTGAGCCATACACTGCTGTTCATAAATCTAAGGCAGTGTTTTTCAACCACTGTTCCGTGGCACAGTAGTGTGCCACGAGATGTTGCCTGGTGTGCCGTGGGAAAAATTCTCCCTACACCAGCAATGCCCCCCCGCATCCCACTCGCGACCAAGGCAGCGGTGCGGCGCCGGCGAGCCGGAGGAAGGTGGGGCGTTCAGAAAGAAGCCGGCTGCCGCAAGACTTCCTTGGGAGATGTAGTTCCTCCCACAGGTCTGAGATGCGGTC
Organism: Phrynocephalus guinanensis; assembly: GCA_037367245.1. Taxonomy (NCBI): domain Eukaryota; kingdom Metazoa; phylum Chordata; class Lepidosauria; order Squamata; family Agamidae; genus Phrynocephalus; species Phrynocephalus guinanensis. The sequence goes on from CM074738.1 coordinate 49,766,558, forward strand.
CTGGGGAGGAGAGCGGACTACCTTTCCCGGCGTGCTTTGCGCGCTGGTGAGGAAAGGCTGGCCGTGGGCGGGGAAGGAGAAGAAATAAGGGAGGAGGAGGAGGAGACTGGAGAGCGAGAAAGTGAGAGAGAGCTGGGAGACCCGCGCAGGCGCATTGCGGCGAAGGGTGCTCCAGAAGCCGCTCTTAAAGGTTCTTGGGGTTGGTTCCCCCTCCTTGCTCATCGAACCCCCCTCGCTCCCTCCCCCGCCTTGTGCACTCGCTGTTTGCCTCCTGAGGGTGGGCACGTGCCCCTGCCGAGCCAGGTAGGAGCACGTGTGCGCACCCCTCTTTTAAGGGTGGGGAGCGGGCGGCCGTTGACAATGGTCATTTTTTGTGTGGGGGTAAATAAAGGGGAGGACGTGGGAGGCTGAGGATGGGATTCCTAGGACCTAGGGAGGAGACGGGAATGGGGGGTCCCTTCCGGGCCCTGTGGCTGCCTGGCTGGAAGGAGGCGGGGGGGAAGAGAAGGGAGGCTTATACTGGAAGGGGTAAAAGATGGGGGTTGGGGGGTCGTATATGAAGAGCCTCCCCCAGCCCCACCTTCTTGGGTTTGCAAGTTCCTCTGAAAAAAAGTGCCAGGAGGAGGGAGGGGGAAGGTGAGGGCAGGCGGACATTTTGATAGGGATGCCTTGGGAGGGCCTGGGCTGGAGGATGGATTTGTTGTTGTTTTTTTGGGGGGTGAGAAGTGTGTTTGTGTGTGTCTGATAGGCACAGAGTTAATTTTTTTAACATTTTCTAATGGTGGTGTGCCTCGTGATTTTTTTTCATGAAACAAGTGTGCCTTTGCCCAAAAAAGGTTGAAAAACACTGATCTAAGGGTTCTTGATTGTGAAGAGTGGTTGCCTGTGGATAGACTAGGACAGTGTTGGCAAACCTATGGCACGGGTGCCAAAGGTGCACTCAGAGCCCTTTCTGTGGGCACCCAACATCACCCCATCACAGCCATCTATAATATACAAGTTTAAGTGCTGTATTGGCACTTTGCAAAAAAAAAAATCGTGGGTTTTGAATTGCAGTTTGGGCACTCGGTCTCTAAAAGGTTCGCCATCATGGACTAGGACATATGGATTAACCCCAGCCCACCAAAATCTAGAATGAAATTGGGCACACCCATTCCTAATTAAATACACTTCTGCAGAAATTGTAAGTTGCAAACTATAGTTAAGATTCTACCCTATATCCATTTCCATCTAGACATATTATTTTGTGGACAAAGTATCATTATTAATCCTTGGTTGGCAGTGCCCTCAAATCTGTCTCTTGCTCCTTGATAAAATGAAAATGAGAGCTCCTTATGCAGTTACAACAAACATCACAGATTTTTAAAGTAGCTTTAATTTAATATTTTGTTTTGTTACTTGTGTTATACCACCCATTACTGCTGTTTGAATGAGCCGTTTTTGCTTTAGGGCAAATGGTACATAAGAGTTGAAATCTAAGCTGTAGGACAGAATAGAAACACTGAGAATTTAGGCTGCCATTTTACCACAGTGGTTAGAACAGGTCTTATTTGCATGATCTAAATTTAGCCTTTTTAAAAACCTTATCTTCTTTACCATTTCAGCCTCATTGTGCTCTTTATTTCCTTACATAAATTGAGACTGTCTTAATTTTACTTCTTTTGAGGAACCTTTCTTTTCTCATTTCAGTTATGTGTTCTCCCTCACAATCGTTCTGGCAGTAATACCAAATAGTTTCTGCCAAATCTTGTCATTATCATTACTTTGTACTGTCCAGAGATATCTGAAGGAATTTTCACATGTGCGGCATTCCTACTGCGTAGAATATCCACAAAATGAAGAAAGAAAGAAAGAAAGAAAGAAAGAAAGAAAGAAAGAAAGAAAGAAAGAAAGAAAGAAAGAAAGAAAGAAAGAAAACCATGGTAGAAGTGGGAAACATTACTTTTACCCATCCAAGCAAAGCCACACAAGAATATTCATCAACTATCTCACATTTATACATACACACACACAGTCTTAAGTGTATTGTAGGTTCAGCAGTTGGCACCAATTCAGTGGACGGCCAAACAAGTCTTCTGAAGTCTTCTGGCACCAGGCCCACTCTGGTGGACACTTACTTGGAAGCAGTGTCACATTTCCATGCCCTGGCTTCTCCAGGTGCTGCATCTGAGTAGGCACCTGCTGGAGGCGTTGGGGCTTTGAAACACCAAGCACCACTGAAGTGGTGGTAAATGCCTGTCACTAATATTGGCACACCTCCTGATTTTAGCTTTTAAATATTGTCATTTTAATGATTGAAGCTGCCTTGGGTCCTTGGTAAGGAGAAAAGTGGGGTAAAATATTTTCAATGAATAAATCATAAGAAATATGTTGGATATCAGTCAGTCAGTCAGCTAGGGAATTGGGAAGACAGAGTAAATCCATTGAGGTCAGTTGGCGCATCCCCCAGGGCTCAGCAGCTAGAGTCTCCAGGTGATGTTGTGACTTTAACTTGAAGTCTTCCTGACGGAATGATATATTATTTTGCCATAGCTCCTGGGGCCAAGCATTTCTGTTCAAATTTCAGTATTTTAAACCTACTAATCAGAGGATTGGTCTGCAAGTATCATAATAATCTTATAATGTGATTAATCAGATCGAAATGTGTGAATCCAATAATCCTAAAAAATAAGTCTTCTGGCCTAAAACTGGGTAAAGCAGGGGTGTCCAAACTTTTTGCAAGGAGGGCCAGATTGGGTGAGGTGAAAATGTGTGGGGCCCGACCATTCAGCCACATTTGGCCCCCAGGCTGGACTTTGGACAGGTCTCTGTAACATGCAAGGTGGCTGCAGCAATGGAGCCAGGCAGATTGGCTGGGCAAGTGGCTGGGGTGGTGGTGGACAGAGGCAGGGAGGGCAGGCAAAACATACAAGTGCAAGCTGATGCCTCCATTGGTATGGGGAGGGGACAGTTTATGGGGGATCCATGACAGGCTAAGCCAGTGGGGAAAAGAGGTCATGGGCCACTCAAAATTTTAAAACAGGCCACATTTGGCCACCGGGCCTGACTTTGAACATGCTGGGGTAAAGGCAGGACAAAAGAGGGACCTTTACAATTGGATATACTTTTGAGGAAACAACCCTCACATTTCTGAATGGTTCTTGAGTCGGGTGAAGACCTGTCATTAATGTGGAGTAATAATGGATTTTCAGTTTGTTTGTTTTTTGTGAGTTTCACTTTGTGAAAGCCAAAGATAGATCAGATTCCATATTGAAGGTGAGAGTCATATTACAGGGTGGATCTGACCAACCTTGTGGATTGTCAATATCTTTTGCAGAGCTCAGTCTAAAGAATAGTGTCTCTTCTTTTGCATTTCTTTTGCTGTTAATTACCAACATTTGCATGCTTTCTTTCCTCTTAAATTAGGTTAATTTCTCATTATAAATAAGATATTTACAAATTTGCTTTTAATGTTTCAAAATAGATAATGACATGAATTGTTTGATGACATCCCCACTGTCAACCCCTGTATCCACCTTTCTGTATCACAGCGAGTACTTGTTGCATCTCCTGGGAGCCAAATCTATCCTGGAGGAAGAATGTGGAAGAATTAATAAATATCTCTTGCAAAACAATGTTTGATAATTAATGTTTGAATTTTTGCCACCAATAAGTCAGTATAAAGATGGGCATAAAATGAAAAACAACACGCTGTTTCATTGTTTTGTAAGGTTATGATTTGTAATGTTTTGTAATGCAACAAAACAGCAAACCGCATTTCATCAAGAAATGGAATGAAACACCTTTTTTTTTTAATCGAAGCAATTCTTCCTAGTGGGAAAAGACCTCTTTCTTGATCCAGCCATCTTGAGAACAAGAGGTTTATTTTTAAACTGATTGTTTTCCTTCCTTCCCCTCCAGCGCCGGTAAGCTGTTGATGAGCTAGTTTATCTCTGATCTCAATCTCCGGTGCAGCTAAGCAGGACTCAGAGCTCTGCTGCCTGTCTTTGGCCTCCATTAAGATGGCTGTTTTAGGGCCCTGAAGCTCACTGGATCGCATCTCCCTTCCCTTCCCTGCACTGTGTCTGTGTCTGCAAGTTGATTTGAACAGATTGTTTTCCTGATTAGGTATGATGTTTAGTTTGATGTTTTCCTTCCTCCCCTCCCTGCGCCAATCAGCTGTTGACCTTATCTATCCGATCTCAATCTGAGGTGCAGCTAGCCATTAGGTTTCCTGCAGAGTAGGAACTATGCTTAGGTTTCATTGTTTGAAAGCAAATTGATTTGATTGTTTAAGGAGGGTCTTTGATTTAAAGCTATTTAAACTCAGGCAGTGGGCTCCCTGTTAAATAAGAAAGGAAAGTTCCCCATTATTTATAGCCTTACAAATCATTTTGTTTCATGACAAAAATTATTTTAAAAATCACTGTTAACAAAACAAAACAAAGACTGAACAAAACGAAACAAAACAAAACACTATATTTCTGTTTCTTGCCCGTCTTGAGTCAGTATCAAAAAAATACTGAAAAGGGCAGTATGCAAACTGAACTAGGCATAAAGTCTTGTGGCATTTATAAATTCCATTCAGGCCATATTGTAAGTATCAGAGTATCTACATCCAGAGTTGTTGTGTACCCACAAGTGCATACAAAACACTATATTATATAAAGCAGTTATGTAAAACAGAACTCTGACCTAAAAGTCAGAGCAGGGCCTCTATGGCATTCTCGCTCTGGGTGCCACCCCCAGGGAGGCCCGTAAGGTTACAACACGCTATTGGGCCTTTTCAGTGGCTGGCCCAGTGACATGGAATAAATTGCCAAGAGAGATTTGCCTGGCTCCATCCCTGGCATCCATTAAAAAGGCCATGAAGACCTGGATGTTCAAGGATGTGTTTTGCAATTGCTAGGAGTTTTGTGTTCTCCCTGTGTTTGTTCTTTGCTTCATGATGATGATGATGATGATGATGATGATGATGATGATGATGTTCTTGGTTGTTTTGATAAGTTGTTGTTGTTAACCACCCAGAGTTCCCATTGGAGGAAATTCGGATTGCGGTATACAAATATAAAAATAAATTAAATAAATATAGAACTATAGCTTTGTCAGGTCTACCTAGGCCCTTGTCAGTTTGTTGCTGATTTACCTCTGAATAGAAAACAGTCCAGCTCAATAACAAGTCAGGCATTCTATAAAGGGAAGTTCTGTAGGCTTGATTTTTGCTGTCAAAGAGCATTTCTAGGATACATGGAAGTTGGATGGGCTGGTGGGTAGCAATCGCCAGCTCACAGTGAAAAAAGAGTTGTGAGAAATTGGAAAAGAAGGAAACAGCATTTATTACATGAAGAGGGAAGGTTTGGTTCCAAATCTCACATTAAGGGTGAGAAATGGATGTTGAAAGCATTTAAAGATTTATCTGGGCATCAGCTTGTGAGAAGGATCCAACTCCATCATACCTGATTAAAGCTAGCAGAGGGTGACTAATGATTGTTGCTGGCAAGTGTTATTGATTCTTCCCCTTTAAGATAAAGATACAAGCCACCTTTTAACTTTTCATTATGATCTTGGCCTTTTCGCTCGTGATTTTCATTAAAAAATATAAACTGATCACCTTTCATACATTTTCATGACAAGAGGATCTATTATAGAAATATATGTATGCCACCTAGCTTTTGCTCCCATTCATTCCAACAGAGCTGAAAAGGACTTCATTTGGCAGCCTATGAATGCCCCCTCATCTTCTCCCAGGGTTGGGGGAACCAAATGAGATGGACAGCATGTCATGAGAGCTGAGGGGACAGTGGAATTATTGAAATACATCGACGTGAATGCTAACCAGTCATGGCCCAAGGAAATACTTTTTTTGGTCTAATGATGCAGCACAGCTAACCTGGTTGCTTGCTGATTTGGGGTGTGTGGTGAGAGTAGACTTTGATTTCATCATTGTGTAAGACTGAGGTTCTGTTGTTCTTCGGGGGTGGCCCGGACGGGTACTGTGGTCCTCTTCCCAGCTTGGGTGGGTCCACTCTCCAGCTTGCAGAACGAGTGAGGAGTCTGGGCGTCGTCCTGGATCCAGATCTGTCTCTGGAATCCCAGGTGGCAGCCTTTTACCATCTTACGCTTATCGCCCAGATTCGGCCGTACCTCAATGGGGACTCCCTGAAGACAGTGGTGCAGGCACTGGTCATGTTGAGGGTAAACTATTGTAACACTCTCTACATGGGGCTCCCCTTGAACCTTGTTCAGCGACTGCAGCGGGTACATAATGCGGTGGCCAGGTTGGTGGTTGGTGCGGGCAGGTTTGACCACATCACCCCCATTCTGGCCCACCTGCATTGGTTGCCCATTGCCTCCCGAATAAAGTTCAGGGTGTTGGTTTTGGTTTACAAAACCCTCCATGGCCTGGGCCCTGATTATCTGGCAGAGTGTATCTCCCCACGATTAGAGCTGGCCTGACCCACCCGCTCCTCAATGGCTCTCTCTCTCCAGGTAGCCACCCCCAGGGAGGCCCGCAGAGTAGTAACTCGGAAACGGGCCTTCTCGGTGGCCGGTCCATTGCTTTGGAACAAGCTACCCAGTGAGATACGCCAGGCTCCCTCATTGGCATCCTTCAGGAAAGCCCTTAAAACCTGGCTGTTCAGGGATGCCTTTGGTGACTGCTAATGTGGTACCAGTTTTTTCTCTCTCTCCTTTTGATGGTTGTCTGGTTTTCGCCTCTTTCCCAGTACCATTTTATATTGTTTTATTGATGTTTGTTTTAAAGTTTTTTGTGTGAACCGCCCAGAGTTCCTTTGGGCAATGGGAGCGGTATATACATGCAAAAATAAATAAATAAATAAATAAATAAATAAATAAATAAATAAATAAATAAATAAATAAATAAATAAATAAGCAGATCTCAGTAAAAGCAAAAGATACTTGTTGAATTATTGAGGTGAGAAAGCAACAAATACGAGACAAATTATAATTAATGTATCGAGAGAACTAAACTCTCTATATCTTCAGACAAAATCCTTATTGCCAACTTGTGTTTCTGAGTTGTCATTATTCTAAATAATGCACCCAGATAGTAGTGGCTTTGCTAAGGTATGCTATGTTAGTTTTATTCCATGCCTTTGGACCGCAATTGTTGGCTTCCTTGTGAGCAAAGCCCAGAAACTCTTTTAGATGTTTCCAGCAGTACAGAAGCCATGTGGGTCTCCACCATGTGCTTGGATCATTGAAATGTTCTCCCAGCCACAACAGGAACTGTTCATAAATCAGTGGCTCCAACAGAGCTGGAAGAACATATAAAGAGCACTATGTTCTGTTCCAAACCCACTAGTTTATGTTCCCAGTGAATACAAGGTTGGCACAGCTTCTAATCAGGCAGCTATTTTATATATAATCCATCTGCCCATCTTTACAGAACTTCTTTGAAAGTGGCTGCATCCTGATGAGCCAGAGAGGACTCTGCATAAGGCAGTCTTAAATGTCATCAATCCCACCTCCCTTATTAAGTCATGCCTCTCAAACTATCTATACAAGGTGTGGACAGTTCAAAAATATCCATCAGAACTTGAGAAACAAATACGACAAGTGGCCCAATCTTGCCCCCCCACCCCTGAACCAGCTGGATCACTTACCAAGTTCCATGCAGCACCGAGCTTTATCATACCCATTGTCATTCCAATTATGCTGAGTGCCTGGCTGGTTCTTCCCTGCCAAACCAGAATGGAAAGTGGCCCAGCTGGTTCAGGAGGGTAGGTGTGGGCAGGACTGAGAATATGAGATAAATGAATATGAAGTGCCCATGTCTAATCAGGTCTCAAACATGTATTATGTTAAAAACACCATTATCAGACAGTTACTGTATGTAATTTTCTTCAGTTTTTCTTCAGTTTTCTACAGTTTTTCCTATAGTGGCACCCAGAGATATTTCATTATTCGGCCTTAGTTTATGTATAATCTTGTTTGCACCTTGTTTGGGGACAGGATGCCCCGTCAGACATCTCCACAGCTCTGCGACTGGGGATGGGGAGGAATTAATGATAAAAATGGGAACTGTTGAGGACAGATTAAACCTGTAGAAGTGGATTCTTGTAAAAACATTTGACCGCCTCTGTGCCCAACTCTGGACCTGGAAGCAGGCAAAGGAGCTCAGCTAGGAGGCAAGTCCTCCTTGAACACTCTTCTCTCCCACCACTGCTACCTCCCAGCTCCCAGCGCTCCCCTCTCAGCCCCCTGCCATGGAATGCCCTGCCGCTTCCCAGCTGGGAATGGCAGTGGGCCGAGAAGAGTGTCCAAGGAGGACTCACTGCCCCTGCACCTGCCTCTGGAGCCTCTGGAGCCTTGTGGAGGCAGGCAAAGGAGCTGAGCTAGGAAGCAAGTCCTCCTCTGACACTCTTCTCCGCTGCTGCTGCCATTTTAAACAGGATGCAGCCTAGCTGTCAGAGGCTGGAGCCTGTTTAAGATGGCATCAACAGCAGCAGCAGAGAAGAGTGTCGGAGGAGGACTCACCATCTTCTAGCTCAGCTCCTTTGCCTGCCTCGATGAGGCTCCACAGCAGTGGAGGTAGACGCAGCTTCTCTGCTGCCTGCCCTCTGCTGATAGTGCTACCCTTTCAGCTCCCTGCCGTGGGAATTCCCGTACCTCATTTCATTTCATTTCAGAAAGTAATGAAATTATTTTGAAAAATTTCGTTACATACATTACAAAATGAAATGCAGGGGGACGAAACAGAATGAAATGAAACTCAATTTTTCCATTTCGTGCCCCAACCTAGTCTGGAATCACTGGTTCTGTAGCCATAATACTTTGATGATTTAATCAACAGCATAAAGTCAGAGAAGATACAAATTGTTTGTTTCTTAGGTGAGGACCATAGTGTCTATTGTCTTCTTTGGTGCAGGGTCCTATTTCCATTTCCAGTCACTACTATTGATGTAGCATATGCAAGCTGTACTATAGGAATATATACATAATAACACAACACTCCTTATTTTAATTCCTAAAACTTACCAAATGGCAAGACAGCAATGAAATGGTGCTTCCTAAGGCAACGAGTAGGGGGGGGAGAAAAGTGCCTCACACAACAAAACCTTTTCTTTCATTCCACCCACAATAATTTTTCTAAATGACACATTAGAGTACTAGCAAATTTTCTTTGCAAATAACTACCTGTGGGGGCATGATAATATTAAATTCAAGGACTTGTGATAGACTGCTCATCCTCTTGAACAAGAAGAATGCATAATGCAGCCTTTTGAACATACACAAAACTACTATCTTGGTGCACCATTTTCTCTAGAATTACACTAACAGAGAAATCACAGGACCATAAGGAAGCTTGGAACTCCAAACAGTCACCAGAGCAACAGCCCTATAACCTGAGCAAAAAAGCAGGGTTAGTAGTGACTCTTCTGAGCTGTGTGGAAAGTCTAGCATTTTAATGGCATGGTTTCTCTATCAATATTCTGATCACATTGCTAGAACAGGATATGAGTCCATTCATTTGATATCATCATAACAAAAATGAAATATAAGACATATTCTTCTTCTCTTATTATTGCTCTAAAAAGGATACAGTTGGCACTGCAGTTGTGTCTTATGTTCTGATAGAAATGTCAGAACAAAACTGTAGTAATGTGACCAAATGGTCAATCAAATGTAATTAAAGTTCCCTGGACTGCCTTATGGACTGCAACATTGTGGACACTGACCACCAAAGAATATTTCCAGGGCCTGATCCACAGTGATATGAACTTGACTAGTTCCTATATGGGTGTGGGGTGGGATAGTATTATTTAATGCTCCTGGCGCCTACCTGGTCTCTCAGCCATTCCTCAGGCTCCTCCAATGCCTCATGGGAGTGACACAAGTTGTCCTCAGGATTAGTAGCATCTGGCTTGGACAAGTTCTCTTGCAATGGGCATTGTGGTGTCTCTCCTCATCCTAGTGCACACATACCACTATCTCCAGGGGCACAAGCAAGTCCACCCAGCAACCATTCCAAGGATCAGACTCCAAACCAATTCCTGGCCTTCATTGGTGGGATCCATCTCCCATTCAAGTGCATCCACCCATAGGTCTTCCTTCTCTTTTGTTAAGCCATCCTTATTAGTACTCCTGCTATTGCCACACCCGCCTCCTCCTCAACCACCATTGCCACACCCGCCTCCCTTGCCACCATGGCATCAAATTCCCAATCTATCAGACAGCTGAAATTTGGGGGTGCTACGGCTGAATTGTCCAAGATGGGCAACCATATAGGAAGAACAACCCAAGAGGCTAGGCCCTCACTGTCCCATGAACCTCCATCTCTCCTCTGGCACATTGTAAGTAGTTTTACATAAACTAAACTTCAGAATTACCATTTGTCTCCTATCATTGAAAATTCCATGGAAAATATTAATTTAGGGTCTGTCTCTTGTCTGTGGTGGCTCAGCAGACTAAGGCACTGAAAACTGTTGGCTGCATAGTCAGCAGTTCAGCAGTTTGAATCCTGGGTACCACATAGCAGAGCGAGCTCCTGTGGATAACCCCAGCTCCTGCCAACCTAGCAGTTCAAAATGCAAGTAGATAAATAGGTGCTGCCATAACAAGCGGGGAGGTAAAACAGTGTTTCCTTGCAGCCATGCTGGCCATGTGGCCATGGACTTGCACAACTCTGGCTCTTCAGCTTGAATACAGAGTTTCGGTGCACTGCTCCTGGATTCGGACATGACTAGCATGCATGTGAGGGGGAACCTTTACCTTTTACCTTGTTTTAATAACTTCTGCATTTTACATGCCTTTCAGGAGAATTCAGCTCAGGATATAGGATTCATCCAAATCTGACCCACATCCCTACATGACACAAAGCCCATGATCATGGTTTGGTACTTAAATGAAAGTAATGCAACCTTAACTCATTTGCCTTATTCATGTTTAACTTAAAAATGGCATTGCCTCTGCTTATGAAATGAAGTCATGGAAAATCTGTTTGCATAACCCACCACAAGTGTGTGGCTTTTAAAAATACACATTGAATGGAAAGGAAAGCATGTACTGTACATGATCAAGAAGCAATTCTGTCAAAGAAGATATAGGTTAAGAACCACCCCCCTCTCCCCTCTCCACCCACAAAGGAATTAGCAAAGGGAACAGACCCATTCAGAAGCTTTTATCTTACTGACCTGGTACAGTAGGTTCCACAACAATGGACAGGACTATGAGCAGAAGAAAGAAATTAGCTTGTGTTTTTTTGCCCATTTTATTATAGGGAAGGAGAAGCTAAAACTACTGTGTCAGAACAAAAGCCATAAATAGATAGATGGGGTGGAGGGCTAAAGCAAAGGGTCAAAACTGTAGCCAATACAACAAAGAAAATGGATTTCCAAAGTTAATCTAGACCATGTATGCACACATCTTCCCCATTCAATCCATAGGATCAAGGCATAACTGAAATAAAAGCAGCTATATAAACATAATGGAGACACCAGGATGTCAGCAGGAACACAAAGCAACTAATGGATCAGAGATAGACCTTACTTCAGTGGCTGGAATAGTGGGTTAGAATACTCTGAACAGCAACATCTCACAGCCAACTGGAGCCAATTGATGTTTGGGTGCTGTCATCTCTCTTCAGAAAGAGCTCTTCTGCTATGGAGCAGAAGTGTAGGGGAACAAACCATGTTAAGTTTATTCTCCAAATGATCATGTCCCTAGGCCCATGGATTGATGTACTTGTCAATCAATAAATCGAGGGTATGGCAAAGGACAAAAATCTTCTGTTCTTTCTCCCTTCTAGTTCTTCTCAGGATGAGTTTGAATGTTTCCAGAATAACACTGGGGAGCACTTCACAGAGTAGATCTTGAGTACTGCTGATAGATTTTTCTTAGAGTGGCCAATCATTCATCACCAAAGAAGAGGACAAATTGAAGCAGTGGTGACACATCATACCCGAAAGCATCAATTGGCCTATTTTCCATCACTCAAACAGTTTCTTCCTATACACACGCTGATGAGGAATATAAATGTCTAGTAATACTGTCCAGTCTAAACTTGACATTTGATAGCATGAAAGCCAGGAATGAGCAGAGGTTATGGTTTTATTTTTCTGTATATTTATATTTTTATTTATGGTAATTTGTTTTCAACATTCTTTCTTATTTTTTCAAACTATTTCTAGTAATGGAACAGCTAGTCAAGTGTGTATCGGGCTACAGATTGCACTTTATTATTGCCACATTAAAATACAAAAAAATCCAATTGTTAGTCCCAAGCAGAGCAGATTCCACAGCCAGGTATCAAAACCATGGCATGAACATGAACTTCTAGCCAACTTATTTTGTGAGTTTTCATATTTTGTGTGTATAGTATGTGATCTATGGGAATCCAGAATGAATCATCTGCATTTCTATTATTTCTTATAGGGAAATTTGCTTTGATATGAGAGTGTTTTGGTTTACAAGCATGTTTCCGGAATGAATTATTCTCATAAACCAAGGTATTACTGTACTGCAAAGTCTTCACATCTATGCTCAGTACATTTGGTATTAGCTACTTGGATCATCACATCTTAGAAGGTGTTTCAAGCTACATAAAATTAATCAGATCATGAGCCTAACTTGTTTATGTATAGAACCTCACAAAACCCTATCTTTAAAATGTTTACCTTGGACTTTTCATAATAATTAATTTTTAAAAAAATAAAATTAACTGTTGGAAAAAACAATTCAATCTGAGGGGTGGGATTCAAAAGGGTTTTGCCACAACCTTCAAACAGATGAATCCCAAAACTAATATATCTTTTCTCCAATGTCTTACTTCCCCACAATAATATTATTCAGGTGGTTAAAGTTCAGTGCTTGTTTTGAAGCCTGACACTATGTCCGCTGTGCTTTCTTTTGTTTCTTTGTTGGTTATGCTTGAAGCAGGTCAGAAGTTCTTCTGTATTGTTTGGCATGGATGTTGTTTTTTCTTTCTTATTTGGTATCTTCGTACACACATTCTGACATGCAAAATTGAATACTGGTACTTTCTTTTTTATCATACCAAGGAAAAAAGAATTTTCTGGGTATTCATGAATTATTGAAATTGCCTCATAAAAATGCTCTTTGTTTAGAACTCCCGGAGCCTTAGTTTTTACTGACCAACAATCTGAAATGAGATTTCCTTTATCAATATTTTATTCTGGAAGGAAATATCAAGTGGCTTGGATGAGAGCAGATGCTGTTTGATGTTTCTTCCACCACATGAGTCAGCAAATTGCAATCAACAAACCAGGTAATCATGACTACAATGCGTTTCCCCATTCTTCTCTATTTTGTTTATTTTGGCCTTTGTACAATGATTAACCAAGTGTTAAAGTTTGTAATTAGGAACTTGGTAACATTAATGTTCAACATTAATTGAACAAATGTGTTCAATTAATAATACTAAAACTTACAGAAAATCAAGGATAACTTTTCATTAAAAATATTTGGTTTGGTTTGGAATAGAAAATGTGTTTTTTGAACAGTCACATTCAGTAATGACTTTCAGTTAAATATTCCTTCCAACGTTGGTAGGTATAGCTTGGAAATAAAATGAGCCATTTCTTCAAAATCAGAAATACTGTATATACTCGAATATAAGTCTAGTTTTTCAGCCCTAATTTTGGGCTGAAAAGGGGCCCTCAACTTATATTAGGGTCAATACTTTTAGCCACTGAGGCAAGTGCTTGGGTAGGTGGCTAAAAGTCTTTTAAACCATTGTGCGCTGCTTCTCCTGACCCCCTCTGCATCACGGGGGAGCAGCGTGCAATGTTAAAAATGACTTCTTGTCACCGAGGCTTGCCTCAGTGGCTAAAAATCATTTTAAACATCACACACCACTCCCCCAGCCCACTAGGGAGGAGCTACCAGGCCCTGCTGCATTTCCCACCCTAGACTTATATTCGAGTCAATACTTTTTCCCAGTTTTGGGGGTTAAATTAGCAGCCTCGACTTATACTCGGGTCGACTTATACTTAAGTATATATGGTAGTTTGGCTTGCATTCCATTCTGAAGTCAGAAATCAACTCTCCTTCCATCCAGGGCAAAGTACTTTCAACTAGTACTTGTTGTAGTGAAGAGAAAAGCAATATCTGGAGAAGGTGCTATATCTCTCCTAGGGGAAATGAGGGGAAGTTGCAATAGAGAACAATTCACTGGATAAAAGTAACTTTTCTCTACCTCCCTAAACTGATTGCAAGAAGAAATTCATTATGTCTTGAGCAGCTGACATTTGCAAAGCTTGTGGGATGATTCAAATAAACACAAAGCAATCCACACATATGCCACATGACAAATATGGGTGCAATTAAAAAAGTTACACAAATGTATTCTATAGGGGAGATTATGTAAATTAAAGAAAATGTATAAATATAAGTGTACATTAGATAAGGATAACCAGTGTGGTGCAGTAGATAGAGTGATGGAAGAGATTTGGGCTGAAATTTCCACTCAGTCATGGGAAGACAGCATGGTATTTGTGGAGCTGGCAAAACCTCTCCTTAAATATCTGAATTACCTTGAAAGCTAAATTAGGGTTGCTAGAAGTCAGTTCCGTCTTGATTGCACTTACCATAATATTAGGTAAATAGCAGGAATCAAGTTATTAGAAAACCATATACAGTGGGACCTTGTATAAAGGAATTAATTTGTTCCAAATGAAATTATGTTAAGCAAATTTTCCTTTATACAAATTTCCCATAGGAATGCATTGAAAACGGAGTAATCCCATTTGTATGTTTTATGGATTCACGACAATTATTTTAAGCAAATGTCCCCTATCTCCGGAATTTTTTATGTTGTACAGATTTTATGTTATACAAAGTGTTATACAAGGGTCCACTGTACATATTTACATGGGTTTAATTGTGGGAAGAAAAAAAACCCCTAGATCTCAATCCAACATGAAAGAAAGGCAAGAAAAAAATGTAGATAGGGTTAGGAGAAATGCAGTAAAAGCAGAAACTATCCCAAATACCATAGGTCAGTGTCCTATTACTCTTCCTATGTAGAGGATTCTATAAAATTTAAATACGGATTGTTTTACCATGCAGCAATTGATCCAATGGACTGAGACAAGTAATAGAATCTTTCTTGACCTTATTGTTTTGGTGATTTTACAAATAGCTCTCCACAGCTTGCACTCAGGCTATTGGGCACATCACCAGGAATATCACCTGCAAATTCTTTCTAAGTAGCCATTGGAAACAAAGACTTATACAGCGTCTCTCTTGTTGTTATGTGCCATCAAGTTGCTTCTGATTTATGGCGAGCCTGTGAATTAGGTCCTATTGTTAACAGCCTGTTCTGCTCTTGCAAACTCAAGGCTGTGGCTTTCTTTATGGAGCCAATCCATCAGCATTTGTTCTTGCTTTTAAACTTTTACCTTTGACTTCTCCTGAAAATTTGTCTTTTCCAGTGAGCCTTGTAGTGTCTTCTCCATTGTACATTAGACTGAACACTCATTCTGCTTCTATATGTCTGAAGAAGTGGACTTCTCCACAACAGCTTACATTAAAATATAATGGTTAATCTTTAAGGTGCCACATGCTTTTGTCTTCTGTTTTGTTTTGTTTCTTTGATTTTTGCCTTGTCTTCTCACAATATGCTCAAAGTAAGCTTTCCTTCTACTTTCAGAGAGGGAATAGAATGGTTTATATCAGGGGTGCCCAAACTTTTTGTAAGGAGGGCCAGATTTGGTGGCTGAGAATGTGTCAGGGGCCGGTTGCTCACCGCCCCTGCCGCCCCACTGCAAGCCCCACCCACTGACACTTTGCAACCCCACCCGCAGGAAGGAAGGCAGGGACCAAGGGATGGAGGGAGGAAGGAAGGAAGGTGGGGACCAACGGAGGGAGGAAAGAAGGAAGGTGGGAACTAAAGGAAGCACAGGGAGCCATGGCCACATGTCGCCCCTTGGAAGAGGTTATCTGTGCAACCTTGCACCCTCCCCCAGCTCCCCAGCGGTGTCAGTGTTGGTGGAAGATTGTTTTTTTTAAAAAAAAAATCGGACGAAGGAGGGGGAGGGAGGGGTGGGCCAGCCAGCCAGCCGCGGGCCACTCAGAATGGCCTGACGGGCCAGATTTGGCCCCCGGGCCGGACTTTGGGCAGGCCTGGTTTAGATTATCTTGACCTTGGGTAAACATAAGCGATGGGCACAAAATGAACTTCTGGTTTGTTTCATTATTTGTTATTCATTTTCTTACATAAGGAAATGAATAATCAACTGCCCCCTCTAAGAGAAACAAAATGAAACAGAAATTTCCATTTCATTTCACTTCGTTTTGTTTGCTGGTGTCTCCTACCTAGGTCCTGGAGTGGTCCTCTTCCTGGCCCGGTCCTCCTGGCTACAGGTAGGGGGCTCCGGGGGGGGGACTGCCCGGCCTCACTACAGCTGGTAGGTGGCCATGGTCAGCAGTAAAAATATAAAATAAAAATAAAATGAAATAAAAGATCCAGCGCATGGGCCCCGGTACCAGCCCGTGAGCAGTGGACCTGGCCCACAGGTTGCGGAACCAGCCCATTGGCCTCCCCACCCCCCCAAAAAACCCAACCCCCCAATCCGGTGGGCGAGCCCAGTATTGTCCCACGAGCACCGAACCTGGCCAGTGGGTTGCCAAACTGGCCCGCGGGCCGGCAAAAGTTGTTTTAAAAAGCTGACCGTCCTGAGCCACGTGACTGGCAGTAAAAAAAACACCAATAAAAATAAAATAAAATAAAATAAAAGATCCAGCACGTGGGCTGCTGGGGACTTATAGCCTCCCGCAAAAAATAATAATCAAAAAAATAATAATCAAAAAGTAGCACCGATCCAGACCCAGGTGTGTCCGGGTTGGTGCTCTAAAATAATGGGGGGGGGATTAAAGAAGCGCTGGCTGGGCTACAGGGGCTGCACAGTCGGTGCTTGAAGGAAAAATGAATAGTGAATCAAAATGAACAACGAAGCAATTATTTAAAAAAACATTAAAAATGAAATGAAATGAAATGAACCTTAACATGAACTGAACCAAAACAAATTGTCATTTTTTTGGTTTGTGCCCATCTCTATTAGACATGTAAAATTTGCAGAGACTTTGGAGAATCGTGGGGGGGGGGGAATCCCAGTTTTTGCCCAGTTTTTCATTTTTCCCTCCAAAAACTGTTTCTGTGGCATCACAATATCTGGAAATTTGACATCTGTAGCCTTGGTTTTCAGTGTCACACGCTTACATTTCAGGTCTCTTTCTAGTTCCTTCATAGGTGCCCTTGCTAATCTCAGTGTTTTTCTGATTTCTTGGCTGTGGATTTCATTTGATTTGGTGATTAAGCCGAGGTATGGAAATTCTTGGACAATTTTTATTTTCTTTATTTTCAACATGGTTTCAGTTTTTGTCTTCCCAATATTCAGTGTCAGTCGTGTTTTTTCACTTTCCTATTTTCCTGAACAGGCTTAAGTCAATAAAAGCATTCTGGCCACTATATCATCTGAACATAGCTGACATATCTGTTAACTGGATTTCCTCTCTTTTAAGCTATCATTAAATTTACATTTACATTTATTTTCAATTTCATGATAATTAAATTAATTTCATTAATATTCAATTTATTCTATTTAATTCAATTCATTTATATTCATCTGCAGCTTTTACAGAAATAAATTTAGGAGATGCAATAAATAAATACATTTAGAAATTAAAGTTAAATTTAGAACTTAAATTTTGAACTAAATTTATTCCATTGGCATATCAAATTTATCAAATGCATGGTCAATGAGAAGACTGTGTCTTTTGTTGCTTCATCATTCATTCATGTACCACCAAAGTCATAGAGTTTTCCAATATCATCTCCTTGAGTGTTACCTTGAATGGATACTACGCCACTGCCTCTTCTGAGACATGTTCTAGTTCAAAGGCTAAAAAGTATTCCTAGTAGTTCTCACTATAGTTACTACAGTAGCAGCATTGCTTATGATGTCCCCATTGGGACATCTGTGTAGCTTATATATGAACTTGGATACTAGACTAGATGACACCATCACATACCTTCTTTTACCATCTGGAACATGCAATCACAAGAGAGTGATTCCTTTTTTTTAAAGGATGTCAAACTAACATTCTCAGATATCTCAAGCCTAAAATTACTCTTGAGCAGTGTTTATGTTGTAGACATGGCATTTTTTTTGTTTTAATATATATGAATGCACATGCACAAGCACATATGCAGACTCCAAATGCACACTTCAAATTTCACTACTTCTCCTCCAAGATCAATGTGGTGAACAGAGCAATTGCAAATGAGTCTGTACCCTATTTACAAATCAAAGATAATCAAGGTCAGGAAAAGATGTAATATGGAACAAGTAATCATTATTATGAAATGGAAAGTGAGTAGAACACTGCTTTATGCTGCAAAAATGGTCTACTTTTATATGAATCTACAGGATCACATAGACTTTGTGTTTGTAACTACTTATAACCTTATGCGTTTACATCGACACTCTGTTCAATGTTAGTTTCTATCACTCATAACTTTACATGGAAATTTATCCCCCTGCTCGTGTTCTCTTGTAGCTTTAAAGTAAAGTTGTCTATTAATGCTGTAAGACAGGGGTGTCCAAACTTTTTGCAAGGAGGGCCAGATTTGGTGAAGTGAAAATGTGTGGGGGATAATCATTGAGCCACATTTGGCCCCTGGGCCAGACTTTGGACAAGTCTCTATAACATGCAAGGAGGCAGGGAGGATGCTGCAGCAACGGAACTGGGGGTAAGTAGGCTGGGCAGGTGGCTGGGGGGATGGACAGAGGCAGGGAGGGCAAGCAAACCATAAAACTGCAAGCTAATGCCTCAATCTGGTACGGGGAGGGGCCAGGCTGATGCATGACAGGCTGAGCCAGTGGGGAGAAGAAGCCGTGGGCCACTCAGAATTTGAAAACGGGCTGCATTTGGCCCGCAGGCCTGACTTTGGACATGCCTGCTGTAAGATTTCTCTCAATTCCTTGTTCTCAATACTTGAACATGTCTTAATTGTACTGGACTGTATATTATCCCTCATTCTGTAAGCCACCATAGGTCCTTTTTCCAAGGAGAAAGGTGGGGTAAAAATACTCTAAAATAAAATAAAATAAATAAATAAGTAGACATGATTGAGCCTCATGGTGTAATGGTTAAATGCCTGTACTGCAGCTAAACCTTTGCTCACAACCTGGGGTTCAGTCCCAGGAAGCCGGCTCATGGTTGCCTTCTATCCCTTTGAGGTCAGTAAAATGAGAACCCAGCCTGCTTTGGGGGGGGGGCAATCTGTAGCCTGCATAATTAAATCGTAAACTGCCCAGAGAGTGCTTGAAGTGCTACGGGGTGGTATATAAGCAGAACTCTTTGTTTTATAATCTGACAACCAGCCTGTGTTGTGAAATCCTTGCATTTGCATATTAACAGGCCATAACTGTTAATAAAATTGGAAAAAGGAAGGAGAATTTTGCACAACAATATGGTTTTGATATTAGTGTAGGACTTCTTTTTTTTCCATCTTCTTCCCACAGTCCATTTTCATAGCTGGACTGCATTTCTGCCCATTTCATGTAGCTGTCAAAACTGCCTGGGAAAAGGAAGCAATAATACTTATTTGGGGTCTGGATTGCCGACAGCAGTACAATACATACAGTACATGCCCATTTACACAAGCAGACATCAAGCTGTATGAACATACAAAACTCACGACAATCACATCTAAACTTATCTGGAAAACAGACAGGTTCCTCATACTCCAGCACATAAGGGCATTCCATCCATAAGACTTATTTAGAATATCATTCTTAGCAGATATTTGAAGCAAAGATCTTCGAAGACCTTCCCCTTGTCTATCATAACTAATGTCTCAGTATATGTGTTAACTCTATATGGGGCTGCAAGAATATCCTTGTCATTGAATATCCAAGACTTGTATGCACATATACAACTTTATTCAACCCAATCAATGTTTTCAGACTGATGAAAGCAGATTAAAAATACTGAATGTGAATCAGATTTTAATTGGAATGGCTACTCACGAGATTACTTTTTTTTGCTCATGGTATCATGTTAAATGGCCCATAGAGAAATTCAGGTAATAACTACAAGTCAGCCCTATGTATACAAATGAAGCTTCTGCATCACTGTTTGAAGAAGAAAATGCACTATGCATCAAGAATGTACACACTCAACCAGATCAGAAGGGAAACTTTTTTTAACTTGGAGGCCAGATTAAAAATTGGAAGTAGGTGGGGCTATGAAAGAACTGGGCAGTGACAGATGTAGTTATGAATCTGAACTTTTCCCCAGAAAGTGTACAATGTGCTGCTCAGCTGTATGCAGATTTGCTTGACAGTAGATCATGGGTAATGGGTATAATGCGATTGTTAAAAAAATAGTTTATGAATGGCAGATACTGTGTTCCTCAATCCATGGTTCAAAAGACCAGGGAATGGGTCAATACAGTGGTACCTCGACTTACGAAACTAATCTATCCCAAACGCATTTTCGGAAGTTGAACGTTTCATAAGTCAAACAGCAGTTTCCCATAGGAATGCATTGAAAAATCAAATGATCTGTTCCAGAGGTTGGAAAAAAGGCAAACAAAGGAAGCATATTAACTGATTTTCAGTGCATTCCCATGGGAAGGCTGTCCCAACCCCCCTTAATCAAGGGCAGCTGAACGCTGCTCTCTGCAGCCCTGCCAGATAGCTGATTTTGATGGGTCAGGCTTGTCAAAATCAGCTGTCTGGCAGGGCTGCAGAGAGCTTAATTAAGGGAGATTGCCCATTGATCTTTGGCTAGTCCAGGTGCCTTGCAAGGGAAGCGCTTACCCTCAGGTAAGTTGAATCTAGTGTAAATGCACTAGACAAACCTGTTGCTTCAGTCTTTTCTCATACATGGTCTTTGGAGACCAACTGCTTCAATTCACATCCATCTAATTTTATATTCTTTGCTTTCTTATATTATTTGCTTTCCTATCCCTATATTATTCTGTATGTTGTTTTATTATTCTGTAAATATTCCTGAAATATCTATTATCCCTTAAATAATCATATAGGTGCAATCCTATGTTTGCCTTGCATAGCACAAATCCACTGAAATAGATGGGACTTTCAATGTAACTAATAACTCCCATTCTACTTAATGGGTCTATTAAAAGTCAAATTAAGATTATATTTAGTTCTTAGGTCTATGTATATATAATACATTTGGGTTTGAAGTTAGTTGGTCAGTTTCCCCACTCACATATTTATAACTCACGTATTCTGGAATAAATTAAATGATCAAGTGTTAGAAGGGAATGAAGTTATTCTTACTTTATTGGCATAGTTTCGACAGCTGGTCGAGACCACTTCAGTGTCTCATATAGTTTGCCCTCTCATTAGTTTCAGGAGAAATTTGATGGAACAGATTGACACACTTGCCTGCTTCTTGTACTCCCAAGTCCAGTATAATTACACACTGTTACTCTGTGAAAATATTTCACACTGGACTCAGCTTAGAACAAGGACTTTTCAAAATAGTGGAATTCCATTAATGGGCCACTTCTGCTGGTGGAAAAGGAAGTACATTCTTCTCTCCTCTTCAGACCCTAATACTCAAGGCTGTAACTCACATGGGCAGCTGGGGTGTAGCACTAGGGTGACACTTTCAAGATCTAGAGAGTGTCAAAATCTAGTGGTGAATCTGCTGGTAAATGGGAGGAAGCAGACGGCAATGCCTTCCAGCCCTATTCATTTCTTTCCTTTCCTTTCAAGAACAACAATTGCTTCTCTCTTTTTTGTGGACACAATATTCTCCACTTCCTTTTTCTAAATAGTGTCTGAAGCCCATGGCTCAGAGTATAATGGTGGAAGTTGTTTTTGTTTACTACAACATTTGTGCTCATATTGTCCCAAAATCTGCTCTGGAGAGGTAGGAGGCTTCTCCAGAGGACACTAGAATTTATGTTGGAAAGGAAGATACTGGAAAATTGGTTCCTTTATCATCCATCTGGGAGAAATGTTGCTAGTTTAGAGTTCCTGTTATGAATGGGAGAAACTCTTGTTCACAGAAGTGCAACTTCAGATGAAAATCACAGCTTTCTTTCTTTCTTTCTTTCTTTCTTTCTTTCTTTCTTTCTTTCTTTCTTTCTTTCTTTCTTTCTTCCCTTCCTTCCTTCCTTCCTTCCTTCCTTCCTTCCTTCCTTCCTTTTCTTTCTTTCTTTCTTTCTTTCTTTCTTTCTTTCTTTCTTTCTTTCTTTCTTTCTTTCTTTCTTTCTTTCTTTCTACTTCTGCTGTTCCTTCTTCCAGAAATGGGATGCCGTTGTGGCTATTCTGAGAATGGACATCACTGTGATTATTAAACTTTTGCTGTCTGTCATTTTATTATTTATTATTATTTATTGGATTTCTATACCTTGCCATCTGGCAACAGGGCCACTCTGGGAGGTTTATAAAATACATCATAAAAATGAAAGAATATACAATGTAAAACAATGTAACAAATATAAAAGAATTCACACGACTAAATAAATCTACATTAAAATAGTAAACACATATTCAAAAACAAAGATCGGCAGATGGCATAAGAATGAAAGAAAGAGCGGGTAATAAAAAGAATAATTAATGATCAGGGAAAGTAGATCTATAAAGCCATGTCTTCAGATGTTTTTTTAGAGACAGATAGCATGGGAGCTAGTCGAATCTCAGATGGAAGTTGGCTTGAAAATGCTGGAATGTGTCCATAAGAGGACAGACAAGGTCATAAAGTGTCCGGAAACCTAGTCCTGTGAAGAATGGTTGAAGGAGTTGAAGCGATGTTCGTAATGCAGACTCTCTCTTTCTCTCTCTGTTCTCTCTCTCTGTGTGTCTGTTTTCTCTCTCTCTCTCTCTCTCTCTCTCTCTCTCTCTCTCTCTCTCTCTCTCTCTCTCTCTCTCTCTAGTCCTTATTTACATTGAGCCCTCAGCAGCACAATCTGGTCCCATTCTCTCATGAAGTATATAATGAACTCACTGGTCAATATGCTCTTCATCCTCCCAATAGTACCTGTGGCGTCTCTGAACTTCTCTTCATGTCTTTATTAAGTCAGGAACACCTCTCTGGTGAAGAATATGAGGGGTTCAGCTCCCAGAAATATATGTCATTGGCCATTCTGAATGGGCATCTTGGAGTTGAATACCAAGATATTTATTTATTTATTTATTTATTTATTTATTTATTTATTTATTTATTTGACTTCTAGACTGCCCATTGACCACTGGTCACTCTGGGCAGTGCACAACAATAAAAGGACAACACAGAAGAGCATAAAAATGAAAGTAAATGGATGGCTGCAAGTGTTAACTTAAACAGAAAGCAGAGCATTTAACAATGGTGTAATTTAAAATGCTTCCAAAATGTTAAAAAGTTAAGATCTACTGCCTTATTCCATTTTTAATTGAGAGGATGAAATATTACCAGTACTATAATTGTCATTTCGTAATTCATTTGCATAAAATGTTGCATTAAACATTTTGTAGTTTTCAAAGCTGTAGCAAGGTCATAAATCATTACTAGGTGTGAAATGCAACCAAACACTGCTGTCTCTTAGAGCTTTGCATTGAATGTTTTACCATTAGCCTCTGTATTTCAGCTCATATATCAGACCAAGTGGACAAGGCTGTTCTGTGAGGTGTGCAGCAGCCTTGCAGGGACTATTTGCCTGTCTGTTTAGAAAGAGCAGGTTCAGGCAAAATGCCTAATGGCTGAGAGATGAGAGAGGTAGCAATTAGATCTGGTCTTCCAGTCTCAGCTTATATCTCTAGTTGACAGTGCACAGCCCTCCCATTCACACCATGTTTAAGAATGAGATTAGCTGGTCACTTCAGAACCGGGTTGGAATTTTTGACCTGCTGTCCAATTGGCAGTTGAAGGCAGGTGCGTTCTTGCCCATCCCCTACCTATATTTTAGGTAAGGGTGGTTGATAGGTGATCCCATGCTAAATAGGTCAGTGCAAGGGTTGAGATGGAACTGAGTTCCTTAACAGCACCCAAGGTGGGTTTAAAACACCCCACCTCTCAAAAGTGAAGAAATAAAAAGGCATGAAAAACAGGGAGGGAATTAAGGGGATAACATGGGCAGCAGAGCGCCTAGGATCACAAGGCTCAGGTGGACTGAGGGTAATGCGATATTCAAATATTGGGACAGCCGAACACATATTGTACAGGGGGCAACATGATTCAGCATTAGGAACTTGCCTTGCGGACATTGGTCCAAAGGTAAAAAGTGACTTCAGACGCAGATAGGAGCTTGCACTTTGTCAGGCACCCTTGTGAAGGGGGGTTTAAAAAGTTAAAGGTTAAATACAGTTGTGATATCAGTTTAACCCAACAACTGTGTCTCAACTCTTTATTCTGGGCTGAGCAGGCAATGCTACCTTAAAATAGAGCAGTTAATCTTTAAAGTGCCACAATGTCTTTTCTCCCCTTCTTTTGGTTTTGTGTTTCTTGTTGAATTGCTTAAACAATGTGAAACTTAAAAAGGATTATTTAAAATTCACCCAATATTCAGAAGTAAATGAAGCAATAGTTGCCAGTACCATCTTTTATGCCAGTTTGCTTCAAATCAAGAATCCCAAATGTAAAAAGCCAACCCCACTTGTATTTTAAGGAGAGACTGAAAAATGTGGCTTATATAATCCTTCTCACATATGGTATAGATTTGAAGCAATTTTATAAATGGGTGCCGAGCACCATGTACCATGTGAAAAAAAGGGTTCCTAAGAAAGAAAAAAAGACAAGTATAGAAAATTTGCACTTGTCAAATTGGATATGAACTGAAAAGGGCAAAGTAATCAGGACCAAAAAGGGGAGAAAATTAAAATATGTGCCACAGTTGACACATACATTAAAGCACAGTAAGCAACATAAAAAGGTAGGCTGAGTTTCTCAAGTTGAAATGGGATGCAGGCAGAACAAGAAAATCAGTGGGGAAATATATAAGGAAAATAATTCTAACACTGACATTTTGAAGAAAGGGGATGATGATGATGGAAGTACAACATGCTAGGGATGTACCAAAAAAGACAGCATGTACTTTGGATGTGTGTGTGTGTGTGTGTGTGTGTGTGTGTTGTGGGGCGATGTTTATGAATCATCAGCCTGGATGATCACCTAGTAAACCGATGTCGGAGAAGGACTGGGAACTCTGAAGTGCTGTGGGAAGAGCAGCTGTCAAGAAAAATGAAGAGTAAGCATCTGAACGAAGTCAAGAGAGTGGCAATAATTCCTAACATGGAAAATATGCTAATGGGGATGTGAGAAATTTGTGCCAGAAGCCAGAAAAGCTATCACTTAACTTCATCAAAAATGGCTTTTACTTTGATGGAAAGGAAAAGTTTTTTTAAAGGAAGGCATGAAGCTTTCTTTAAAATTCTCCCTCATACCATGCTTGAATCAAGGAAAAAAGGAGTTGAGCCGTGTGGCCATCACAAAACACATTTGCAAAAATAGGTTACAGGTGATACCTTCATAGGCCAGCCACTATTAAAAATAAGAAAAGGAACATTGCCAGCTTTTGAGTGCAGTCAAACACCCTTCTTCAAAGGAGGTCTCAGAAGTTCGGACATGGTGAAAGATGTTCTTCACCAGGAGGTTACTTTTAAAGTCCTTAGTTAGATGATGTTCTTAAAATCCATGGGTAGGTGATGTTGTAGCCAGGCAGGAGTCTTGTTGGAGGCAAGAAGGGCAGTTGTATAAGGCTGTTTCCCTTTTGGCCTGGGCGGGGGGAGGGGGAGAAAAGGGTTGATACAAAGGACCCATGTGCTCCATTCTGGGTTTGGGGTAAACAAATTGCTTGAATGTACAACAATTAAACCAATGCTGCTGTAATCATTCTGCAGGTAAAGCTGATCTGCACATAAGCTTATTCTTTTGCCTCTGTCATTTTGGGACACGTTTGTCTTTTAGGGACTGGGCACCTTTGCTGGTGTGTATCTGAAGATCTACAATAATTTCATTTTATTTTTCAAAGAAAAGAGGAAGGCATATTTAAGATTATGATTTCCTTCTGTACAATATGCCAGGGCTGTGCAACTTTGAACAGCCAGTGGGCTACTTCCAGCTGCCGCACATTCCCGCGGTCCACTTCCTGAAGCACTGCAAGTCCCTGCAGGCTAGTTTAAGAAGTGTGTGCATGCGAGCGTGCACATTTCTTGCCAGTGCCCCTGAGTAAGAGGGTCAGGAGCCCAGCAAGGGTGTGTGTCATAATTGTGGACTAGAGTTCCTCTATCATGATCCAGTTCTGCTACCTGGGCCTGAGTTTTCGGAGGACATGCAAGCACCAGACAAAGCAGGCAGGACAATCTATGCCCATTCTCCGGGAAAGAGCATCCATCACTTGGGGGGTGGGGTGACCCTTGAGCACCTCCGGGGCCACCTGTCATCTTGCAAGAGCTCCTTAGCCAGCTTTTCCCAGGTGAGGTGAAGGGCCATGGGATTCCCCCACCCACTGCTGCCACCACCTGCTTCCCAGAGCAGGAAAGGAAAGGAAGGGTCTGCCAAGCACCCTGTGGAGAGTTACCCATCCATCATGTCCAGGTGCCGGTAGTTAGCCCCACAGTCCATCAGGCAGCTGCACTCGGCCCCCAGCACTGCTCGGTCACTGTTGAAAATGGACGGACCTACCTGGCACCAAGATGCCATTGTGGCTGCTGGCGGGGCTGGCAGGGAGGCAGGTCCTTGCTTGCTTGCTCACTCTCTCAAGGAGCAGAAGGAGCTGAGCATGATAGGAAATGTAGTCCTTAAGCCCACCAGAGGGCAAGGTGCCCAGCAAGTTGGTGTGGCATGGCAGTAGCAGAACATAAGGGGAAGGGTAGAAATCCAGACCAAACGTCCAGGTAGGTGGGGAATTTTTTCTGAACACACCACCACAGGCAGCATGTTGGGAGGCTGGTGGGGACCTGGCAAGCAACTTCGGACAGCGCTGTGGGCTACTGGTCACCCACGGTTGATGGGTTGTGCAGGCCTGAAATATACAAATGAAACATACATATACAGATATCTGTATATAAAATAACACATGTTGAGTTAATAAGTGAGACCTGCAATCTGTGATTTATTTAGTGAATAGAGATGGGCACGAATCAAAAAAATGATGTTTTGTTTTTCGTTTGTCATTTGGAGGGTCCGTTTCGGTTCGGTTCCGTTTTTCGTGAATTTTTGCAAAAAAATTCATTTTCATTTTCATTTGTTTCATTACCGTTTTGTTACCATTTATTTCAAATTTTGTGATTTTTTTTAGCATTTAAAGCAGTTCACTGTATTGAAGTAACGGAAACGAAACACATGACAAAAATTCCAGTGTTTCTGTTCGTTTTGTTTCATTTTGGAGACAAAATTCGTTTGTCGTTTTGTTGCATAACAAAATGAAAAAATGAAAACGGAAACGGAAATTTGTTCATTTCGTGCCCATCTCTACTAGTGAAGTCTAAAATTATTTCAGTTGAAGATTCGGAAAGTTTAAACATACTGGAAATTGTTGTAGTTGCACTTTAGTTCCTTTTATGGAACAATATATTTCATTTCCCCATTCAATTGTGGTGGAAATTACTCTTTTCACATTGTTTAAGAAAAGCTACCTTCCATTTTTTTGATGAAAATCTGTGGAGTAGCTCATGTCAGAGTTTTATTCGCAATCACTTTCCTCAATTGCTGGCAGTATTGTTTGTTTGCTCTTGATCTGTTCAGTTGGTTGTCAAACACTTGTGCGGTAAAGAAAGCAGAATACAGAAGTCAATAATTTCAAGTAACTGTAAGCAGATTTTTTTTATTCTTTCTCCTATATCTCAGAGTATATTATCGTGAGTCTGAGTGCCAATCATTGAGAAAGGGATGGACATGCGGGAACCTATAGCTATTCTTTCCTGTGTGTATCTTTATTTCTACTGTATAACAAAGGGGAATTTTACCGAAATTCAAAACTCTGTAACAGCTCAAAAGTCATGGAGGTTCTCTTGCCACATTGAAACCTACAGAAGTGACCCTTGGCAAGATTGCGTTGTGGATGCTTATATTCATTGCAAAAGCTGCCAGAACCTCCGTGCTTTCAAATATTAGAATCATACAATTATAAAATAATAGAATCTTGAAATTGGAAGGGCCCTAAAAGGCCATCACCTCTAACCCCCTGCTCAATGAAGGCATACAGAACAAAGGATAGCTGTGAAGTAGTTGTCTAAATTTTTCTTATATGCCTCCAGCATTGGAGGAGTCACCACTTCTCGAAGTCATTGGTTCCACTGCGGTACTGCTCTACTAATGCAGTCTGCATGCATTGTCTGCCCTTTTTTGACATGGAACATGACTCTATTTTCACTGAATTGATTCCATAACACGGGACGGGGGTGGGTGGTGGGTGTAATGCAGTGCTCTTTCTGACCTGTGATATTCAACTCAATTCCTTTAATACTGTCAACAGATCAGATAAAGCCACGGTATTTCCAGAATCTTTCTTCCAGAAGTTCTTCCATACCCACACAAAAGTGTTCACCAAAATTCTCCTCAGAATCTCTGATGGCAGCTCCTGAGGGATGAAAATGGTTGCATTTCAGATGTTTTGCAGTGTGTTACACTTTCAGATACACAGCAATTGTATCTGAAATGGGGCTGCGAAATACAGGAATTAGATTTTTAAGCAGCCCCTGTCATGATTTGTGTCTCTGACATTGGGAATAAAATGTGGAGGAGAGGACAAATATGAGACGTAGAATGAACTACAGGAATTAGAACCTGGGTAGAGATCAGGGATGGGTGTTGAAGCACCAGTGGGTAAGGTTGCCCATTCCCTGAGGCTTCAACCATGGATCCTTGTGATATGAAAAGAGGAGAAACTGAAAATGATGTGTGTATCTCTCACAAGAGAGTGTGACAAATTGCTCTGCTTGAGATACCTCCTAAAAAAATGGTCTCTGCATAACACAGAGATGAATACTATCAAAGACAGTGAGCCCCAGTACCCAGTAGGGAGGAGACCCACCGCACACGGCAAAATCAGGGTTCCCCCAGCTCTGTTCCACCTAAAGGCTGATTGATTAAATGATTTCATTTACACCTCACCTTCCCACTAAAAGATACTGCTCAAGATAGCTTACACGTGTTTTAGAAGATCTTCATGTCTTCTGAGAAAGCACAGCAATCCCCTGGGACCTCAACTTCAGCAGACATGGTGAGATCTGGCAATCCTACTGTGGTGGCACAAAGACAGAGTAAATAAATTAGGAATTTTGAAATTCGGGTGAAAGGGAGAAGCTCTAGTGTGGTTTCTAATTCTCTGAGAAAAACACTGGGAAAGAAAGGCCTACTGCTAAATATGTCTATAAGTTTTCTGTCGATATATGAGAGTCAAACAACAGACAGGGGAGGTGGGACAGCACATGGGATGTAAATGAAATGAATCAGTTTATATTACAGTGGTGCCTCGAGTTGCAAATGCCCCTAGTTGCCAAAAGCTTGAGATATGAAGGGAAGTCTTCTGCGAAAACCTCAAAATACAAACATTTCCTATGGGATACCTCAAAATACAAAAATATTGCAGGAGAGTTCTATTCCCAGGGTGCATTGCTCCCCTTTCAATTTCGAGTTACAAACATTTCAATGTCACAAGAAACAGATTAACATCATAACTTGAGGAACCACTCTCTATACATATGCACATACGTATATATATACATACGGTGGTACCTCTACTTATGAGCAATTTGACTTAAGAGCAGAAATGCGGTCTGCTCTACTTACAAATTTTAATTATTTTTTCAATTTATGTATGTATTTATTTATTTATTTGATTTTTTTTAAGATACGGCTGCTCTAATTACGAGTTGTTTGATTTATTATGAGCATGCATTTGGAATGGATTTAACTTGTAAGAAGAGGTATCACTGTGTGTGTGTGTGTGTGTGTGTGTGTGTGTGTGTGGCTCAAGGGCACTATAGGTACTCCCAGAACAGAACAGACAATGGTGCAGGGAATGCAGATGAACTGGTAAAAATCACCTTTAGCTTGTAGAGATGGGCACGACTTAGCGGTATTTCCGTTTCCGTTTCCGTTACTCAGTTCCGTTACTCTACGGAAACGGTAATGGGAATTACTCCCCCAGACTTCGAGCTCGAACCGACAAACGAACAATTTTGGTCTGATTTGTCGTGCTCGTTCCTTGCATCGCAAGATCGCGCGATGCCACACGCGGCACAGAAAAAAAGTTTTTAAAAGTTAAAAAAACCCGGTTCCCGGCCAAAAAGCAGGCGGGAAAATGCCTGCCATGCCTCAGGGCACCTACCAGAGGGGTTGTTTCTGGAGGTCCTCGGCCTCCCCCCCATCCCCCGTCCTGGGCTGCTCTGGTGGGACTCGCCGCAGGCTCGCAGCCAGCAAAAAGCCCAGTCTCGCCGCCGGCCGCCGCAATTAACGCGCAAGCAAGCGGCACGGACGGCACAGGAAAAAACTTTTAAACTCTCCCCCCACCCATTCCCGGGCCAAAAAAGCAGGCGGAAAAATGCCTGCTTGACTAAGGGCGCAGGGCACCTACCGGAG
Source organism: Phrynocephalus guinanensis (assembly GCA_037367245.1). Classification (NCBI taxonomy): domain Eukaryota; kingdom Metazoa; phylum Chordata; class Lepidosauria; order Squamata; family Agamidae; genus Phrynocephalus; species Phrynocephalus guinanensis. The sequence goes on from CM074738.1 coordinate 49,797,065, forward strand.
GGGTGGTTTCTGGAGGGGGGGGTCCCGCCTCCCCCCCGTCCTGGGCAGCCGGACTCGCGAATCGCCATCGCCATGCCATGCGGTGCGGGCGGGGGATCCAAAATGGGGCGGCAAACGCAATATTGTTTTTGAAATCGTCGTCCAAAAACACACAAGCACAACAGAAACACGCGAAAATTTATAAACTGCCAGATTTTTCACAGTAGCAGTGGGTTTTTTCTTGCAACAAAATGTCTCTCCTCTCCTCCTCTGTCCTCCATTGATTTTATTTTATTTTATTTTATTTACACCTGCGCAATGATGGGCTGGCCGAGTGGCCAGCCATGTGGGAGTGGACAACCATGCAAATTTTTGGAGCCATCCCACCAGTCGCATGGCCACTTGGCCATGGAGACTTCTGGGATGTGCCAAAAAGCCCCCTAAAACCTGCCCTAGCCCTAACCCTAACCCTTGACTCCGTACCCATACGTCACAGACTGTCTTCTTAGTGGGTCAGAGAGGCACCCAGAGGTGCAACCCACTAGCCCACCGTAACCTTACCCGTCACTAGCCTAACCCTAGCTCTTGCACTAAGCCACCTTAAAGCCAGATCTACTTGCTTGCATTGCACTACACGCAGCAAGTACAATTCCCTTCTGTGTGAGACATGGTGGTGCGGGAGCCTTGTGAAGGGAAGGTATGACCCTATCACTCTCACACTGGTCTCACGTCTGCACATTATGTTATGCAATATCCATATGGCTATTGCATAGCATTTTGCAGCAGCAGCAGGTGAGGAAGGGAGACCCCCATGTAGAGGGGTCTCTCTTGGAGCCTGCTTCCCCTTCCTAGTGGCAGGAGGCACCCACGGGTGCCTCCAGGAGCCCACTTTCCCTTTATAGTGGGCCAGAGGAGGCACCCACCCCACAGAGGTGCCTCCAGGAGCCCGCTCCCCCCCAAAAAAACCAGTACTAACGACAATGAAAAAAACGAAAAAACGAACCGACTAATTTTTGCGAATTTTCGCGAAAACCGGAAACGACCCGAAATGGGACTGGCCCGACTAACGACAACTCGAAAAATTTTTTTTTCAAGTCGTGCCCATCTCTATTAGCTTGTATTAACAGAAGTTTCCATTAGACCTAAGGCATTTATGCTGAGGGACTTGTATGCCCATAAGGTCATATTTGATGCCAAATCCAGAGTGTCTGTATATGTTCTGCTTTTCTTCTATATCTCAGTCCACCCACCACTTTTTCTTGTGTAGTTAAGGCTAAAAAAAATTAAAACCAACTTTCCTCCCTCCCTCCCTCCCCCCTCTCTATTTCCCTCTCTCTTTTTCTCTCTCTCTGTTTCACACACACACACACACACACACACACACACACACACACACACACACACACACACACACACACACACATGTATCTACCACTATAACTCCTATGTAGTACATAAACATTTTTATTTCAGTTCTCCAGCTGCCTTCTTTCTTCAGTTAGTCACAGACCTTCTCTATCCCAAAGAGTATTTCGTCTTGGAATTTAAAGAGAGAGAAAGAAAAGCTTGTGGATGCATTTCCATATGTAAAACCATTTGTTGCGATCTGTTTGTCATATCGCATATGTTTGCAATAGGTCAGTTGCTCTAATTTATCTCCTGGTAGTTTTTTGGAACTGACCTGCTGCACCAGCTGTCTCAACTGCTGTCATTAGAGGCTTCATTTCTATTTGTCACTGCCAATTTCCTCTTTGTTGATGATTGTTTTGCTCGTTAGTGGAACCAGACGGTGTACCATCTTGAAGAAACCACCCTCTATGTCAGCAAACTAATTAGTGGGGCTCAATTGCTACAGCAACAGCTTGCAGTATCACAAAGATCTTCCTGTTAAAGATACACTCATAAATCATTATTCAGAGTGACATTAACGAATTGATCTCAGCCCAGGATTCATTCAGTTACGGAAGAGTCATCAAGGTGCTTTATTAAAAGCAGGCACTCTTACACTCAAACTAGTTTGGCTCTGGTTTCATGCATTTTCAGATTTGTCACAGAGGCATGGAATAACACTACTACAATTGTTACATAGGTTGTTGTTACATAACCACTTCACCCCCTGAAACATGTTTGCAGTGAATGATATAAGTCCATGTGATCTCTGTAAAATGTTTGGCTTGATATATTAGGAATCGATTCTCAGTAATGAAGTAAAGGTTGTACCTGAATTTATCAGTTTGAGTCATAATCTTTCTTTAGTCTGGAGTAGAGAGGGGGTTGATTTAAAAAAAAAGAATTGTGATATTCAATAAATATAAGGTAAAGGTTCCCCTCACACATGTGTGCTAGTCGTGTTTGACTCTAAGGGCAGTGCTCATCTCCATATTATAGCCGAAGAGTCACTGTTGCCATGTACCTATTTATCTACTTCCTGGTACCTATTTATCTACTTGCATTTACTTCCTGGAACCTATTTATCTACTTGCATTTACATGCTTTCAAACTGCTAGGTTGGCAGGAGCTGGAGTTAACAGCAGGAGCTCGCTCCGCTGTGTGGCACCCGGGATTCGAACTGTGGAGCTGCCAACCTTGCAGACGACAGTTTTCAGTGCTCCAACTTGCTGAGCCACCACGCCCCTTAAATGAATATCGCTGATCCGTTAATATTTGTCCCTTCATATTTGTGAGGTTCGGAGACTCCAATGAATATGAAGGGACAAATATTTAACTGTTTTTATTCATCCTATTCATAGCCACAGGTAAAGAGGGAAGGCCAGCCGTCCTTCACTACCCATGGACCTGACAATGTGTCTGCTTGCCCTCTTACCACTGGCCCTATCACCTCCCCACTTTTGTCATGGCTGCCACCCTTGGCACTACTGCTGCCAGTGCCAAGGCCTCCACTGAAGCCTCTACCTGCAGCCTATACTGCTGCTGTCACCACCATATTTTCAAAGATGCCAGCTGTGTCTTCTCTTTGCCCTAAGGGAAGCTGCCTCTGCCATATTTGCAAAAAGCAGCCTGGTTTCCTTTAGGCCCTGTAAAAAAAAATCCAAAAACTATGAACTGATGAACCATGAACCCCAATGAACTGCCATTTAGTGGTTGGTTCCCATCTCTAGTCTGGAACAATTTTTGCCCTATTCAATTCCAGTTGCATCCCAGATGTGAATTGTTCATCAGTTTCTGTTGCCAGCCTCCCGTAGACTTGCATTGGAAAGCCAAAATCTCTATACAATTTCTGGCATGGGTATACCTGAAATGTGGAAAGAGAAAAGACTCTATAAAGGGCAGTGAATCTACCGAATTTCAGACAGGTAGCTTCAGGGATTTGCATACTAGCCCCCTTTAAATTTTGATCTTTTTAAAAAAAAATAACAGGAAGCCAAATAGATGTGTTTACAAGCCAATTTGATTTTTTTTTACCCCAAATCTAAATTTGACTTTTTTTACCCCCAAATCTAAACTGATTTGTAAATTTGCTTCACTTTGACTTGAAACTTTGTCTGATTGTTCCATTTTGATCCTGACTGCATGGCAAATCAGTCTGAGTCCTGTATGATTTTTCTAGCAGACCCTGGAATCTTGCAGGCACCTCTGTTGTTCCCATTTTTAAATTTGCATATATTCTAGACTACTTATTATACAATAGTATCTAAGCAGCAAACACACCCCTCTTCTGAGTCTCACGCTTTAATCGGGATGACGAACAAATCTTTAACAGACGATATTTTGTGTGCTGAAGGTTCTGTCCTGGGAATTGTACTACTTTGCACAACAGATATTGAAATGGAAACTTGCTTTAATAACTAGAGTTTGTGCAATGATGAATATATCATACATTTTAAAAGGACTGCATTCAGGAGAATTCACAATGGTGAATATATTTAGACCACAATGAAATATATTTAGATAATTTTGGACAATGAATTTAAATTGTCCTCTGGGGCTCTTTAGGTGGGTGGTAATATTATTACACCATATATGTAAAATTTTGGTGCACCAGCCTTGAGGCATTGTAGGGACCTTCCGACCATGACTCCTGTGAACTTATTCACCATATCCTACCTGGCAGATACCAACACCCATCCAGGTCAGAGAGTTCATCTCCTTACCTCCTTCACTTCCTCTCTGCCATTATCTTTCATTTACTTTATTCAAGTAAAACATAAATCAGTGGAATTTTCTTACATAATGCTATTTCTCTATGAATAAACATCCAGTCAATCTGTTCTTCAAATTCAGCTGGATTTTTAATTGTGTCATGCTCTTCAAGCAAAACATCAAACTAGAAACAAACATAAAAAGAGAAATATAAAATACTAAACATGTATGTTCAAGGAGTGGTTCACTTCACTTGAACAGTATCATATATACTTCAGTACTTCACTTTCTTTCCCTTTTTTACATTTTTAGAAGTTTTGACATGTTTTACGATTTTAAATCTGGAGTGATTGTAATTGGACTTTTTCAGAGACTGATTAGTTACCGCCATTCCTCTTGAATGCTCAAGACTGGAGCTTAGAAAGTTATTTTTAAAAGAAGATGAAACTCATTCCTTGTATGGCTCATTCCTTCTTGGAAAACAGTTTGTCATCATAATCATGGGTCAAATCATTCACGAAGTTCATTGATTGTGCATTATTGAACAGCCTGGAAAAACAAACATTATTACAATACTTTTCTAGGTGTGTCCAAATATACTTGGAGTCTAAGTAATGCATTTAAACATATTTTTACTTTTATCAACTTTTTATTTTTTCTGTGCTATTATAATAAAACTTTTAAAGCTTTTAAAGTTACAATTCTTTTACTTTCCTTCAATGTGCTTAAGAGATGCATTCTCCGCCCTATTATGCTATAAACTCTTCCTTTTTAGAATATATTTGAAACATTGTTTGATTGAGATGAGCTTCTGTAGTTTATATTCAAGTATGACTTAAGTTCTGCCTATGCCTTAAGTTTTTATGCTTATATCTTTTTACAAGTTGCAAGGATGAATTTTTAAAGCATTTGACCCTTCAGCTTTCTTCATAGTTGTAAGACCTTTGGATGTTTTCAACAACTCTTAAGCAATGTTGTGCCTATGGAACATTGCCCTCCCAAGACAAACTAAAGAGGTGAGATGCAAGTGACGGGTTTAAACTCAGGCCACACTTTGTTTAACACTAGAGATGGGCATGAAATGAACGTTTACTTTGTTTTGTTATTCGTTATTAGTTTTGTTATGTAACGAAATGAATAACAAACTCCAGAGTGGATTTAGAATGAAACAAAATGAAATTTTAAAAATGGTTCATTTTGTTTTGTTTCATTAATGGTGGCGCTGGAGATGTCGCCTTCCTGGTGCTGGTCCTGGAGGTCTGGTCTTCCTGGCTGCAGGGAGGGGCGACCAGAAAAAAAAGATGACTGGCCGTGCTACAGATATAGTGTGGGCCACGTGGTCGGCACTAAAAAAGCCCAATAAAAATAAAATAAAAAATGAAATAAAAAAGGAGCGCCGACCTGGCCGCAGGAGTGGCCAGGTTGGTGCCCTAAAATAAAAAAAAATATACAAAAAATACAACCAATACCGACCCAGATCGCCATTTTTTTTGTTCATGCCCATCTCTATTTAACACATAAATAGATATCCAAGATTAACTACAATAGGTGCTTTTTGTAGTGAGGAATGTGAGTTGAGTCCAAGATGTCTTCTGGGACCTCACCGATTGACATATTGTTGAGTCGACTACCTCTCAGTTGTGCAGTCTTAAAGAAAGCCCAGCCACGGCTGGTAACCTAATGTACCACCACCTCGGCCACCAAGCTCCACTACCTGGAAGCTCCAGGCCCAGAAAGCATTACCAATGCATCCTTCCTCTGACACTGTAATCTCATAATACACAGTGCCATGGGGTTAGATGGACTTGTATCTATTATCTCTCAAATTAGGCCTCACCAAATGCGTGTGTTTATCTGCACTACCCACCAATGTGACCAAGAATAAGGACAACCTGACTAAAGGCAGCAGCTGTACCAGTGTGGGACAGGCAAAAAATCCCTGCTCTCTAATAACACAATTCTGAGAGCAGGGCAAAAATATCCTGTCTGGCCCCTGAAGGGTGAGTAGGTTAAACTCACACTTGTATTAAAGGGTTGATGGGAGGGATGGTCACAGTAGGAGCCCATAGTGCAGTGGTTAAATGTCTGTACTGCAGGTAAAACTGTGCTCACCACCTGGGGTTCAATCCCAGGTAGCAGGCTCATGGTTACCTCAGACTTCCATCCTTCTGAGGTAGCTAAAATGAGTACCCATCTTGCTGGGGGGGGGTGGGGCAATGTGTAGCCTGCATAATGTAATTAAAAACTGTAAACCGCCCAGAGACTACTTGACGTGGTATGGGGCAGTATATAAGCAGAACAATTTGCTTTGCTTTCAAAGAGGCCAATGCTGGGGAGGAGAACTGCTATATACTGTGGTCCTCCAGCCTCCCTCTCTGGGTCTGGTGAGACATTCAAAAACATGTCTTGTAATATTTCACCTAGGGAGGATGAAGGACTGCCATCAGCAAAGCAAACTCACAGACAGAGCAGGACACAGAAGCAATGTAGATAAATAAATGTTTATAAACTGACAACTGATATTGCCAGAAATTACTGCAACACTGAAAAGACTTATACTTTGATGAATGTTGATATCTTTGTCTGCAATTATTTGGTTTCCTTTTAGACATAACCCTTTATTTGAATAAGTGGCAGCTGTGATAAACACAGACTTCTGATTTTTTTTTCTCATCGGTGTCTGTGGGACTTTTAGAGAGTCAAACATCTAACTCCTGGGTCTGACATCAGTACTTGTAGCTAGTTTCTTTCAGACCTTCTTTGAAATAGTGCTAATGTCATAATATTAACTGAAACCATGTTGCCCTTATTTCATTTAAAATACAGGGGAAGAGCATGTATATTAAAGCTGAGCATTCAGGGGGATACTATTTCTTCACTTGCTTTTTCTCTTTGTTAACTACAACAATGAAGCTTCCTAGCTTCCTAGATGTCACTTTCTTTTTAGCTGATGACAACAGAGAATAATACCTATAATTTTGTATGGGCATAAATATGTGTATGTGCATATGCGTGCTTGCATATATGTTTCCGCAAGGTGGGAGAATCAAAACAACAAAAGAGTCTAAAACATTTTTCTTTTATCAGAACTGGCATTAACAAGAACAACAACAGTTCACAGCATTGTAAAATGCAAGGTGCTGAATTATTTACCAATCCATGATCTCACTCTCTTTCTCTTTCTCTCTTTCTCTCTCTCTCTCTCTCTCTCTCTCTCTCTCTCTCTCTCTCTCTCTCTCTCTCTCTCTCTCTCTCCCCTCTCTCAAAGCATGCAAATGCCCAGCTCCATCACCTTCACAAGGAAGAGATTTGTAGGTTGCAATCGAAACCCAGTACTGATGGTTGAACTATAAGACCTGCATTACATATATTCTGGCAGAGTTTTCCATGTGGAAAAAATAATTTTCAGACATTTTGCTTGCTATATCGCGTGAGTAAGTATCATATTATCTTTCTGGTGAGTTTGTTTTTAAAAAAAGAAAGAAAGAAAAGGGAAGAAAATCTCTAGCCTTTCAAAAATATGACAATGGGAGAAACTATTTTAATGACTACAAAACCAGCTTCCATTTGTTATTAATAAAAAAGATGAATGTGACTGAAGTATGTTGAATGTGAGGCATCTTTCAATGAAAATATTTCAATACAAACCACATATTAGGTTTATGACCTATTAGTAATATATGACCGCGGTCATACCTGCTTTTTTGCATAGGTTCCCGTCAGCGAACTACGCAGTAAAAGATCACATGCTAACCAGAAAGAGAAGAAAATTCTGCTCTTGGCTGACCACACCCCTCGAACAGCAGTTTCAGCGAAGTTTCCTAAACCACTGCCAGAGGGTGAATTTAGAAGCCTCACTCGAAAATGCTTACTTGTTTGCTTCTGTTGCAATGACAGGACACTGAAAATATGCAGTAAATTCAGTTTCTCCCCTTTCTACCCGGCTTAAAACACAGAGCGTTGGAAACTGGAGCTGGAAAGTAGGACAAAATGCGTAGTACACAGGTTAGGACAGAACAAGAATAGGAAAGTATGACGCAGAGGAGAGGACATCAACTGCTCATTAAAAACCATGTGACCGCTCCCGAAAAAAATACGCAGGAAATTTAAATATGAAGGAAACCCAGGTATGACTGTGGTCTATGTTAAGGACTCTTTGTAAACTGCTATGTAAAAAAATCTGTAAATACAATGGATTGAAGATTTAATCCTACACACATTTAGTTAGGGGTGAGTGCCATAAAATTCATGGGGGCCTACTTCTGAACATACTGTACATGCTTAAGACTACATAACATCAGACATAAAGTAGGAAATAGACAAACAGAAATAGATTAAGGCTTACATTACAAAGTTTCCTGCAACCAAGTCTGTGAGTGTCCTAGAGAAAGCCAGATAAAAAAGTTCTCTCCCAATTCTTGTTGGAATTGTTACATTTTTTTTTAATTAAATCATTAAAATAAAATTATGTTATTTGCAAATAGCCATCTAGGTTCAGGACATAAAATGAAGATGAAATATTATGATACAAAGAACTATTCAGGAGTGGTTTGTCATTCCTTTCTTTTAGAGCATCCTAGAACTATGCAGTTTATCCAAGTCCACACAGGCTGACTCTACTGGCAGGAGAAACAAGGGGAATCAAACTTCCAACCTCTGGTTCCACAGCCAGTTGTCTAAAAGTGAGCATGAATGTATATGCAGAAGAGCATTCAAATAGCTAGTGACAAGCCCACCTGCCAACTTCTTCTGCTTTTACAGAGCAGTTCTCTGCCTGCCTGCCTGCCTGCCCGCCTGCCTGTCGTCTGTCTGTCTGTTTAAATAGCAAGGCAATTAATACACTTGATTCCAGGAAAGTGGATGCGGGATTTCACTGTCATGTTATTCTGTACAGCTCAGTTAGTATGTCGTCCCAGAACATACAAGGGGTTTCTCCCCCTCTGACAAATGAATAGGTTCACAATAGGAATCCTCCATGAAGATGGCACCGTGATAGGAAGCAGGAACGGGTAGACTGATCATACTTATGATAATTTGTCAAAAGAACTTCATTCTTTTCTATCAAGCACATTCTGAACCAGTTTCATACATACGTTTTCATTCTCCACACTGACATCAGTATGTATTTTGGGGGATATTTTTCTAATGCATGCCCTTTTGGTATTCACTTTTCTGTGCATACATTGATTAAAGCTTGTCCTTATATTGATTAGACATATACAGAAACTTGCATATATGCATTGCATGGTTTTCAAATGTCCTCCTGTTCCTTTCCCGCATTTCCCCCCAAATGTCTTTATGCATTTCAAATGTTTCCTCCCTTTAATGGGTTTCCCACTCCAAACTGTGTTTGGTGATGCTCCACATTTGGGTCTGGGACGTGTCTCAATTGCATAAATGCGTTTAAAAAATGCAAATGGAGCAGATTTGTCATCCATAATTAATTATGCAAATTACCAATGATCAATGTAAATAAAGTGCCTTGCTTATGTGTAGGAGATAGGAGAATTCTGGAACCGAAATTCCACCTCCAAGGCATGAGGCATCTTTTAGTCTTGCTGAGTCAACATGAGCCAAGAGGACTCTCTTCCGCAGCCTGAGATAGGATGAGCATAGGATAGATATTGAAGAGATTGAGAAGATGCTGACAATGACACCATCGGGGAGTAATTAGACACACCTCCCAGACATTTACCATTAAATAGGTTTTATAGTGGCTCCTGTCAGAATTGAAAAGGTCTGTTCTATTGACAGCATTGCAGTAGGAAAACAATCCATACAGCAAAGTTTCTCCTCTCCTGGGGCTATCCAGTCTCATTCCTTTCAGCCTCCAATCAATAGTTGCTGTTCCAAGTTCACTTCTCCTTCACCCTTAATGCCTCAAGGTGAATTAAGCCCCAACCCATGGAAAACTGGATAAAATGTTATCTAAACATTTGCCTCCCTTGACTGAAACACCCTCCACAAGATATCTAATATCTAAAATCAATGCACCAGCACAGATTGCAAATTATATATGTTGAGATGCTCACATATATTCATACATATGCACCCCTAACATTTTACCTTTCACACGGCTGGGAAGTCTGCATGGTTTCTACCACCACCACCCCATTAACCAATTAAGAAACAATATTAATAAGTAATTTTTGATATTAATATTTTGACAGACATGATTCTATGTATTAATTTTCTGTCCACTAAGACAGAGATAAGCAATTCCACACTGTTGAACCATAGGGTGGATGTCGGGGAAAGCCCCTGTATAACATATCGGTCAAAGGCAGTGGTTCTCAACCTGTAGGTCCCCAAATGTTCCTGGACTGCAACTCCCAGAAATCCTCTCCAGCTCAGCTAGTGATGAAGTCTTCTGGAAGTTGCATTCCAGGAACATCTGGGGTCTCACAGGTTGAGAACCTCTGGTCTAAGGAACATTATGCATATGGAGGTTAGAGAAGAGTTGGTAGGGAGCAGGACATGGTTCCAGTCCTTCCTCATTTGTTAATCCTCTCTGTGCTGTGATGTTTCAGTGGTGAGACTGCTAAAGAGAAACATGAGATAAAAAGTAGTTCATGACTGGAGGAAAGGATACTTCTCTGGATTTTTGGGATGACGCTCCTATCCTGCTTGGTCCAACCACCCGTGATTATTGTTCTCCTGCAATGATACCACCTGGCATTCTACCATGTAGTAACTCAGGTTTGGTACATCTTCCCCTGCTTCTTTTTCTACACAGCAGCAATTCAGTATCAAGACATTCTCTGCTATTCAGGTGTGCTATCTTTGCCCAAACCCATACATAATAGACATTGGCATTTCATTTCGAAAGGGGTCTGGTACCAAAACAAAACACAGCACCACAGCTGCCATTCAGAAGTGGGATCCAACCTCCAGAACAAAATCAACAACTGCCTTCCCTTCCTTTGGGTCGCATGGGGCAAAACTCCAACAAGGAAGCAGCCTCTGACACATCATCTTTCCTTCTCCCTGGCACAGGCCAATCAGGAGCTGTGCAAGGACATGAATCATCCCGCCTCCCTATCTGATTGGCCAGCGCCAGGGAGAAGGAAAGATGGCACATCCGCAGCTGCTTCCTGAAAGGAGCAGTCAGTGGTTGATTTAGTTCTGGGGGGTGGGTCCTGGTTCCAAACAGCAGCTGTGCTGCTGTTTTTCATTTCAGAACTGGATCCCTTCCAAAATGAAATGCCCATCTATAACTGTCAATAATGCTGGTTACAATAAAATGGTGGCTGGTTACAGTAAAAGGACGGAGTCTCATTCTCTCTTTATTTTGGTCAGCCTGCCTGTTAACCAGAACAAAACAACAGGGATCTGTGAGTGACAGCACAAAAAGATTGACTTACATGTGTTCTCCTCTGCCTTGTCACCTGAACAATCCACCAGCCACCATTTTCAGCTATTGTACAAAAGCCCAGGCTTTATAAACCTTTTTTTCCTCCCCCAAGCCCAGGGCTCCAACTAATCAGCACTGGGGTGGGGGTGGAGGTTTTTCTCCCCCACCCCAGCACCAGTCAGCTGGAGTCTGGGGCTTGGGGGAGGGGGGAAATGTTTTAAAAAACTGGGCTTTTAAAAGATTTTTCCCTCTGCCAAGCTCCACATGCCAGCTGATAGGTGCTGGGGTGGGGTGGGGGGACTGTTTTTCCACCCCAGCGCTGATCAGCTTGCATGTGGGGCTTGGGGGAGGGAAACAAGTTACACAAGCACTACATACACAAAAAGTTGCACAAGCACCACACACAGTGTACACATATACACATACAGAAAATGAAAAATGAAACAAAACAAAAAATGAAACTTTTTAAAACTTATTTTAGAATGAAATGTAATAGAATAGAAAGAAACAAAACAAAAACAAAAAGAAGTGTTTCGTGCCCATCTCTAATCACAATGGTCACAGAACTGCAAGCAGGAGCCCGCAGGTCATAGTTGATATGGAATCCCTACATGGGAACTGGAAGGGTAAGGGGTAGAGGCTGTCTCAGCTCAAGTGGAATGGTTGCCCATGGCCCTGGTTGTTGAGGAGCCACAGAGTGACATATGTCCGCATGGCTCCAGATAATCTGCTACTCCATGCAACCTCACAGGAATGGTCCTATAGAGATTTTTAGTACATTGGGTGGTATTCCCCACCCTTCCCCCCATGAATGAGATCCAACCCAATGCTTTCCAGGATCAGCTGCTATTGTAATTAATTAATTGAGTTGTGGCCCCTTTTTACCCCAGTAACATGGTATGTGTATCTGTTGTTTTCTATGAGCCTGCTTGAGTCTTACTACCTTGAGGAGCGGCCTTTCTGTCTCATCACAGTTTCTTTTATAATAGCTGGCAAAGGAATTTTTAAAAAATTTATACAGGCCTTTGGCTATTGACTTTAATGGTGGTAGCACTGATGATGATAGTGTTGGTGTTTCTCAATGGTTTTAAAATGCAATTGTTCAGTGTTTGCTTTAATCTGATAATCTATTCCATGTTCTTTTAATATTGTAATTTACTGAGTTTTTCAGCCAGTTCTATTTTTGAATTTATGTTTAATTGCATTGGGTTCCACAAGAGAGAATGGCAGGATATTAAATAAGTAAACACTAATAATTATATCCATTATTTATATACAAAAGCTAATAGCATTTAGCCTATTATATATTCTCAGGTCTTCTTCAGAGGCTAAGAAAGCATTACAAAGGAATAAGCAGTTACATATATAACCGTAATTAAAGGATTTTTCAAACACTTAACAATTACTATGGTGGGTATACATAATTAATTCTGTGATCGACAGAAACTGTAATAATACCCTGAAGGCTTCAGGATATGTTACTGTCATGATATAACTAACCATCTCTAAATAACAACTTCTACACTGTTGCTATGTAATGCTTTCAGAACTCCAAAAAAGGCATTAAAATATATGAGTCTGAAATTCATAGGACTTCTTATAAATGAACATTGTATATAGCTTTCAGGATCATAAGAGGTAGTCTCTCCTTAGACTTAGGCTGTTTGAGAGTGGATTTTCCTCCCTCCCAAGGTCACCCTATGGATTTGCAGCTAAAGAATCAATCACAAGAATAATCAGTTTGTTATGTGTTTGAATAAAGTGTACAGAGATCAGGACTGTCCCATTGTGACGACACCTCCCTTTTCAAATGTGTGATTGTGATGAAAATGTGAAGTGTGGGGAACCAAATTATTAATCTTCACAGGATCCACTTGGTAATGCTGCCACCTTTTTAAATCGTCGCCTTATGAACTGGGACAGACTCAGATGTATAATATAAAAATAATAATGATGTTCATTGAGAAAATAAATAAATACAACAATGACTGAAGTTGGCATGTGTTGCCTTAAACATAGAATAGACTTAATCAACTCTTCAAGCCTCCCTGTCTTTAATAAACAGTAAATAGTAAAGCCCTCACACCTAACCTGCCTGACTGAACTCTAACAGAGCTGTGCTCTCTCAGCACTGTCAGCTCTCAACTCTCAAAAACTCTTAACTCCACACAGACCAGGCTTTTTATACCATACAATCCCCCGCCCTCCTGCTGGGATTGGCTGATGATTTACATATGTATTTCTCCTGCTTCCAGGGTGTTGTCACACCCATATCCTGGAAGATCTCCAGAGACTACTGGAAGTTTTGTGGTAATTTTTTGTGAAAGAAATTCTAAAACACAGGTTTCTCACAATTTCTTTTTACTGCAGAATTCACCCAGAGAGGACAGAAGAAACCTCAACGTGCAGAATTCTTACCATTCCTGCACAGAATTGCAGTTTCCTGCATAGGACTCACTGAAAAGGAGTAGAACAAATTCCAACCTCCACAGGATTACTAATATTCCTGAGCTGAATTGTGTTTTTCTCGTGTAGGATTCAATGAAAAAAAAATTAATTTAGGAAAATTTGGTCAAGGCGGAAGTCTTGACATACTGGTTCAGCCCAGCAGAGTGGGATGAAGAATAAGTAAGGCTGTGAGTAAGATATTTGAATCAGAAAGAGCAGGAATGCCCATGAGGCAAAAGTGCTGTTGGACTTTAACTGCTAAGGCCCTTGCCAACTTGGTCTAGATAGAGTCCCTATATGTTTATGTTGTAGGGGAGAAACCATATAGTGAATCCATATACCGTATATACTTGAGTATAAGGTGACCCGAGTATAAGTTGAGGCCCCTAATTTAACCCCCAAAATTGGGGAAACTTATTGACTCAAGTATAAGTCTAGGGTGAGAAATGCAGCAGGGCTTGGCAACTCCTCCTTTGTAAGATGGGGGAGTAGTGTGTGATGTTTAAAATGACTTTTAGCCACCGGCCCAAGTGCTTGCCTCAGTGACTAAAGGTATTGACCCAAATATAAGTCAAGGGCCCCTTTTTTTTTCATCCCAAAATTAGGGCTGAAAAACTAGACTTATATTCGAGTATATACAGTATATGCAGTTGAACTGATATTTTATTCTAGTGGTATGAGACGCTACATATGGAGCTGATTCTTCCATGTTGAATTTGAAATTCAAAGGGACACTTGAACTTTGCAGTTTTACAAGAATCCTGGTGCTGATGGCAAGGATTAGGGTGCACAAACTGTAGCACTTTGTTATAATTGATCATGCTGTCTGTTGTATAACTGTGAATAGGAAGAGACTCCTTTTGTGAAACTCTGTCTGCAAGGTTCAACCATAGTAAAGAAATAGCCTCACAGGACGGAAGCATAAAAAAGGAAGTTTTGGCAAAGTATCTCATCAGGGTAAGACTTTGAAAATTGTGGGCAATGAGAAATTTTACAAGTACCTGTCTTATCCCTAGAAGACAGTGTGCATGACTGAAACCTAAGCAATGCCAATCTCAGTAGGCAATGCTAGGCTAAATGGAGGAATTGTTTGTCTTTTTTAAAATAAAGCAGCTATTGATGAGTGTGTTAATAACTGATGTGCTTCAGAATTCCCATATCTTTGGTTGTCAAATGCAGTCTCTTTTCCGAACCCATTAGAGGATCACATTAATAGAAGTCAGTACAAACCTAGCATTCACTAGCATTGACTCTTTGAAAGAATGAATTAAACTGTCCTGCTGCCAACTAAAAATATGAATTATCCTGTGAAACAGACTGATTTCCCTTTTCAAAAGTGCTGAAATGCTCATACTCTCTTGGCCAGGGTTTTGTACATTACAATGTGTTTGGCGTGGATAAGGTTCATATGCTTTGGCATTTCCTCTGAGAAGAATAATTCACATTTATGCCTAGATTGCTTAGTCAAGCATCCATCTTGCTAAGTTTTTAAAAAAACAATTAAATTAAGCAGTGGTGAAAATATTATGGTAAAATATCTTCAGGGGGAAATCATTTTTGAACATAGATTAATGGCAAGCTACATCCCAGTAAATAGTTGTGGGACAGAACAGCAGGTTAAGGAATACACTTACTAAATGAGAGTAATAGAGATGGGCACAAAACAGAAATACAGTGGACCCTCATATAACAAATGTTTGTATAACATAAAATCTACACAACATAAAAAATTCTGAGATAGGGGAAATTTGCTTAACAGAATTGCCTATTGGACAAATCCGTACAACATAAAAATTGTCGTGATTAGGGATTACTCTGTTTTCAATGCACTCCTATGGGAAATTTGCATACAGGAAAATTTGCTTTAACATAATTTCATTTGAAACAAATTAATTCCTTTTTACAAGGTACCACTGTACAGTGTTTCATTTCATTTCATTTCAGTCTCCATTTCATTTCATTTCATTAATATCATATTTTTAAATAGTAGAGCAAATTAAATTTGTTTTAAGATGTACCACTGCATATAGACTGATTAAAATATGCAGTGCTGAATAGGCCATACTTTTATTGGACCACAAAAAAGTCATGATCCGCTAGCTTTTGTAGTTCAGAAGGGAGCCTTTTTCATCAGGCACACTCCAATTTCTTAGAGTCGAAAATGGCAGGTAAATTTGCCAGTCACACTTCATAGATGCAAGGCAGACAGAGCTAAGGCTGTACTGGAGTTGTGGTTTTAAAAATTCAGTTGAGGAAGCTGTTGACTAGATATCACGCACAGAGACACACATACCAGCTCTTTAAACAAAGAAGCTCATGACATTGTACAGTATGTGTGTCCTCCCTCATGGCCTTTCTTTGAAACTTCAAGTTTCTATTCCATATCTACTCAATGTCTTTTTGGCACATCAAAGTCTTGAAAAAGGTAAGTTTAAAAAATATCTGCAAAATAGTGGCCTGATCAAAAACATGCCTGAAGACAAAAGGTCTGTCTGCTGTAGTAAAACTCAAGGGAGGTTGTCAATCTAGCCCCCCCCCATGGAATGTTGGTGCAAAGTCTGGGAGTAGCCACTGCTGTCACCAAATATTCCTGTGAAGATAATGTGACATAAAGGAAAGTTTCTTCCATTGTCTGCTGAGCAGCAGGATGGGCGAAACCCCAACAGATTTTTCTATTCAGTCCCATCCATTAACCATCAGACAGTTACATTCAAGCACGTGTAAGATGGGGCACTTGTAGAGAGGGATGGAATCGTGACAGACCATTGCAACACTTCCTCACACCCCAGTAGAGATGGGCACGAATAGAAAAAATGGCATTTTGTTTCATTTTGTTAAGGAGTTTGGGTTGTTTCATTTCGTTTTTTTGCAAATTTTCACAAAAAATCATTTTGTTGTTTCATTAATTCATTATTTGCTTTTATCCACTTTCCCCCCAGCGCCCACTGCACAGCCCCTGGGGCCCGGTCGGAGCTGGGGGGTGCCTACGAATGGGCATGGGGGGAATAAAGAGGGGGAGTGGTATCAGAGCCAAGCTGCTCTTGCCACCTAAGCACGGCCTCCTTCTTATCACCCCTCCTGATCGGCCCCGCAACAACGGGCCACGGGAGGGAGGCGCAAAGGGGGTGGCTTCGAAGCTGTGCTGCTCTGGCCAACTAAACATGGCTTGCTTCTTATCTCTTCTCCTCGGGCTGGTCTGAGGCTCAAGCCTGCCGCATCCCTCGATGGCACCGACGAGGTGCATGCTCACTCCATGCAGCTGGGCGTGAAAGGACCTCCAGACCAGCACCAGGTAGGAGACATCTCTAACACCCATTAACAAAATGAACCTAACCAAACCAATTTTTCTCAGTTCAGTTTGTTTCAAGTTACGTAATGAAATGAATAACGAATAACGAAACAAAAAATGTGTTTCGTACCCATCTCTACACCCCAGGTCTTGCCTCTTATACCAAAGATAAACCAGCCAGGCAGTGTCAAATGGGATGGATCTTGGTTCTCAGTTTCATTCAGACACATGTCTCTAATTAAGGCATCTTGCTGGTGCAGTAATTGAGAAAGATGTTGGTTGTTGTGTTTACATTCAGTAGTCTGTCCCAGAACAAGAGCATTTTCAGTCTTGGGATACTGTCCTCAAAACCTTTGCAGGCTATTTGAAATGGGAAGCCAGTGGTCAGCAATGAACAACATGCTGTATAATTGCTTCTCCAGCCCATATTTCATCATACCCTCTGTAGTTCTAAATCTCCCTGCTCACAGAGTGACAAAATTTAGGTGAGCTCTGCACTCATTTCAATGGCAATATTTTAGATGTGTTTTGCTGATTTTTCATTTAACATTGTGTCAAGATTATTGTTGGGACAGAGAGGACAACACAAACCACTCAGACTTGCCTAGTGTGGGTAAGCCAGAGATCCTGTCGGAGCATATCTCTCAGAGGTCAACTGGGACCAGGCCCACGAGGATGGCCCAGGAGCACTCACTTAGGGTGGCCACACCCAGAGAGGTGGGGAAATTGCTTACGCGTAACCGTGCCTTATTATTATTTATTATTTTATATATTAGATTTATATCCCGCCCATCTTCCCAAGGGAACTCTGGGAGGCTTACATAGGCTGAACAAGTCAGCGGACAATACACTATAAGACAACAACAAAATAAAACATCATTAAATCAACTTAGGCATCTTAAAGCTAGCATTCAAATACTAACAGCAGCAATGGTTGAACGGGCAAGCAGATGGTGGGGGGAAAAATCAAACTAAACCGCCAAAAGCCTCGCTAAAGAACAGAGGTTTTAATGCTCAGCGAAAGCCTAGCAGAGACTCTGCAGAGCGCACCTCATTTGGTAAGCTGATCCAAAGGGATGGGGCTGCCACCAAGAAGGCCCGGTTACGAGTGGAGGTTTTCCGGGCCTCTCTAGGGGTGGCAACCCGGAGAGAGTGCGCTCGCAACTGCCGAACTGGACGGGCCAAGGTTGACCGCTGGATGATACGCTCTGCCAGGTAGTCCGGGCCCAAGCCATGAAGGGTTTTATAAACTAAAACCAGGACCTTGAATCTGATCCAGGATGCAATGGGCAACCAATGCAGGCGAGCCAGGACTGGAATGATATGGTCATAACGATGCACACCTGCCACCAGCCTGGCAGCCGCATTTTGTACCCACTGCAAACGCCAGAGGAGAGTCAAGGGCAACCCCATGTAGAGAGTGTTGCAGTAATCCAACGTCGAGATCACGAGCACTTGCACCACTGTTCTCAGAGAGTCCCCATCTAGGTATGGGCGGATCTGGGCAATTTGTCGAAGATGGTAAAAAGCAGATCTGGACACGGCAGCCACTTGGGCTCCCATGGTGAGAGCCGGGTCCAGAACCATGCCCAGATTCTGAACCCTATTGGCCAGCTGGAGGCAAACACCATCCAAGCTGTGGAGAGGGCCTCCATATCCAGATGGGGAACTCCTGAAGAACATCACCTCGGTCTTCACGGGGTTGAGCTTGAGCTTGTTGGCCCTGGTCCATGTCAAGACCACGTCCAGGCACGGGTCGAGAGTCTGGACAGCTTCCACTGAAGAGGTGGAAAAGGAGAGATAGAGCTGTGTGTCATCAGCGTACTGGTGACAGCAGACTCCAAATCTTCTAATGAACCCAGCCAGCGGCCTCACATGTTAAACAGCATGGGGGAGAGAGACGAGCCCTGCAGAACCCCACAAGGGAGTATCCACGGGGCCGTCAACTCTCCACCATGCTGCACATACTGGGGACGGCCCTCCAGGAAGGATCGGAGCCAACTGTGGGCAGTGCCCCCAATTCCCACCTCAGAGAGCCGATCCAGAAGGATACCGTGGTCGACGGTATCAAAGGCCGCTGACAAATCCAGGAGGACCAACAGGGTAGAGCAACCCCTGTTGGCCGCCCGGATTAGGTCATCTTGCAGCGCAACCAGAGTTGTCTCGGTCCCCCGGCCCGGCCTGAACACGGATTGGCATGGGTCAAGGCACTGCTGTTCCTCCAGAAATGACTGAATCCAGATCACGGCCACCCTCTCGATTACCTTGCCCATAAAGGGGACATTGGCGATCGAATGATAGTTTGCCAATTGGTCCGATGCCATGCCTGTTTTTTTAAGAATGGGCTTAACCACCATCTCCTTCAGATGGGAGGGAAAAACCCCCTCACTGAAGGAGGCGGTGGCGATGGCAGACGTCCATTCTGGCATAGTCCCTCCGGCAGCTTTTATCAGCCAGGAAGGGGAAGGATCGAAGGGGATGGACGCATGCCAGCAATGGGCATTCGCCCTGGAGGCCTCCAAAGAGGAAACAGGCCCAAGCTCATCCAAATGAGGAGAGCGAGGGGGTTCAGCGACCAGGGATGGCGAGGGAGGGCTAGTGGAACTGGAGTCGAAAACGGCACGGATGGGCTCTATTTTGGATCAAAAAAAGACTGCGAAATTCTCACTACTGAACTCAGTAGGAGGAGGCCTTGCCAGACTAGGATTGGTGAGGTCCCGAACCACCCAGAAGAGCTCTGCCTGGCAGTTTGAGGTCTCACCAATCCTCAGGGAGTGATAGGATGTTTTTGCCTCCATGATCGCTCGCGAGTAGCGCCTAGTCTGGATAACAACAGCAGTCTTATTAATTGCCATCCGGCTTCTTCTCCAGCTGCTTTCCAGCCTTCTCTGTTCCTGCTTCATCGCTCTCAACTACGCCGTGAACCACGGCAAAGGTCGAGCTCTGCCACGGAGAAGGCGCTTGGGGGCAATCCGGTCGACGGCGCGGGCAGCTGTTTCAAACCATAGGTTAGCCGCAGCCTCGGCTGGAGCGTCAGTCAAGCCACCAGGAAGCTCCCCGAAGGCGTCTCAGAACCGAGCTGGGTCCAGAAGCCTCCGGGGGCAGGCCGGCACAGGAGGCCTGAGGTCCCGGTGGGGAGGGGCTGCGACCGACAGGGTGGTCGCTATAGTGGTGGGCCCTATGCTGTGGAATCAGCTACCTAGTGAGTTGCGCCTTGCAGTGTCCCTGCCTGCCTTCAAAAAAGCCTTGAAAACCCATCTCTTCAAGGAGGCATTTGGTGACCTTTTTACTTAATTTCGGGTTTTTTTTCTCTGCCACCCTTGGCATCCTTGTGGGGGGTATTGTACCCCCCTACTTTTATTGAAGTTTGCCTCTATTTTATGTTTGTTCGCTGGTGTCTGTTTTTACTGTTTTTATTGTTTTTACTGTTCACCGCCCAGAGTTCCGTATTGGAAGATTGGGCGGTATATAAATGTAACAATAAATAAATAACAATAAATAAATAAGCTCCAACAAGTTAATGTGCTGATAACTGGGGAAAATCTTTCTGTCTGGACTCCTCAGTGCTCAGTGCTACAGGGAGTGACTGAAGATTTATAAGGCTCCATGCTTTGCTAGGTAGCAACACCAACATACCCCCACAAAACATAAAATGATCCACTAGGTGCCTAAAACAAGATGAGGCCTTTTTTTTTTTCTTTTTACCAACAAACCCACTTATTCCCAGGGAAACCAAACTGCTGTAAAATTTTAATTATTGTATTAACAACGCTGTATAGAGATGGCCACAAACTGGTTTATACCAGTTTGTTAAGGCGGCAGTATAGGTGGTGGTGCTATACTCCCCTTCTTCCTCTGGCTCAGTCAGCCACTCATCAGACCCAGTGGTAGTAGCTGCCTGCATTTCCTCAACTGATCTCTCAGCTCAGGTTTCTCTGTCCCATCCTCTTGGCTGATCTCCCATTCAGACAAAAGGGCAAGACAGAGATGTCTGTGCTCTTGTTCATGACTGGGTGATTATTTATTTATTTATTATAAGACTTCTATACCACCCCATCTTCCCATAGGAACTCTGGGCGGTTAACAAAGAGCCAATCTATTTGGCCAAATAAGACAACAATCAAGCAAACACTACACATCACAGACAATTTAAAAACAGAATGTGCACCCTTGGCATAAAATTTCAGTAAACTAAGCTAAACGATGGCAGAAAAAAAAACTAAACTAAGTCACCGAAGGCCTCGCAAAAGAGCAAGGTTTTTAGGGCTCCGTGGAAGGCCGTCAGGGACTCTGCAAGGCGCACTTCACTGGGAAGATGGTTCCACAGAGTCGGGCCTGCCACCGAGAAGGCCCGGTTCCGGGTGTACGTTTTCCGGGCCTCTCTTGGGGTGGCCACCCGAAGCGAGTGCGCCCGCGATGACCGGATTGGACGGGCCGAGGTTGATCGCTGGGCAATCCGCTCTGCCAGGTAGTCTGGTCCCAAGCCATGGAGGGTTTTATAAACTAAAACAAGGACCTTGATTAGTCGAATAGGTAGAAAAAGCAAGCAAGCTAGGCCTGGTGAGTGGTTGAGGATACAGAGGTTGGGAGCAGCACCAGCTGTAGTACTGCCTTTATGAACTGGACCAAAATGGGATGAACCAGATCATGGCCTTTCTAATACTGTAAAAAGGATAATAGGAATAAAGCTGCAAGCAGTTTCAAAAGTTAGTTCCAATAGTTAATTTCCAAAAATATATATGTAAAAAGGTAACTATCTTAGACTACTTATATTGAAACAGAACTTCTGCATAGTTCCAGACCAGATGCAGAGCATAAATCAAGTAGCAAGACAGCAGGCAAGCCCAGCATTGTTCTCAGATAAACTAGGCAAAACTAAGCAAATTCCCCATGCCATTTTTATACCCACCATTGACATTTCCAGGCCTTTTGAGGATATTTCACCATACAGGCTCCGAGTTGCCCTGAAACTTCCAGAAGCAACTTCCCTTTCTCTCCCTTCTTGTTCAGTGGAAATCAGTTCACACTAATTAGCTTTTCACCAGATGACAATTCTGCCACAAGTATTTTACAACCTTGGAAATTCCTTCTCAAATAGATAAGATATAACTGGCCAAATCTTCCAATTGATCTTCATCCACCCTTCTGGATCACCCATCTAGCACAAGCCTATAGGCCTGGGATTCAAAAACAGCTGAAATAATCATCTGATTATTTTCCAGTTTCTTGACACACAGTGTATTTTTTAAAATAACCCCTTTCCTGTAACATGTTTTTAAGTCTTTTTCTCAGCAATTTCATACAGCGCTTCAAGCAGCAGTGACCCTAACTATTATGTCCCCCACTCAATTTAAAATATGTAGGGTTTCTCTTTCCTCTTCCTTTCTAAATTGTATTTTTATATACTATTTGATATAATAAACAAGTTGTACTTCCCCAAGTGACCTCAAAGCACACAGATAACACAATCAGAGGAATTTTGTTCCTACCAGTTTCTAACAGCACCCTTAGTATTCAGCATTGTGGTAACACTGATACATAATACAAAACCTCTTTATTCTTTACAAAGATATGCCACAATATATTTCAGTCCCTTCCTATGCTGTAATGAATATGTTAGGTTTCAAGTGATTTTTTTTTGTCTTTTATTAGTGTTAGATCATATATTAAGCTATTTTCCCCCATAAGCGTGATATCATGTATTCAAGTTTTCACTGAAGAAGTTTCCAAGGTAATCTCTCCTACATTGACATGATACTGGATTTCTGCATAACGAAAAAATTAATGATGACATTGCACCAAGCCAATTCTGACTTGGAGCAACCCTCTCCCTCCCAGTTTTTTATGACATAAAAACATTTACAAATCCGTTCTGCTGGATGACACTTTAGGACTAGAGGTGGGCACGAAACAGAAAACCGATGGTTCTGTTAATCCCATTTCGGGCCCATCCTTGGTTAGGTTAGGTTAGGTTCATATGAATGTTTAAAACAAAAATTTGTACAAACCGAACCAAGCCCAACTGGTTCGGCTTACCTGGATGGCAGTGGTGGTGATGATCCCGGTGGTGGTGGCGGCAGCGGCAGCAGCCCGGAAGGCCCTAGCAGCAGCTATGCCAGATGGCAGGAGCCCTCACCAGGCATCAGGAGGCCTCACCGCCACCTCTGAAGCCTTGGCAGCAGGCGTGCTGGCCAGCAGGAGGCCTTACCACCGCTGCCAGCGCCCTGGCCGAGGCCATGCCAGGTGACGGTGCAACACCCTGCCACTGCCTCCAGAGGCCCAGCACTTTTATTATTTTTCTTTTATTATTTTGCAGTGCCAATCATGTGGCCCCAGGAGCTAGGTCAACACTTTTTTAAACTTTATTTTTTTCTTATTTTGCAGCACTGACCATGAGGCCCCAGGGGCCAGGTCGGCGCTTTCAAAATTTTTATTTTTTTATTTTTTATTTTTAAAAGTCCTCACACTGGGCCCCCCCCCCCCCCCAACAACTGAAAGGTTCTGGCTTGTGGTGAATTTGGTTTTTTTTTAAAAAAAATCCCCTCCAAATCAGCTGCCCCATGGGCTGGAGGGATTTATTTTATTTTATTTTTAAATTTTGGTAATTTTTAAAAATTATTTTTAAAAGTCCCTGATGCAGGGTTTTTTTTTTTTCCTCTCCTGGCCTGCGGCGGCTGCCAAAGTTCCAGGCTTCAACAAGATAGGAGATGGGTGGGGGACAAAAAATGAAATGAAACAAAATGGAAATTTTTGTTTCATTTTGTTTCATTTTCCTTTGATGGGTTGCTTTGTTATTCATTTTGTTAGCCAATGAAACGAATAACAAATAATGAAACAAATTAAAAAATCATTTCATGCCCATCTCTATTTAGGACTACGCAGCTTGCCCAAAACTACGCAGGCTGGCTTTTACTCCAGAAGGCATATGGACAATTTAATTCTCAGCCTCTGGTCCTGAAGCCGGGAATCCAACTCACTGAACTCTCTAGCCAGCCTATGGAGAAATGTCTTTAACAAAAGTTAATCCTTGGGGATAGTTCTTACTGAGGGTTTTAACTGCACTTTCTGCTATTGTGTAAAGCCAAGGACCCTCTTGGTTCAGATGTGATTATCCTGACAAATCAGTCTGGCTCTATTTAAATGTTTTCTGCTCTGACAAAGAGCTGACATCAATGCCTAGATATCCTTCCTGTTTATATGAGGGAGAAAAGAAAAATAAGCTGAATGCACCCTTTTGTTTGCAGACATTAAGTCCCCTCTTCAGAACATATTGATAGTGTCTGGCTATATTTTGAAGAGCCTGACATACTTAGTTTACCCCTCAAATAGCTGCAAATAGATCTTATTTTCATTTATCTCATGAACCAGACTATTGTTTGCCACCAGCTTGTATTGTATCTGAACAATGTTGGCTGTAGCACAAAGCTTTTGTGTCCTTTTTCACCAATCAGTTTTAAAACTTTTCTTAAAACCAAGGGAGGAGAAGGCCATATATTTTCTTTCAAATTGCAGAAGAGGAAGATTTTGAAAGGTGCAAAACTTGAAGTCAACAACAGTGGCCTGGAATGCCCTCTCCCTAGGCTCCCCTAAATTTGTTTAGATAAAATCCAACGCTGAGTCAGCAGACTTATACAAATGTAATAAGATGTTCTGTTGATACCCACCCTTCCATAGTCTGCTCCGCCATACTGAAATCTGCTTTGTATGGTTTCAGTCCTTTATAGCAGATTTTGAATTCATGTGGGATGGAGAAGAATTGACCCTCCTGGTTCTACTGGGCAATCAATGGAACAAGGCTCTGGTGCAGTGGTTAAATTGCTGCAGCTAAAACTGTGCTCACTACCTGTGCTTCAATTCCAGGTAGCAGGCTCAAGGTTCACTCAGTCTTCCATCCTTCTGAGGTCAATAAAATGAGTACCCAGCTTGCTGGGGGGGGGGGCAATGTGTAGCCTGCACAATTAAACTGTAAAATGCCCAGGGAGTGCTTTAAGCACTATGGGGCTGTATATAAGCAGAACACTTTGCTTTTTTGGGAGGGGGTCCAACTTCAAGAAAGCTAAAGGTTGCTCCTGCCAGGTAAATAGGTTTAGAGTTAAATACATGGGATAGAGGCAAGGCAGGAGAGTTTACAATTAAAATGAGTATAGGACTTCATGGAGATGCCTTGAAATACATTTAGGCCAAATTTGTAGCAAGGGGGATGCTCTGAGGGGCAAAGGGGGTTTGTTGGAGATCTTTGTTGGATCGGTGGTTGCAGATGTCTTTTAGTTGCTTTAATGAGAGAGACACCTCTTGTGTTACTAAATGAAAAAAACTATTTAATTAACTAGAAGTGAAGGGTACAAGGAAGGTTTTCTAACAATAACTATTCTAACAGCCATCTTACTAGGCTAGGAACATGCTTCTCATCTCTCTAAGAATACAAGGCACACCCTATATAGACAAAAGGGGTTGTACTTCTACCAGAACATTCCAAGTGGTGTGATCTCAACAACCAATAGGCTTTGCTCTTCACATGAACCCGGTAATGGCTGAAATGTAAATCTTGCACACAGCACTTCTCCTGTCCCATAGTTGTAATCACAGAAATGACAACTATCTTTTGATTAAAGATGGGCATGAAACAGAAATATAGTGTTTCGTTTCATTTCATTTTAGTCTTCATTTTGTTTTGTTTCATTAATAACAGATTTTTAAAATAATTTTCATCATGAAACAAAATGCTTTATAAGGGTGTAAATAATAAGGAGCTTTCCTTTTTATTATTTAACAGGGAGCCCACTACCCTAAATCAAAGACCCTTAAACCATCCAATCAATTTGCTTTCAAATAAAGAACCCTCTGTAAACAAGCTAGAAATCTAATAGCTAGACACTCCACAGAGAGATCAGGAAGATAAACTCAATAGCTGATCAGCATGCAGAGGGAAGGGAAGAAAATATGTTTAAAGAATTAACCTCCACAGTCCTACTTAGAACAGAAAGGAAAACAATCAGTTTAAATCAACTTCTAGACACAGACAATAAAGGGAACACCTTAGCTCCTGATCTGGCTAGCTTCAGGCAGATCAAGTTTAGAGATATGCTATCTCAACAGCTGAGGTACAGGAAGAAAGGAAAACAAATCAACCAGTTTTAAAAAATAAATGTCTTGTTCTCAAGATAGATGTATCAAGAGGCTAGGATGAATCATTTCATTTCCAAAACAAAAAAATGGTGTTTCATTTCATTTCTTGCTGACAAGCTGTTTGCTGTTTCATTTTGTTTCATAAGATTTTGTAAGCTTACAAAGCAATGAAGGTGTGCTATTTTTCATAAAGTGCCCATCCCTACTCCTGATCATCATGTAATAGCACTGAAATGAAGCTATGCCAAGAGTTCTTCCAGTTGTGGCTTTCAAATTGATTTGGGGGGGGGGGATCCTACATTGCTAAGACAATCAGACATTTCCCAAAATCCATCCTTCTTCATAGAATCAAGGGATTGTGCAGTGAATATATTTATCTACTTATTTGATGGGTTTATTTTTTACTGCAATGAAAACTATTCCAAAGAAAAGAAAATGCAAGAAAGCAAAGTGGTTGTCCAACGAGGCCCTACAAAGAGCGGAGGAGAGAAGGGACGCAAAATGCAAGGGAGAAAGGGAAAGATACAGAAAATTGAATGCAGACTTCCAAAGAATAACAAGGAGAGACAGAGTGGCCTTCTTGAACAAACAGTGCAAAGAAATAGAGGAAAACAACAGAAAGGGAAAAACCAGAGATCTATTCAAGAAAATTGGAGATATTAAAGGGGCATTTCATGCAAAGATGGATATGATAAAGGACAAAAATGGTAAGGACCTAACTGAAGCAGAAGAGATCAAGAAGAGATGGCAAGAATAGACAGAGGAATTATATCAGAAAGATCTGGATGTCCCTGATAACCAAGATAGCATAGTTGCTGACCTGGAGCCAGACATCCTGGAAAGTGAAGTCAAGTGGGCCTTAGAAAGCATTGCAAACAACAAGGCCAGTGGAGGTGACGGCATTCCAATTGAACTCTTTAAAATCATAAAAGAGGATGCTATAAAGGTGCTGCAGACAATAGGCCAGGAAATTTGGAAAACCCAGCAGTGGCCAGAGGACTGGAAAAGATCGGTCTACATCCTAATCCCAAAGAAAGGAAATGCCAAAGAATGCTCCAACTATCGCACAATTGCACTCATTTCACACGCTAGCAAGGTTATGCTCAAAATTCTACAAGGCAGGCTTCAGCAGTATGTGGAAAGAGATCTTCCAGAAGTGCAAGCTGGATTTCAAAGGGGCAGAGGAACTAAAGATCAAATTGCCAACATGCGCTGGATTATGGAGAAAGCCAGAGAGTTCCAGAAAAACATCTACTTCTGCTTCATCGACTATGCCAAAGCCTTTGACTGTGTGGAGCACAACAAACTATGGCAAGTTCTTAAAGGAATGGGAGTGCCTGACCACCTTATCTATCTCCTAAGAAATCTATATGTGGGACAAGCAGCAACCGTCAGAAATGGATATGGAACAACTGACTGGTTTAAAATTGGGAAAGGAGTGCGACAAGGCTGTATACTGTCACCTTGCCTATTTAACTTATATGCAGAGTACATCATGCGAAAGGCAGGTCTGGAGGAATCACAAGCCGGAATTAAGATTGCCGGAAGAAATATCAACAACCTCAGATACGCAGATGATACTACTCTGATAGCAGAAAGTGAGGAGGAATCAAAGAACCTCTTAATGAGGGTGAAAGAGGAGAGTGAAAAAAATGGGCTGAAGCTCAACATCAAAAAAACTAAGATCATGGCCACCGGTACCATCACCTCCTGGCAAATAGAAGGGGAAGAAATGGAGGCAATGACAGAGTTTATTTTCTTGGGCTCCTTGATCACTGCAGATGGCGACTGCAGCAACGAAATAAAAAGACGCCTGCTTCTTGGGAAGAAAGCAATGGCAAACCTAGATAGCATCCTAAAGAGCAGAGACATCACTTTGCCAACGAAGATCAGGATAGTCAAAGCTATGGTTTTTCTAGTAGTGATGTATGGATGTGAAAGCTGGACTATAAAGAAGGCTGATCGCCGCAGAATCGATGCTTTTGAGCTGTGGTGCTGGAGGAGAGTCTTGAGAGTCCCCATGGACTGCAAGGAAATCAAACATATACATCCTGAAAGAAATCAACCCCGAATGCTCACTGGAAGGACAGATTTTGAAGCTGAGGCTCCAGTACGTTGGCCACCTCATGAGGAGAGAGGACTCCTTGGAAAAGTCCCTGATGTTGGGAAAGATTGAAGGCAAAAGGAAAAGAGGACAGCAGAGAATGAGATGGTTGGATGGTGTCATTGATGCAACCAATATGGATTTGACAAAACTCTGGGAGGCAGTAGAAGATAGGAAGGCCCGGAGAATTCTGGTCCATGGGATCACGAAGAGTCGGACATGACTGAACGACTGAACAACAACAAATTTTCTACTGTTCTCCACCTCAACTCAAGATAAATGCTTACATTCCACATTAATGTTAAATCTCTCTCTCTCTCTCTCTCTCTCTCTCTCTCTCTCTCTCTCTCTCTCTCTCTCTCTCTCTCTCCTTCCTTTCATAGGGCAACCCATAAGGAGTCACAATAATTACAATAATTTAGTAAAAACAAGTTTAAAATACCATATAAAACTATGTATTAAAAAACAACTAGGTGTTGGTCAAATTTATAAACAAATTTGTAAACTTTTTAGAAAAGATTTTAAAATTTCTAAATTTCAAAAATAGACCTTTCCCTAGACACTTATTGCATAAAAGCCAGCCCGAAAGGAAGGTATAAATAATCTGCATCATTCAGGAACCTCTGGAGCTGAGATGCCACCACATGTACTAAAACTTCTCGTAAAAGTAGAATATTGGAGAATGGCTAACATTTATCCAATGAAGTGGAATTCAAGGAGGGTGTTTATTTAAAAATATGTTACCATTGTCTTCTTCAGGCATGCTTTAGGTACCTTACCTTATTGCAAGGTGGCATTCGCCACTCACTTAACCTACTCAGCCAGTCCCCCTCTGGGTGCTTTTATAAGCTAGAAAGGCAAGTGTCCAGCACAAAAGTAGTGGCTTCACCACTCCAAAGATCCTTAGGCTGCATAGACAGAAATGTGTCCATTAACACGTGACATGCAGTGGCCCAAGGCTTATCGTCTGGATCTGTGTCAACTGCAGCATCTAGTTAGAACAGATCTCAGCAACCCTATCTCCAAAGTGCCATCTAAACTCTTCACAGCAAAGAAGAATATGATTATAACACAAATGCAGCAATTTCATACAGGGTGATACCCTTAAAACATGTAATTTGTATATGAGTCAAGCTTACCACGTTCAGAATGCTTCAATGCATGATAAGCCCTGATTCTGATACATTTCCCCCATTTCAAATGATGATTACAATTGCGTATATTTATATATTCATTAATCTTTAACTTGATTACAGTCATGTTAATGTATATTTTCTGTGGTCATATAGTCTGCAGGACTGGCAGGACTAAGCAGTCAATTCCTTCAACGCTCTGCCCAGCGAGTCATTTTTCGCTACAACCCTTCTGTTTCTGCAGAAGGTGAAAATGAAATTCCACTTGATTGGCATATGCACGAAGTGATTTTCATTTAACCCATGGTAGTACAACAAGTTCTGTTCTGAATGACTCTCTCTCTCTCCTTTTTCCTTCTTGGTGCTTACTTGCTGAGTTTCTCATGTCTCCAATCGTGGTGCTTCTACATTGATTTACTTGGCAGACTTAGTGTGATAGTGACCATAGAGAAAATGATGTCTCATAAATATGACATAACACCATGACAAACTCGGTAAACATGCTGCATTCTCCAAATCCATATTGATGATGTGAATGAACAGAAGTTTGAAAACACATCTCATAATAATGCAGACCTCACTCCACCCCCCAGTTTAGAATATTGGACTTCTAACTCCACAAGCAAATTTCCAATTATGGCTGTCAGTTCAGCCATCAGTAATCATAACACTGTGCAGTCAATTATACCTGGCTACATTTTGACAGCAGCAAGAGTAAATGAAGCCTGTGCTGTGTGAGGACTGCATCTCCAAAGTCACTCACATGGATGCTGCTGCTCAATTAGGGATCACATAGCAATACCCTAACAGTCAGATTCGGGTACGTTCTGGTGACACATGGGCACATGAACCTTATTCAGAGGAAGACAATGCTTTCTAAAGAGGAAAATCATCTCGGAGCTCTGTCACAATAGGGACGTGGTTAAGGAGCTAATTCCAGGGTTAACAAAGACAATCATGAAAAAGTCTGGAAGAATAGCCCTGCCATGTTGTGGCAGATATCTGAAAGCTCTACAGATAAAGAAGGTTAAACATGTTTTAAAATAATTGCATGAGATTAGACCAAATAGATCACAATGCTCTTTTTATATCACTGCAGAAAGCAAAAGCAAAAGCCAGTCAGCATGCCTAAAATATATTTTTGCCAACCATTCAGCATAAGTGCATAATTATAGGCGTAATGATCATGAAGCAGTTCTATTAGAGAAGTGATAGTCATGTTCAGGAGATAAAATGACATGTAGAGAGGAACTCAAAATTTCAGGCAGAGTGTATTCACTTTGCATTCCTGTATTAAGTTATCTATGTTTTTAGAAGGAAGAAGGACTTACCTTGTATATAATTAGAATACTGTATGCTATTCAAATAATGTTCATGGTTTTTACTTCTCAGCTTTTGTCTTAACTTCCTCTTTGAAAGCATAAACTTTCTTTTTTGGAGGGTCACCCCATCCCCCTTCATTCTTTTCCTTGTCGGGAACTTTTGTCCACAGAGTGGGCTGGAACTGGTGCTTCTTTCTCTAGGTGTGGCAATTGCTAGTTAAAATATAAAGCCTTCCTACACATTACAATTCTCATTCAGTACCTTGCTTATTTTCTGTTCCTGGACAAAGAGGATGAGATGTGCTGCACGCTAGAAGGATGTATGTTCCTAAAAGTAGGAGCCAAGGACAAGACAGGAATTCTCTAGCTATACCGCCCAACCTGAGGCACAGCAACTTCTCTACCTCAGCTAACTGAACTGATTACAGGGGTAGTACTGGAATCCTCTCAGCTCATCCTGCTGTGGGCCTTTAACATCCATGCCCAGGGAGATCTGTCAGGAGTTTCTGAAGACTTTATGACATCCATGACAACCATGAGTCTGGCTCAAATGGTGTCTGCCCCTACTCATTCTGCAGGCCACACCTTAGACCGGTCTTCTGCCCCAGTATGGATATTGGGAACCTTGGGCTAAAGGAATGTAACAGAACTCAGGGATAGGAGAGTCTTTGGCTGAGAAATTCCTGAGTCCCTGTGGGTTCTTTTCAAGAGAAAAATAATCTGAGAGCATCAATTCAATGAAATAGCTTTATTCACTATTCTAAGTTACAAAAATGAAAAAAACAGCTTATAAAAATCAATGAAAAATATAAAAATGCTTATCAGATACAATCATATAATATTGCCTAAAAATAGCAAAATCTAAGATATTCTTACTAGCTTAATACTGTGTAAATTTCAAAGCCTAGGCTGGCTAGCCCCTAAATTCTGTCTACATCGTGAAGCCAGATCCTAAGCAAATCTCTCTCTCATAGCCTAAGTATAAACTTTCCCAGCTCTGTGCAGTTTCCAGAGGTCACGTGAAACAATTGTCCAGTGGTAGCTGTCGAATTTCTGTCCACCTTGGTTTGTTTTGACTGGGCAATTTGCATTCCTTAGATAAGCATTTAATCTGCATAAGTTGTTACCATGTGAGTCATTGGACAAAAGCTGGTTCACAAAACCTGTCTCTGGAATTTAAAATGCTACCATTGACAATTTAGTGTTTAGGTCCAAATATTTAAGGTATTGTTTCAGCTTAGGTCCAAATACTTAAGAAGAAGGCTATCAGTGAATTAAGCACATCTGGCTGAGGACCCTGTTGGTGGGAGCTTGTTTCCTTGTTATTCTTCCTAGAAGACAAGGACAGTCATGGACAAGCTGCACAATCCCAGAAGTGTCCTCAGAAGAAGGGATTGAATACTCTCCTGAGTATACTTAGAAGACCTTCAAAACAATTGTCCTAAATCATAATTGACTTGATGGCCTGCATTCATGTGAAAATGAGGTTCCCTTTTCACCCTTGTGGGTAGAAGGCCTTAACCAGAAATGACACTAGATTTATTTAAATCATAACAAATAAACAGGGAATAAGATTCATGAACTGAAGACACAAAAGAAAGCAAAGAAAAATCAATGAATTTCTAACACATTACAATGCAATGGTAAAATGAAAACTGCAAAGCAGAACAACCTGTATTTGAGTATCAGATGAAATTACAGTTATGCTGAATCAACCAGAGTTAGTCATTATAAAACACTGTATTCACCCCAACCTTCTACCAGCCGTCTAGCTGAATCTCACTATGTTCCATCTATTTATTATTTATTTATTATGTACTTATTATTTGCATTTAAAATCGCCCGACTTTCCCATTGGGAACTCTGGGCAGTGAATAGCATAGAAAACAAATAAGCAGTGGGATATACAAAAAAGGACAAATAAGGAGATTAAAAAGGAAATGAACCAGCGTATGCAAGATGACAAATGAAACTGAGTGGGGCAACAAATAAAAATAACAGCCTCAGTGATGGCTAAAAAGCGCCTTTAAATGACCAAGAATATTTGACATAAAGATTGAAAAAGAAAGACGTATAACTACCTATCCCAAGGAACAGGTTCCTGAAGATTCAGGACAATGTGCAGGAGATCTGATCCAGGAGAATCCAGATGGGAAAACCAGAAGGAAAAAACAAAGGGGAGGGTCAATAAGGGAGGTATAGAATAGCCCCCAAAAATTAGTCTAGTCCATTGTAAAAATGAAGGTTTCTCTCAAAATCAAGACTAGCTAAGGCCTAAAAGCCCCAGAGCAGTCAAAACTCAGTTCTTTGTGTTGGTTGATGGCAAGTCCCACTGAAGGCCAATCAGGCAAATAGTAAAAAAAAATCCCATCCAGCCCCTAAGTGACCAGCTACACTCATTCTCATTACCACTAGGGTGGGTGGGTGGGGTGCTTGTCGGTTCTGCTCCAAAGAATAAGCAAAATGTGGCTCACAGCTTTTATGGCAGGCTGAGCCTGGGCAATTAAGCCTCACCATGTGGGTGCATTTTCACTCCGTGTGTGCCAGGTGATTTGCAAAGTGTCCCACTGTTGGACAAGCCTCAATAAGCCACATTCTATCAGCCATATGTCTGGAGACCACTTCAATCCAGATATTCATAGGCCTTCTGTCCTATGACCCTTGTGCCATAAAAGTAGGACCTGATTAACAACATGCATGACAATGGCTTCTTTTTTTTAAAAAAACAGGAGACTGTTGAGAATATCACAACGCATTTTCAATGATAATGATAACGTTCATTGCTTTATTTTAACACTTGCAATACTAGCAAATAGAGATGGGCACAAAATGAACTTTTGGTTCGTTTCATTATTCGTTATTCATTTTGTTACGTAATGAAATGAATAACGAACTGCCCCATCTAAGAAAAATGAAACAAAACAAAATGGAAATGTCCATTTCATTTCATTTTGTTTCGTTTTTCATTTCAGCCATGTCTCCTATCTGGGCCAGGGGTGGTCCTGGTCCGGTCCTCCAGTCCTGTCTGTAGCAGGTGGCAGGAGAAAAAAAATGCCGACCGGCCCATGCTACAGCTGGTAGGCAGGCCACATGGTCAGCAGGAAAAAATAAAGAACAATAATATAATATAATATAATATAATATAATATAATATAATATAATATAATATAATATACCTGATCCAGCCCATGGGCCACCAAACCGGCCTGCGACCACCGGAACCGACCTGTGGGCCATAGAACCGGCCCGTGGGCCAGCAGGAGAAAAACCAAAAAGAAAATGCCAACCGGCCCACACTATAGCTGGTAGGTGGGCCATGTGGTTGGCAGGACAAAAATAAATAAAAATAAAATAAAATAAAATAATAAAATAAAATAAAATTACCTGATCTGGCCTGCGGGGTGCCAAACCAGCTCACGAGCACCGGACCTGACCCACGGGCTGCCGAACCGACCCGCTGGCCAGCAGAAGAAAAAATAAAAATAAATAAATAATAATAATAATAATCCGATCGGGCCGCAGGCTGCTGTGACCACCGGAACTGACCCGCAGGCTGGCAAGAGAAAAAACAAAACAAAAAAAAAGCCAACCAGCCCACACTACAGCTGGTGGCAGGCCATGTGGTTGGCAGGAAAATAATTAAATTAAATTAAATTAAATTAAATTAAATTAAATTAAATTAAATTAAATTAAATTACAAATTACTTGATCTGGCCCGTGGGCTGGCAGGATTTAAAAAAAAAATTAATTAATTAAAAAACCTGACCAGTGGGGTTCAAAAAAAGAAAAGAAAGAAAAGAAAATGAACCCGAACCAAAATAAATTACGAAATGATTTTTTTTTCTAAAAATGCATTTCGTAATTAACAAACTGAACCAACCCAGAAAATGAACCAAACCGAAACAAATAGCCATTTTTTTCAGTTCGTGTCCATCTCTACTAGCAAATTAAGTGTTAAGGATATGATGAACCTTATTTCCCACTATATCACTGTGATGTCACACATTATGACAGTGACTTGGAAGGGGTTTGCTCACACTGCAGGCAGGTACATGGAGGTGGTCAATTTGTCTTGGCCTTTCAGATGACCTATTCGTCAGTAAACTGGTGGAAAAGTGTGTCACCTTTGAAATGAAGGCTGAGCCTTTTATCCTCTCAAGAGGAAGTTCTGAGAAACCTATTAGCATTGCCTTTGCACTCAATCCATCTGAATGGTAGTCATTTCCCACAATATATTTGTTACCACATATTTGATTTCAGATAATTAATTTCCTGACAGCTTAGTAAATTACTAAATCAGAATCAAATTTATTCCATGATTAATTTATTACAATGTATTTTACTTCTAAAAAGTGTGTGAAGTCATTACAGAGTGATTGTTAATTCACTTTCTCTCTCCCTTTCCCTCTCACTTTTATTGTCAATCTGAAGATATTATGACAACGATCATGATGTGAAAATAAAATAGTGTACTAAATGTTAGCGTCCCCTCCCAGCTATTAGAGGTGAACACTTCTAAAAGTCAAAGAGTCACACAGGCCTATTCTTAGACACTGAAGGGATAGTCATTTTCAAAGTGGAGCATATGGTACCTAGATCAGGAAATAATACTTCATACAATTTATAAGGTTTGTTATGTAATTTTTACAGTCTTGATTCAGCCTATATTACTTTCTTATTGTGTTTATGCCTATGACAAAAAGGTTGAGAACAGCTGGGCTTCACTATCTATCTATCTATCTATCTATCTATCTATCTATCTATCTATCTATCTATCTATCTATCTATCTATCTATCCTTTTTCTTTTTACCTTTTTAAAATACAAAAAAGAGGGTAAAATCTTTTTGTGTCTTCTAGTGGCTATATTTTAAAAAATTCTCTCTTTTGGAGATGCATAGGGACCTCAGGAATTGGAAATTAATATGGCAAAGTTACCTCCCAAGCCCTTTTAAAAGAATAACATATATATATATATATATATATATATATATATATATATATATATATATATATATATATATATATATATATATATATATATATATATATATATATATATATATATATATATATATATATATATATATATATATATATATATATATATATACATTTTAAAAATCATCTTGGTACACATAGTTGCTCAGAAATTTCAGAATGTTGGGAACAAATGGGGCCCTGTATAATCACATTCTGCTCAGCCTTACTTTGTTTCAATAAATAGAGGATAAAATTCCCTCCATTAGTACTTTTGTCAGTGGTTGGCTGGTTTAGTGAGTTTGCTCTTTGACTGAGAAACCAGAGTTTAGGCAAGATGTACAACTCCAGAGTAACCTCCCTCCCAAAAAAAGACAAGAAGGGTAAAACACTTATTTGTACTATATAGAAAATGCTGGGAAAGGTCACCATAAATCAAACAGAGTGGATGGCAAAGAATTACTATTACTATAGCAGTAATTGTCTCAGGAATGAGACAATGGAGTCTTTAAGAACATATCTTCATGCTTCACTTTGATATTCACTGTGGCCTATAGTGCTTTCCATCTTTGATTGGAACCTCTTCAGATATTGACATGGGAGTGACTTCTACTGCTACTGCTGCTGCTGCTGCTGCATAGAACATACTGAGGATGTAGAGAGTTATCACCTCACCAAGAGATGCTTCTAGAGATTTATTTTCACCTGATGCTCCATGTAAAGGCAAGGCACCCAAGAGTTATCACATCCAAGTAGCTTGAAGCCACTGAAGCTCCAGACTGCTGGCAAGCTTATATTTGTGGATCACAATCCATCATAGAACAGTGAGTTCTACAGAGATGAATAGTGGAAGGCTCCTTTTCTAATTTCAGCAATGTCTCTCCCCTACTGCCCCTTCTCATTGTGATCAAGTAAATGCTTGTCTGAGGGCACGTCTAATGTAGTAGAATAGCCCATTGTTTCAAATGCTTTGGGTTGTTCGGTTTTTGTCATCCCCCATATAATTTAACATTGAGTGATTCATCCTGCCCACTTTAAGAGCTGCCTGGCTTCTTTTTGGCCAAGTGGTAGGGCTGCACTTTTTTGGTGTGATTTGGAATGCTCCTAATTATCCTGTTGTGTTGTCCATGCAGATGGTTAGTCTGAATCAAGATAGAGTTCTTATCTGAAGTGAGGACTCTGTGGTAAATTTGGTGGGTAGTAGCACTGAATGGGATAATAATAATCTCCTCCTTTATTTACATCTATTTTTGCTGTTACATGCTATCAAGTTACCCTCAAATCATGACAACCTTATGAATGAGTGATGTCCAAAATGTTTTGAGTTCTTGCCAACTTGAGTCTGTGGTTTCCTTTAGGGAGTCAATCCATCTTGTATTTGGTCTTTCTCTTTTCTACTACTTTCAGCCTATAATAGCATTGTTGTCTTTTCCATAGAATATACTCTACCTTTTTAGTTTTTAAAGTATAAATTTTCCTACCGATGCAGTGCTATTTTGAGACAAAAAAGAAAGTTGCCACAACCCGATGAATAATAGCTGTGGGAAAAGGAGGGGAAAGGGGTGGGAAGGGGTGTGTGTGTTTGTGTGTTGTGTTGTTACAGTCGTGACTGACTCTTTGTGACTCTATGCCGATGGAGATTTTTTTTTTTTGCAGAAATACTGGAGTGGTTTGCCAGTTCCTACTCCAGGCCCCTACAACACCTGGTATTCCCTGGTGGTCTCCCATCCAAGTACTAACCAGGGCCGACCCTGCTTAGCTTCCGAAATCAGGCGAGATCAGATGTGCTTAGGGCATCTAGGCAGCTCGGGAAGGGGGTAACATAATCAAAAGGAGAAGAAATTAGAGTGCTCCAAAGACCTGTCTGGGCCCCTCAGAGGAAAAACAGTCAACCAGTGTGAACAGAAGTATTGCTCAAATGAGAGATAAAGCAGATTTTTTTAAAAAAAAAAAACATTTTAAGTGCAAACCTCCAGCTCTCCTCATCTTAACCTGCCCTGAGTTTTCCTCTGTTTGCCTGCTTTCCAGTTGACCATTGAGTTGCAAACAATCTTTGTGACAGGGCATCTTTCTGGTTATTGATCAGGTTTTTAGAAAGAATTTGTCAGGATGCCCACATGTAATAGATGACTTGTTAATTCTTCCCTGTAGAGGAAAAGGGACTAATATTGTCCACAGAGCAAACACAAATGTCATATATGAATGTTATGGCCATAAGTCAATCTTGATTTTAACAGAAGATTGATTTCCCTTGAGACAATGAGATATAGCTTCCTATCTCACTAATTCATATGTCAGTCATGTACCAATTTGCCGTTCCAGTGTCAGTAGCAGAGCCTGGCAATAACCTTGCTCCTCCAAAAGCAGACTGTCTTGACCCAGCAGATACTGCCACTCTACTAATACAGAGCCTGATGGTTTAAAGCCCAGTTTTAAACCAGATCATTAACCAGAAAAAACCTAATATGAGTGCAACAAAACACTTGAAGTGAAAATCCCCCTGAAACCACCTGCTTATAATATTTCAGGAAAGTAAGGCTATTGTTAATGAAAATGTTTTTGGGGGGGCAATTTTGATCAAAAAAGGACACTTAGCTCTCTGTGAAATGCTGTTTGACAATTAACATAATTACAGTTAATTTTAATCCAACAATTATGTGAGGTATTATATCAATAATTTAACTAGTTAAGCCTAATAGATTCAGAATGTAAATGTGCAGTAAATTTACAAGGAAAAACGACACTGTAATTTTATCAACACTGTAGCTGACTAAAGTCTGACACAAATAAGAAAAGCTGGAATGTAGCTTTTCAGTCATACCAGAACTGTATCTGCAGCAAGAGTTGAGTTATAAAGTATGGTGTGTTTTGTTTATTGAAGCTATTCATGAAACCGATATGCTCTCAGTTTTCAAGAGATATTAATTAGGGAACAAACATTCACAACAGAGTGGAGGATCTCTGCTGGGTTGGGAGAGGTAGAGAAACATTTTATTTATATGAGATGTATACCAACCTGTATAAAAGTAGTGGAGATGCTGGCCAAGCTCATTAGGCTTGGGGTAGGATGAAAGCTCCTGGCTCTCTGATATAGCCAGAAGCACTATTTCCACTTACACAAAATGATGGAAGGCAAGGGAGATCTGCTCCAAATCATATCTCATAATTAGAGTTGGGCACAAAGCGGAAAAATTGTGGTTAATGATGGTTTGTGGTTCACAGTTAGACCCGTGACCCACTTACATACCAACCAGAAAACCAAACCAGTTCACAGTTTGATTTTTGCTTTGTGTCCAGTGATGCTGCTACCTGCTCCTGTTGTGCTGTTGTTGTTATTTCACCTCTTCCACTGCTACCATTGTGCACCCTGGGAGGTGGTGACGATGGTGCAGCTTCCCTCCTGCACAGGAACTTGACCCCTAGCTGATTGCCTTGGTCAACTGGGAAGTGAACACATGCACAGAGATCGCAGCCCTGACTCCTGGAAAGGAAGCCAGAATGTTCTCTCTGATGATTAACTGCTATTTACCATCCTGGAACAGCCACTTTTTAAAAAGACCTGCCTTTTCCTCTCCTACGATCACATGGTGCAAACAGTGATTCAACAGTTCCCACGTCCATGGGTACTTTGCCATCCTTTGTTCGGTTC
Source organism: Phrynocephalus guinanensis (assembly GCA_037367245.1). Taxonomy (NCBI): domain Eukaryota; kingdom Metazoa; phylum Chordata; class Lepidosauria; order Squamata; family Agamidae; genus Phrynocephalus; species Phrynocephalus guinanensis. The sequence goes on from CM074738.1 coordinate 49,836,548, forward strand.
CCATGGGTTTAAGACACTTTTTAACTTGATCTCTGGTGGTGATTTTCTTGATAGTGAGATGTTTTTTAAAAATTGTCTGACGTTTGAATGATAGTATACCATAATATATTTGACATTTCTTGTTTTTCCGCTAATGCTTTGTGTTGTTTTTTACCATATCACATGTACAGTGGTACCTTGTATAACGTAATTAATTCGTTCCAAATCAAATTACGTTATACAAATTCTAATTTCCCATAGGAATGCATTGAAACTGGATTTAATCCGTTCCAATGCGTCCAATGCGGCGCTAGGATTTTTTGGGTGAGGGGGGGCGGGCGGGCGGGCGGTGGACCCCCATGCAGGTGCCAGGTAAGGGTGCCCCTCCCCGGCTCCCCCTCCATGTCTGCCGCCCCTCCTCTCCCCTCCCTCCTTCCCTCTTTCCCTGGGCGGCCGCAGGTGGTCAGGCGGAGGTGGCCGCGGGGGTGGGGGGAGGGGTGGGGTGCGCCACTTGGCCTGGGGCGGAAGGCTTGGGCGGGACCGCACCGGGAATTTCCCCCCCGCTCACCTCCTGCTGGAGCCCCGGAGGCTCCCGGCAGGCAGGAGGGCGCAGCAGCAGTCCGCCCCGGAACCCCAGCATCCGCGGCGGTGGCCTGCCACCCCTCCCCTCCCCTCCCCGACCACCCCGCATCATCTTCCCAGGCGGCCTTGGACGAGACCGCGCCGGGAATCCCCCCCGCTCACCTCTTGCTGGAGCCCCGGACGGCATCACGAAGGCCCCTAGCCTCCTCGGACGGACGGACACACACACACACACACACACACACACACACACACACACACACACACAGGGGAGGGGTGGCAGGCCGCCGCCGTGGATGCTGGGGTTCCGGGGCGGGCCTCCGGTGCGCCCTCCTGCCTGCCTCCGGGGCTCCGGCAACCCCCGCAACCCCCACAAGCGCCATCCCGGAGGTGACGTGACAGAGCCGTATTTTCCCCTCTTCCCCCTCCGGGCGTCCCCCTGCGATTTCCATAGCAGCCCCTCCCCGCCGTCCCCATCACCTCCTCCTTTCCCCGCTCACCTCTTGCCGGGAGGAACCTCAGCATCCGCGGCGGCGGCAAGCGGAGGACCCCTGCACAGGTGGCAGGTAAGGGCGCCCCTCCCTGGCTCACCCCCCTCCGTGCCTGCCGCCCCTCCCCTCCCCTCCCCTCTTTCCCCGACCGCCCCCCGTCCTCTTCTCGGGCAGCCGGAGGTGGTGGACGAAGGTGGCCGCAGGGGGGGGGGTTCCCGTTGTACGGATTTTTCTTTGTACAATCCCTCCGTTATACGAGGGTCTACTGTATTTTAATAGGCTTTAAAAAGCATTACCGTCACTTCCACTAGGTGGCCCCCAGTAACATTTTATGTTCTAATACTTCTGAAAGGGGTAACGAGCAGCCCATTAGAGCGCCAATCTACCACACCTTCGTTTTTCACTTCCGTTCATTCCCTTGGTTGAAGAACTTCATTAAGGGGAAGGTGCAATGGATTTCAACCATCCTAAAGTTCAGAGGAACTGCTATTTCAAGAATTTTGGTCCTTACTACTTCAGTGCTTCAAGCCGCAAGCCAGCTACTTCACTTACTGAGAACACAGTATCTTTACCGCTAGCAGATACATATCATGAAAATGATTTTATATGAAGTCAGTCAAATGAACTGCTGTCTATTTCATTGTGGTACACATATGACCAACACATTTATTTATTTATTTATTTATTTATTTATTTATTTATTTATTTATTTCCAAAATATTTAGCCAGGAGGGTGGCTGCCAAATAAAGAACCCTCCTCCTCAAAAAGGATGTAATATTTGCTTTGCAAGATAAAAGTGGCTGGGGCAGATATTAATGGGAAGTAAGAAGGGAGTAAGTAATAAAAGATACAGTGATCTCTACACAGAGAGAGAGAGAATCAAGTAAGGCTTTTACTACTTCATTTCTGAAGTTAGGCAAATTTTACAGTTGCATACTGATGGGTTAGAGGTAATCACATTTGAAACATTGCAAGAGGACTACAGGAAATTAGGCTGCCCCCAAAATTCTGTAAAATACAGGTTTCTGGTGCACTTTGGGCTAGGAAGGCTATTGTAATGGTGATGGATGTGGCAGGCTTATCTGCATGTGAAAGAAGGAGCATTTGCAAAGTGGAGAGGCAAAGTGGTAAATTCTGATTTTTACCTACTCATTTACTTCTTTAAAAAATTTTTTACCGCACAATTCTCATTGTAAAATGATCAAATGTGACATACAATAATTAAGGACAAGTTACATCAAATAATGTCTAAAAATATTAAATAGAAAATCATAAAATAAAAAATACCTAAGCTTCAAATATCCAAGCTTAGAGAATTACAACCAGTTAATACATACTAAGTATGTACACTGAATATACATTTGATTAAATAAAAACAAGGCAATTGGTACATCATGAAAAGGAATCCTATTACTACATCATTTAAATGTTAAAGGTAAGCATTTCCACAATGTAAAGACATGGACTGGAGGGACTGTTCTTTTGCACCACAACCTTTAAAAAATTAATTGCACTACGTGCATGCCAAGAGACGTCCACAGTGAGTGTGTCTCATTGAGTTTTGGCAAGTATTTAGGACTTGCACTCTGTGCATGAGCAGAGACCAAGTTGCCTGGGTGGAGAAGAAATACAGGGAAATGATACAGCACCCTGACCGCTGTTACTGCATACTTTTCCCTTGCCCAACTATTCCCTCCCAACAGCAGGGTGAAATTTTTCATTTCAAATGTTAAAAGTTCCATGCCTTGTTGGCCAACCCACACACACACACTATCCCAATGAAGTACAAGGTCCAGCAGTGTGCGAGAAATGCCACCTATCTTTACATTTCGGTGTCCATTTTAGAAATTTATGGGCCAAATGGCAGTCCTGTAATTTTAAAATCCCGATTACTATATATTTCCTAAAAAATGTTAAAAGAAGATGTCATGCCATCATTTTATGTCTATTTCAGCGACCTAATCTGGGCTGCTTTGCAGTCCCGCCCCCTTACTGCTCCGTGGTAATGATTAAGGGGCAAAGTAAGATAGGGAGAGTGTTGGTACTGATTAAAGAGCAAGGTCAAATAGGGAGAGCCAAGAGATTAATGGAAGCAAAGCTAAGAGGCTAGTCAGGCATGATTATTAACAGCAGGAAAATAATAACAGGAAAATGCAATAGTCAGGATGGTAAGGAAGTCTGAAATCCAGCCAGCTGCTAAAAGAGCAAGTGCACACTGCAGCTAGGTGCTCCAGAGGCACACAAGGAGATCAGAAGAGAGATAAAAGCAACCCCCCCCCCGAAAGGCCCCAGTGGGGAATCAAACTCCCAGATTCTGGCCCCACATTCAGATAACTTAAGCACTGAGCTATCCAGCCAGCTGCCCAGACAAAAGAGAAAATGAGGCAGCTACCAGGAACAATTAATGTCAGACAAAGGAAAAGTTCTGAGAGGCAAGCCTGACATCGAAAGTGAGATAAAGAGCAGAAAACTTCCAAAATGAATTGCTCCAGTAGGTGACTAACACAAAGCCAATTAAACCATGTATGGATTGGGCATGCTGATATGAATGAAGCAATGCAGTTCCAAGTAGAGTTATGAGGAAGTATCAGAACGTCAACCTCTTTTATAACTAAAAAAAACTGGCATCCAGTGTTCGAACAATGACTAGCATTGCCGAACCGTGCGCTCTGCTGCCACCTCTTGGAATATACAGGAGGCAAAGGGCAGAAACTGGCTTTACTGCTTAACAAACAGTAGCCGCTTCAAAAAAAAAGTAGCCACTTTGAATAAAGTTTGCTGCTTTACCGGTATGCCATTATATATAATGTTTTTTAAAGGTGCAGCACTTAATAATTGGGGGTAAAGAGGGGAAGCATCTTTCAGTGTCCCCAACACCCTTTGATTTGCTAAAAAAGGAGGCTTAATAAGCAGAGCAGGAAAGTATAACCCCTAGTGTCTGTCCCAGGAAAATGTGCCTCAGTGGGCAAAAGTGTGTGTGGACGAGGTCTTCTTTTTAAACAGGCACTTTTCTGTTAGGACACTAATTTTAGAGGTAGCTTTCTCAGTGGTAGAGGTGGTTTTTAGTAGTAGTGAAGTAGCGATCTATGGTGGTGGAGGTGGCAGTGTTAGAAGTAGGACCAGGAAGGGAGGGTATGAGGGCAGTGAGAAGGGGGCAGATGGGCATCTGTTTTGCGGAAGCAAATTGAAGCAATGAGGGGGAAAGCATTTGTTGCTTTGTTTTATATCAGAAAAAAGGTTCCCCAGACTGTCATGAACCAAGCCACTAACCAGCCCAAATTGTTGGTTTTTCTGGTTCATGTATTGTGGGAGTATACTGGAAAAGTTCCAAAGCCAAACTGACCTTGATTACAGAAAGGATGAAAATGCACACAGAGAGACATGCCATTTTCTCCGCCAACTGAGAATAGACACAGACAAAAGGACTGAGGTGTTCATCTTAGAAGTCTTCCTTTTATTCTCTTATCTATTGTTGACAAGTGCACATTGGATCATTTATGAAAACAATGATTCAAATAGGAGGCAGGTGCCCTTTAGCCGTGCCTCAAAGCAAAAGGTCATATCTTTATCAGATATGCCACAA